>NW_017547719.1:0-17632 GCF_001854935.1 Bemisia tabaci | reverse complement strand
TCAGGTAGATTGGAATCTGGAGCTCTCAGTCTATCTGTAAAGCGCATTTACTAACATTTACTGCTGTCACAAGATATTTTTGCACAGGCAGAGCCACTTTCCACAGTTGATGCATCTCTAACGCCAAAGCTCAATTATGACAAGTGGTTCAACGACCAAAAATTGTTACACGCCTCAATAATAACCTTATTCTTATCTCAAATTGAAAATCTTGGATCACAGAGCACTCACCGAAGAATCTCCTTCCTTCTGCATCAGTATGAGAAAAGTGACGATACTTCGGAGCAATAACTTTGAACTAGTTTCAATAAATGATGGCCTCAGAATTTGAGTCATCATTTACTAGAGATTGGATCAAAGAAATAAGTCAGCAGGTCACGGTTGTGGCTGGAGTCACACTTCCAGTAGGACGATCAGGAAATACGTACACGGATAGCACACAAATTCAAGAGCTATGCAGCTCTGATTGGATCAGATTTTAGATTTAAATGGTAGATTGAAATGAAAAAATTCGGTGCACTACTTAAAGGGAACCCCCTGTGCAAGCAAGTATGCTTGGAATATTCTAAAATATGTGATTACCTAGAATCTGCTGAGAATATTCTCAGCTTATTCCGAATTTTTGTCCGATTTTCGCGGATTCTGCAAAGAATATTCTACGATTACTCTTCGCACAAGTCCGAAAAAGAATACCTATCCCAGGATTAAAAACGGATTTATTTGTTTATACGGAAAGCTCTCTTTTTTCTTTCTTTGTTCTCAATTAAAATTCGACACTTTCTTTTTTATAAAATTAATGTTGGCGCGATTTAAAAGAGTAGAAAGAATCGCGCGTGATTGGCGGGATCCCGGCCGGGTCCCGCCAGAGAGCGTCGGACGTCGGACGCTAGGTCGCTAGACCCACTGGTCACGCCCAGATTGAGGTTATGTCGTTAGTAAATCGGTTTCCTGGGTTTCCGCAATGTGTTTACGTTAGTGCTAACGGGTTAAGAGTGCGAAATCGCGAGTTTTCTTGTTGAATTCAAGTTTAATCAGTTTTTTTCTGGCAGAAATCAATTCTGTGCCATAAGCCTCACTCTTGGTGAGATTTTCAACGTTTTAATGAGTTTTATCGGTTCAATTTCTCCTCGTATTCCCTAAGTGATTGGACGGTTCTTCTCCATGTGTTTGACTGAGTGTTTTTTTTAGGAAAAGCTTCGTGTTTCCTCCCGCGACCTAGTGTGTTAATTTTTGTGTGGATCATTAAAGCTTCCTAAGAAGTTTCCTCCAGTGTTCTCCCTATTATTTTGTCGCTTATTGTATTCAGTTACCTCTTTACTATTAACTTCTTGCAATTCTAACTGTCATAACTATAAGATTAACATTTTGAGACTGAGAAAAGTGTCCCAAGAGACTTCTCATTGTTTATAATATGGTCTGAAACCTAACAGAAGAAGTTAAATGGTATTTTTATTTTAATTTCTTACCTTAGGCATACTTAATCATTTCTATGTGTAACCAATAAATGCAAGTATTTTTCTGCAGATGATTGTATCTGTTTGTTTATTTGCTTTACTTCCATCTATCTTGCCCAAGTTGCGTACTGGTAACCCCATTGCAATGTTTCACAATTGTTCTCAACATTTGGAGCTTACTCACTGTAAAAGTTTCTGTTTATTCCCCGTTATTTTAACTTCCTAAACAAGAACTTTGAAAATGTGTGTCAAAATTGCACATTGACTGACAGATTTTTATGACTTATATGATGGTTGAATTTATGAGACTGAAAATCAGATTTTGCACTCCATTGCCATTTTATTTACTGGTGGATTTGGCTTCCTCTCGTGGAAACTATTTTATATTTATATTCTCAGAATATTCTTCTCAGGAATATTCTGAGGATATTCTCTGAGTATTCTATTTAGTGCCACGAGAATGTGCCCAGAACATTCTGAGAATATTCGATGCATCAGTAGATCATTCTCAGAATATTCTCAGAACATTCCATTTTTCCGGTGGAATATTCCTGGAATAGTTCTAGAATATTCTATTTTTCAATAGAATATTCTTAGAGTATTCTCAGATTATCTCCTTGCACATGGGGGAAGCAGGGTGCCTTATCTTGAAATCCTAGGCAAATCATGCGGATGTAGTAAAAAAGTTCGCCGCAGATGATGAACTGGTGGGTAAGGCTATTACTCAATTGTAGCCTGTAAAGCTCTTTGCTTGCTTTGCTTCTGTAGTCATAAAATGTTGATTAGAGTTGCAAGAATAATCTGAAAAAGCAGTAATAAGCCTGGATTCCATCTGACACTAAACACCTTCACTAGAAAATAACGTCCTACGTTTAGCTAAATAAGGATAAGTAAGCCACATATAACTGAAGGAATCACGTAAAAGTGCTTAAGCAACAATTATAGTAAAATTATGATTGTAAAAAATGTTGAATAATGGCAAAATCAAAGCTAAATCGTGGGATAAGCACCAGTTGTTTACGAACGGTATGATAATAAATCCGCCATATTGCCGATCGCGCACCTGAAAATCGCATTTGAAGTCGAATTTCAACTAATTTCAACCTCCGGTTCGTTTATGCGGAGTGCGAAAACCTAGTCTTTAGTGTAAAATAAGGTTTCAAACACAAATTTCGGAAACCTACATTTCGTTAGTTCCGTATCGTTTATGCCGTGATTTGAACCTTGGTTTCAAACTCAGGTTTCGATTGAAGTTAGGTTAAGAGGCTCGCATAAACATAGCTAGTCTCTCTACTAAGCCAAAAGTGGAACCTTGGTTTGTTCAAAAGATGAGGGATCAGCCTGAGCCGAGCCGAGCCGCGGCTGGTGCGGAGGAGTCTTAGACCCGCACAAGGGGCTGCGGTTGGGGTCTAAACTGGATTTCACATTCAACGCGGGGTTTGGGAATATGCGGCCGGCATCCTCAGCCCCCCTTGTAGCAACGGTTCGTGAAAAACTCGTAAAAAAAATGTAAAGAACTTGTGAATTTCATTAACACATAAAAAACTCGTAAAAAAGTTGTAAAAGAAAGAAGTTTTTTACAAGTTTTCGTTTTTATGTAAGAAACTCGTAAATACTTGTAAATAACTCATAAAATTTACTTTTTATTTACAAGTCAGCTTTCAAAATTTTGACTCGTAAAAAACTCGTAAAAAACTTGTAAATAACTCATAAAATTTACTTTTTATTTACAAGTCAGTTTTCAAAATTTTGACTCGTAAAAAACTCGTAAAATACCTGTAAATAACTCATAAAATTTAATTTTTATTTACAAGTCAGTTTTCAAAATTTTGACTCGTAAAAAACTTGTAAAATACTTGTAAATAACTCATAAAATTTACTTTTTATTTACAAGTCAGTTTTCAAAATTTTGACTCGTAAAAAACTTGTAAAATACTTGTAAATAACTCATAAAAGTTATAAATTATTTACAGGTCAATTGTCAAATTTTTGGCTTGTAAAAAACTTATAAAATACTCATAAACAACTAGCAAAATTTACGTTTCAGTGAAGAGTCAATTTTTTAAACATCGACTTGAAAGAAATTCGTGAAACACTCATAAAATACTCATACAATTTAACTTTCATTTACAAGGCAACATCTGAAATTTCGACGTGTAAAAAATTTGTCATACATTCATAAAGAACTCTTACAATTCATTTTCATTTACGAGTCAATACCTGAATCGTAAAAAACTCTTGCTGAACAGAAAAGAAATTGAAAAATTCACCTTATTCTCTTTAGGGGTGAATTTCCCAAATTTTGACTCATAAGAAATTTGTAACTAACTCAAGAAAATAAACTGGTAAAATTTATTAGCGAAAGAGTGTATTATATGCATGTGTAACAATTTATGTATTGAACAAAAGAATTTCCAAAATTTTGGCTTCAAAAGCGCGTACACAAAACAACCACACATGAAACAGGCAAGATACTTCAGGGGGCAGAATTATATTTGGTGAGAATTAGGTTACTCACCGGGATGAAAGGTTTCATTTGTCAATGCGCAATTTTAAGTATTATTGTAGATGTTACGGGTGCATTATGACAGCAATAAAAGTTCACTTGAATCTGATTTCCTATTCACTTTTCACAACCAGTATTCGGTGAATATTTAATAGCCAGTCATATTGGAAAGGATTTTGGGTATGGTGAAAAATATTTTGCCAGTGTATATAGTTACCACACGGGAAAGCCATTGAAACTACAGTGGATTAACATCCATTTCTAATCGTACCGTTTCAAAATTTGGTAAAAAAGAAAAAAAATGTACTAACTTTAAAGATTCTCATGAACACAATGCACATGTGCAGCTGTGTCTGCAACCTGATTCAGAAAATTTGACATCAATATCATCGATAGGTTATATCGATGATTTCCCTGCCTTTGTCGATGTTGAAATAAACATTCACCATTGTTGGTTTGACCAATTTAGAACACATTAACGGACAAGTTATCTTCACTTCTACATGGACTAGACGAATCAGGATGATTACTGCTAGAAATAAGCTGTGAAGAGATTGCACTTTTTCCATTTTCAGTTTCCAAGTTAGGTCAGGTTGGAGGTTTATAGCTATACATTAATTAATAAAATCTTCAAGCTTCAAGCTTAAATCTTCAAGCTTTATTTCACAAGTTTACATGTTTAAAATTGAAACGAAAACAAATTTTCTTTTGTAAGCTCCTATGTAAAGAAACTTCTATTTTACAAGTAGATTTGTATTCAAAACCTTGTGAAGTGAAGATGCGCAAAGCCCGTATCATACAATCAGAGCTCTCAAAGTGGCACGTGCACGTGGGATCTCGATCTGAGTGTCACATGATCCCATGGGATCATGTGACACTCAGATCGAGATCCCTCAATGATAATTTTGTCAGGCATATGATCTGCGGGGGTCACGTGACGCCATTTGAGAGGTCTACTTTGATTGTCTGATACGGGCTCAACACATAAAGAACTCGTAAAAAACTCGCCAAAAAATATCGTTGACGAATTTGGAATCATTTCACGAGTTTTTTACGTAAAAAACTTTTGGATAAGTAACCCGTAAAAAATAATTTTCAGTGGCATCTAACATGAGTTTCTCGCTTATTTTTCATAAGCTTTTTACGTAAAAAACTCGTGAATTGATTCTTAATTCGTCAACTGGGAACTTTTTTTTACGAGTTCTTTACGAGTTCTGTATATGTTGCGCATCTTCATTTCACAATGTTTTCAATTTTTTTTTTACAAGTTTTTCACGATCCGTTGCTACAAGGGCTCGCCCAATACTTACGCTGGATTAACCATTTCACCGTCACGCTAGGATTCATCCAATTTTCAAAAACAATTGTTTCGCGTGTATTTAGCAATTTATTCCTTACTCTCCATTAAAACACAAATAAAAAGAGACCTCATTCATAAAAATCGGCTGAATAGAAGAGAAGTTACAGTATTCGAAATCCGAAGAAATCAACAAAACTTCTCCATACCTACAGAAAATAAAGTAAAGGGGAAAAAAAGAAATGTATAAATTACAATTAAATATAATTGACCTCAGAATTTGACAAGCAATTCAATTATATACCTAAAGGAGAAAAAACTGGGAGAAATTACAAAAAATTCGCCTCTTGCAAGTGGCTTCTTTGTAAGAATTTTGACCTGAAGACGAGGGTCGAATAACAGCAGCACTCCAACAATACACGGTGTGCCTGAACGAGTTAAACATTTTTATACGTCCAAATCGAAAAATCTTTATATTTTTAACTACAGTGTCTCTTGAATCGTTTAAGCCCCCCCCCCCCAAAAAAAAAATCCGTCGAGATTCTGGAACGTAAAGGCGCTTTAAAAGCATTCTGGGGCTATAATAGCTAAATCACCCGTAGTAAATCCCGTTATATTATTACAAAGAAATTGACTCCATAGTTTAATGCCTTAGTTTCTTGAATATGATTATTTAAAGCACCTAAACATTTATACCACCAATTTTAGCCATGGGGTGATTTCCTGAGAGCCGATAATATCACGAATTTCTCATAGATAACCCTTCAACAGGGGCTTGCTTTTTTGGCAGCCGATTTGGCCATCGAACCGGGGTTTAAATGGAAGCTGATAATAACCCAGAGCTCTGAGAACAATTTTGAGATGAGTATAAGAACGGTTTGTTGTAAGTAACGAGGAGAGGCGGGCAAAGCGGCTAAAATCCGATCTAATTTTTACAGTTGTTCTGTTGAATTAATGTTGCCGCAGCTTCTGACTGTGTCCACACATAGTTTCTGTTCAGCATATCGATACCTACGTAAGTATTTACACACGTAGAATCTAATTTTCACGTCAGGGAGTCGACATATTTCGGTTTTTTCGATTTTATACGGAAAATTGATGGTTTTTCGGGATTGAAATTATCATTGTTTCATGAAAAATAAATGCACCCAAAATGACAATAGCATATTGATTTTTACACATTTGCACTCACGAAATTGGTTCGTAAATTCAACGAGTGGGTGTATCGACCTGGTATATCAAGTTTCTGCAATTTTTTACGGCAAATCAGTAGATTTTCGGGATGTAGATTACTTACACGGAAAAAAAAAATCTGCTGATCCAGCAGCATGGCCTGTTGACTTAACAGATTCAGGATGTTAAAAATCTGCGCGATAACTCGACATGCCAAGTTAGCATCGCTGAAGGATGCTGATACAGCGTTCTTATGTCTGTTCAAACAACAACCATGATGCTAATCTTAATGGCTCATACCTGCTGAAGCACCTAACAACGCTGTAAAGTTTACATCTTGGCATCTGGTGAAACAGCAAGCACGCTGTCAATTTTACCTCTTGGCATCTGTTGAAACAGCAAGCACGCTGTCAATTTTACCTCTTGGCATCTGTTGAAACAGCAAACAAGATGCCAAGTTAACGTCCTCTTATATGTTCCTACACCAATTTGGGAGTTGAAGAGACATCTCTCTGGTCGTTAGGTTAGCATTTTAACTTGCTCAGATAACATTAAAAAAATTGATTAAGCTGACTCCAAGTCTGCTATGGTTGTATTAAAGCGTTTGCTAAGTCAGCATCTTAACATTAATAAAGTAGCACACTTTACTGTAAACTTGATATTTAATGATATGGTATTCAAGCAATCTCATATGTTGCAGGAATAGACATACAAAGGTGCCTACATCACTTATATACACCATATAATGTGTCATTGAGTAAATCGAATATTCAATAGGTATATATAAATTTTTTCTAATCAAAAGCATTTTGAGGGGGTATTCTAATTGATATACCATCATGGTTTGTACCGAACTGGATCCAAACGTATAACTTCTCCCAATGCTTTCAATGAGAAACAATTAAAACCTATTAAATTTCAGGTAGGTATCTATGAAGCACTAGAACAGTGTCTATAAGAAATTTAAGTACATAGCATGTCTACTTCTGCAACAGATGAGATTGCTTACCATATCGTTAAATATCAAGTTTACAATTCTGGGTGATTGGAGACGTTACAGGAGTAATGGATGAGTAAAATTATAAAGCAAAAATCATTTAAATGAAATAATTAGTTTATATAAGGAAAAACGATGAGAACGAAAAGTATGGAAAAATGAACTTAAATAAAAATGAAAAAATAACAGAAAATAAAAATGAAAAAATAGTAAAATAAAGATGAAAAACGTAATGAAATAAAAAAGATATAATAAAATAAAAATGAAAATAGAACAGGTATCAAATATAATAAATAGTAAAAAATACATTTCTGAATGCACCTGAATTCATATCATCTTAGACAGTCAGACATTAAAAATGAAAATGAAACAGGTGGTAAAAATAAATGAGAACAAGTGCAAGGAAAAAATGGGAATGAACCAGTGTAGACAAGGTACGAACTTAGGCATTCTGATACACGTTTCTTAACCAGAATTTCGCAAAGAACACGATGCGCGCAATGAAAATCACTGAAATCAACTAATAATAAGATATTATAACGTTTTATTTTACATTGGCTACGGGAAATTTGAACTGACCGCTCACAAGAAACGCAAAGCTCTACGTGAGTCAAATCGCGAACTACAACGGTAGTGGCGGGCTTTTTAATCGAGCGGTGTGTGTTCCTTTCTCGTCCTGTGTTGCTCAAAGTGTTAATAACGTGGAATAGCTGAACCGAAGCACCGAACTCGAGATTGCGGTCTTTCCATACCGCAGAGATTGTTATGGTGCCGTTTAGTGCGCGATTTGACTCATGTAGAGCATTGAGTTTTCATGAGCGGGAGGTTGATTCACGTAATTAGAAACATTAAATATTTTCGTTGGGAATTTCCTTCAGTGACTTCCATTGCGCTTATTGTGTTCTACGTGAAATTTTGGTTAAGAATCATGTATCAGAATGCTCAAACTCGTACCTTGTCCACTAGTCCATTGTTGAACTCTCACTATAGGCAATAGCCCGCTAGTTAAATCAATAGGAACACATTTTCAGAAAATGACAACAAATGTAAAAACTAATTTCAGAATGCACCTAAACTCATATCACCTTTACTTTGGTTAATACGGTGACAACATCAACAATAAGGTATTGCAGACTTAAAATATTTAAAGGATAGAAAAACTAAGAGTTCCTAGACTCAATTCAATAATGCATGAAGGAATACAATACCCAATTCTTACAAATATTAGGGGAAAATATGCAAGGAAAGGAGCAGAAAACAGAGAGAGGTTTTGATGCAAATCTGCACCTATCTTAGAAATCGATTGATGACAGTGAAAGTCATGGAGCTGTTCTTGACTGATTACCGAAAAAGAATCAACAATCTCTAACTCAAAAGCATAGTAATGACCATGAAAACTAATCGTTCGGAAATTTCTCAACAAAAAATAAACTTTCCCGGAGTGGCTAACAAAAATTTTCCTTATCAGCCCAAAAATGGGAAAACTTGTTTCTTCATGCACTGCAACGTAAAGCGTTCCACCTACACAGTACCGAGTGCCTTTTACTTCCACCCATGTCGTCCTAATAGTGCGTTCATCTGTAAGGATGCGAGGATAGTGTGTTGTTAAAGTGAGGCCTGCAATTTCTTCTAAAAACCTCTCATTCCTTCTAGATTTTTCATTCGCACCCACACGCAGAGTTGTTCGGAAGGAATTTTCTTGCAAGAATCTACTTAGTTGCAACTGAATTTTTCTACCTACGGTCCAACATATATTTTTCCTACAAGCAACAGAGTTGGATACACTTTTTGCAACACGGTGTTTACTGTCAAATCTAGTGGTTGAAAGTAGAGCTAATGGCCAAAAAAGAAACATAAGCCTCGGATAATGGGTAACATTGTGAAATTTAGCTGTTAAAGGCTGGCTTGTCAAACTAAGATACAAGGTATGATGCTCGCTAATGTAAATAGACAACAGATTGCATGCTTCCTTATCTACCGAGGGGCTCATTGCAATCTCGATCATTCTTCGAAGAGCTATGTAAAGTTGCCAGACCTCATCATTTCTAGGAATCAGATCTCCAACGATAAGACCAAAATACTTTATCAGGCATGCAGTCTCAGCTGCTGACATCTTCAAAGTCTTCTTTTTACGAAACTTTTCAGGAGGAGGCGGGGGCCTGTTCCCAATGTCAGCAGACCCATAATTAAAACATTGAACTTTATCATTAAATTCAGTTAGGGAAAAAAGTTTTGCAGTATAGATGTAATGTTTAATCAAGAAGAAAGATAGATGAGATGTTTATGTTATGTTATGATGTTTATGTTAGATGTTATGTTGATGGTTGCCGGCCAGGTTGGCCTGGTGGTTAGCGCGTCTGACTCTAGGTCAATAGGTCCCGGGTTCGAATCCCGGTGGTGGCGACAAATTTTCATGGAACTGACGAGTGGATCTGTAAGCAGAATTCGCTCGGCCTTAATCCGTGAAAATTTGTAAGCCCGAGCATGGATGTCTACCAAACTCCCTGATGTCTTCGGACAATAAATAGTGCCTATAGATGGCTGTAGATTCCTAAAGGAATAGAAGCCACTAAACTCTCAATTTAAAAAAAAAAAAAAAAAAAAAAAAAAAAAAAAAAAAAAAAAAAAAAATGTTGATGGTTATGTTTATGTTATGTTTAATCAAGATGTTTATGTTGAATCGTACTGGGCAATACCCTCATAGATATTGTGCATTGGGTCGACTGCACAGGAAAGAATGATGTGGAAGTTAGGAAGATCATTAAGAATGCATCTTTCTTTAATACCAGTATTGCGAGAATTGTTTTTCATCAGATCACTCCGATAATTTGGAACAGTGCGAAGTAGATGTTCAGCCTCTCTTACGAGGTATTTAACTTCATCTTTATGCGCTTTGCAAATATGACAAAAATAATTACTTGTGGAAAAGTTTTGAGAGAAGCCTCCAATACAATTGAGGCCTAAATTATCTCCTATCAAGGTAATAAGCTGAAAATAAACATTGATATCTTTACCATTCGGTAATTTTGAGGTAATTCCTTTAGAGTGGAGTATGCCAAGGTCTTCCTTGACAGGTTCGAAAAGTTTCCTGTTGCCAAATTTTTTCAAATTAGAAGACTTTGTTAAAAGCGTTACAAAGATGTGACTCAAGGAAGATTTGACTTCTGGTGAAAAGGTTGGAATGCTGCAATAAGTCACATTAATTTTCTGAACTCCAGAATGCCCTCCCAACGCATTTCCCACTTCTATGCAATCGTTGAAGAGAAAAAGAGGCAAAACTACCCTACCACTTAGATGGCACCCATTCTTTTTCCAACGTTCACCCTGGACGACATTCACCATGCAACGATTCTCAGACTTTAAAGACTCCATATATTCAAGTATACCGGGAAGGATATTATTTTGCTCAAATAATTTTTGTAAAACGAGCCTTAGGGGGATAAGACAACTAGTTGCTTTCACTTGTGTGACACAAAACCTTTTTTGGAATTTTTTTCGTTTCTTGATGAATCCCAGAGTTATTACTTGTGGAGGTATGTAAAATCCCTCTTTCTTAAAAACATTTTCAGAGCGATAACTGGTCTTATAGTCACTTAAAGTTTTCTCGACAAAATCAAAAGTCTCCTTCATACCATAAACAAAGCCTGTAAAATTTCCGGCTTCAATTTCAGGACTTAAACTCATTATTTTTTGCTTATAATATTTGAAACCAACTGAGAGATCATTTCAACTGTTAATTGAGAGTGAGAAAGTGGGATTGCTGGAGATCTGTACAAAGTACGAAAGAACGTCAGTACTTGTTCTTCCCAGTCTTTTTCATAATTACACAAATTATTTTCACTAACTTGAGAGTCATTACAGAGAATCGAAGATTCTTCTACCAAGGATGTAGACACGGACAGATCGTTCATCTGAGCAACATTATTTACTAAAGCAGGATTTTCTACTTGAACAGAAGTTTCATCAAGAATGTCTACATTGACATTCAAAATTCCATTTATAGACAGAGGTAAACATGCCTCACTTGAGCATCTTTTATCATTTAGGAGGAGGTCTTCATTATGAACATCTTCAAAATGTTTTTTGAAATGTCGTATGTTGGTGAAAGAGCGGCAACAGAACTTATACTTGCACGTCACCGGTGTGCCCCGATCGGCATCAGCTGATGGAGCTTCGGAAAGGGAGGAGCTTTTTTTGTAAAAAAATGTTAACCTAGAAGTTGTTGAAAAAGAGCTTGTATTGTGATCGTTGAGTTTTTCGTTTCATCCAAATAAGAAAAGTTTATTCCCACCCAAAAGTGAGTATTTTGTCTCCTGCGGTTCCTGTAAGGTTCCTGACCCCCCAATATTCTTCAACCGGGTCAATGGATGATTTTAGGCCTATCTCTTTGAAATGCTTCAGTAAGTCTGTCAGCGTGTTGAATGAGCAATTACATTCACAGCAAGGAATCATATTGAAAAAGTATGGGTAATTTAGCAATACTTTGCTAGAGGAGGACAAGTTTCTAGGAGGTGAAATTACATTCTAAGATCATTTTTCAATGTAGATAGAGCCGGGTAACCCACATGCGATTCTACATCAATTTTGTAAAGGAAGAATTTCAGGAATAAGAAAGGATAACCACAATCCTGAGGCAGAACTTTGAGAAGCATGAGAAGTTTGCAGCAACTGTCAATTGCTTTAAGCGCCGAATCGCACTCCCAAAAATGATCAGCTACAACGACATAGTATTTATGCCCGACCGCAACCGGTGTTGGCAGCTCCGGCAAGCCATGTTTTTGAAGCCGTTTAGTTCTTTCAGCTAATTTTTCCTGGGCCTCTTCAATTGTTTCAACAGAAAGGTAGAAAGCTTCAGAAACTTCAATGCGTGACGGTTTCCATTTTTTCTGAACTGTTAGAGAAGGTAACAAAAGCGGCAGGAGGAACAGCGCATTCAAAATTTTCTTCTCATCGTCTGAAATAAAGAAGAAAAAGGGGAAAAAGGTCATTCATAATGTGGCGCAATATCCTGAATTTACTTCAAGTTCTAGCAGAAACTCCTGGAACGGAGTAAGTTTCCAAAGGTAACCAAAATTTGGAGAAGAGAAGTGACATCATATAGAATAACAGAACTTAATTTGTGGAAAAGGCTGGAAAATAAGATGGTAGAGTTTTAGTTCTCACAATAACATCGGTCATAACCTGTTTGATTATTTCAATTTTATTTCTTCAAAACTGGTTTCTAGTTGAGGATGGAAGTATAGGCATATCAAAGTGGGAAAGTTTTTCTTTTGTTTATTCCCCAGTATTTTTCCAATTGAATTAGTTCCTTTTCTGATTGAAGTCGACTTTAATTTTTTATGTCATTTTGAGGACCAATAATTCGTTAATTTTAAGAGTGAAAACAGAGAAGTTTCAACTGAAGATAGAAAGGAGGATTTTCAGCACGCTGTACTAGGTGTTAGTTTAATCTGCATGTTGTAGGCAATAACTAGGATAATTATGCATTTTTGAGAAAATAATTTAAAAAGATATCAAAATATTTCATCTCAGCAAAATGTTTTAAAAATTCAATTTGAGACAGTTCCATTCTAGAGATTAAAATGGAATTTTGGGCATTTTAACTGTAATGGACTGGAATTTTGACTGTACGCTTACTATAATTGACAGCGCTTAAAAGTCGCACTGACTGAGTTATCATCTAAAACATGTCAGATAAGGTGGAACTAGGATAAAAAACATGGTAATCATTCTCCTTGAAGTGCTGTGAGACGCCTGGCACTGGAAAATGCTCTTTGTCTCGATTCAGTCGAAATGCTGTATTTTGAAGGTTAAGCCGACTGCCGAACTGCTAAATACGCCCAGAAAAAGTACACTGGGGAGAGAAAATATAAAGGCGATTTTCCCGAAAGCTAGGTCCAAAGACCAAATTTACTCTGCTAACAAACACTAAAAAATCAGGAAATTTTGCACGAAATTGCAAATTTTTAACTTGCAATGATCTGGTTTTGACGAATTCAGGTATTCTAATTCATATAAAATATTTAAACAATTGAATAAGCTTTCGGCTTCAATAACGACTTTTCTTTCGATTCAGGCAATATTCTATTTCCCCCTGGGAAACGCGAATTTTTAATTTAAAACATGTCCTGACATGATGTAATTTTTCACAAAACTTTCCACTGAAAAAGAAGTAGGCACTGCTCAAATTATCAGATATGAGCCAAAATTTGTATATAGATGAAAAATTAAGAATAATTATCTTACCATCGATGTTTAGGTCGGTGTTTAACGAAGAGCAGTTTATTTTTAAACTCTTGTTGTCACCACGCGCTACAATGGAATATACATGGTCAAAAATCTTGCGTCCGAATTCGGGCCAATTCGTAGAAAATTGTTGCGTTTCCCCGGATAAACTATGTCAAAATCCTTCTCAATCTGAAAAGAAAGCACGTGACAAGTGACCTTTCAGAGGTAAATGCGAAGCTAAAAAAATACACTTTTATTAACTAAATCAAGCCCACGAATTGGAAAATCTCCAATAAAGTTTACACAACAAACATACACACACACACACCCCCTCCCTCACCATCCTTCCTTCGCACACACACCCACTCTCACCCTCATTCAAGTTAATAAACTTATAGACAGATTTTTATGAGATGTTTTGTAACATTCCTATTTTTGGATCTTTATTCCTTGTAACAGATTTCCGACCAAAAACTTATGGATTGAAAAGACCTCCAGCAAAAATTGTGTTGAACACAAAATTTAGGAATTAAGTAGAAATAAAGGACTTCCTTAGATTATTGAAATCTGTTAGTGGTAAGGATAGGCACAAATAACAGTAGAAATAAAGCCTTGAATGAGAGTCAAAGCGTGGGTAGAATAATTTAAGGATGGCTCGCCCGTAAACAAAATGCAAAAATACTGCCTCTTCTCTAAGAAAAAGAATATAGGTACTGTGAGAAGCATATGAAGACTGATGCCGGCATATGAAGGCTGGTTGCCGGAAGATTATGAGATAATACAACATGCAATAAATCGCATTGATTAGCTTCGTGTTTTCAGCTTCCTGTCAGTCACACTGAATTTTGAGAAACATATTCAGCATATTAAATACTAAAATAGGGATTTTTTAGGGGGAAAATATTGCAACTGCGATTTTGATACCAAGATAAAATGCAATATTTTACCTTTGAAAAATTCCTGCCTTTAATATGCTGAATTGGTTTCTCAAATTTTGTTGGTAAATTCTTTAATGTGGCAATGACAAATATAGGATCTCAAAATTCAATAAGAATGACGTTAACTTAAAACACAGCGCTAATCGATGCAATGTATCGCATGTTTCCCGGACTCATAGTTTTTCAGCCACCAAATTACCCTAAGAAGGAAACTGTTACAGCATAAAAAACTAACCTGATCCTTTGCTATGTTTTCTTGTAGCTCATGATTTAAGTGAGTAATGTCAATCACAAGTATAGTGCAGAACGGAATACTCTTTTCCACATTCTCTCTCTTGTGTCAACTTTTCTCACTAAAGACAAATAAAATAAGAGGAAAAAACTCTACAATGGGGTGAATCTTTAACTAAACTTACCAAATAATGACCATCTGGCTTAGATAAAGCTGGGTAGGTGGTGGTATATTTTGCAATATCCTTTGGACCTTTCCCGAAAAGCAAGATTCTAAGGTGGCAGGTTTTTTTGAAAACTTCAATCAATTCAGGTAGGGCAACTGAATTGTTCTTGCAAATTGTCAGTTTTTCTTGTAAGTCAGCATTATTAATTACAGGCTCTGAAATCAGTGAAAAAAACAATTTGGTTGGAATAAGTAGCATTGAAGATTGATGAACTTATTTCACAGGCCTATTATTCTACCCACCGTGAATGGAAAAATGCGTGCAAAAATAAGCTCAAAGGTGCACAATTTTTTACAAGAATTTTGATGCATATTTCCCAATTAAATAGTCTTTCCTTCAGACAAATTACTGATAATTTCAACAGCTGACACTGAAAAATCAACCTAAATCCATCTACACAAAAATGTAAGTAAATTAGAAAAGTGTACGTAAAATAAACGATAAAAAAACTAATTTAGATGATAATTTAGGCAACAAAAAAAAGTTGACAAACAGTGTCAAATCTATTTGAATAGTCCTGACAAATCTGGCACTAGCCGATGTTTGCTGAGCCTCATTGCTGATGCGCAAAATTCAGGCATCAGGCCGATGACTTCCTTATTCAGCGTGTGATTCCAGCTATCAAGATCAATCTACACAGGTCAGTAATGGCGCATCTTTTTGAAATCCACTCCCCCGCCTGGCCCTGACTCAGCGGCAGCCAATTGTACGTCACACTGGCTGCTCCCATTAGAAATACATTGCAGGCAGCCAATTGTACGTCATTGCGTAGTAGAGTTTCAAAACTCGTTGTCGGGAACAGAGACAAGAAACCCTCTACTGGCCTCCAAGCGACAGGTGGAAGATTTTACTTTCAGGGATTCAACAGTATGGACAATTATTAGGGAGCAAAAGTCATCACCCTAATTTCGGCTGTTGACCTACCAACATGGTCGATGATGAGCTTTGGGTGACGTCATGAGCCAAACAAGTTTCACAAACTTCGGCCATTTTCGACTTGTTTGCAAAACGAAACTGCCAACACGTTGTTAAACATCAACCATGTAGGCAAGTCAACAGTAGAATGCTGAAGTTCCGAAAGTAAAAGCTTCCACAATGGCCAAGATACTAGTGTAAGGTCCCTTGTCTCTGGTCAGGAATGACTGACCTGTGTAGATTGGTCTTGCCAGCTATAAACAACTGCCAACTTATCTGATGCAAGTTTTACTACTTTTAACATGTCTGCGTAGTCAACTATAGACCGTATTCGATAACGGTTCGATGTATCGTTTGGTTCAAAACAATAGAACATAACCTCAAACCATACTGTAGACTCTATTAGTGCCACGTCACAGTCGGTATCGATTGTATCGAACTGGATCCAAACAATCAAACATAACCTTACTATTCAATATGAAACTAAAGAATTTCAGAGATAATTCGCCCAGGTTGAGAAAAAAGTTGTGTTAGAGACAGCTCTTTTAATCGCGGAACGTTCCCGCATTGTTAAGTTGACGGGATAAAGCAGTTTCAGAAAGGTGAAAATACCCACGAGAGCCACCATGATTTAGGCCACTCCTATGCCACTCCAGTTTCTTGGCTTTTGACAGTGAAATTCTGGGAGGGAGGTGTCAAGATGAGGTTATGTTTGATTGTTTGGATCCAGTTCGATACAATCGATACCGACTGTGACGTGGCACTAATAGCGTCTGTAAGGATTTAAATTGGAAAAGCTGAAAATGAGAAATTTCCTGACAATTTCACTTTGCATTGGCATTTGGTACTCAAAAGAATAAAAAATCTGTTACAAAAGACCCGTTCTCTCAGATTTCTTAGTTTACTTTTCAGGCTATGTTTATGTTTTGAACCAATCGATATCGATACAATCTCACCCGTCTGATGTATCGAATACGATCTATTCCTTGGTTCCAAGCCCGGGGAACAGGGCCACGATTAACAGCAAACTGTTCCTCAGCCGACCGATTATTGAAATTTAAACCAGCCCGGTAAGACATCGAATTGCGATATATTGCATGCTTAAGATAGGGCTATGTCTTGTCGCGTCGGGCTGACATAGTTTCAATAATCGGGCCGCAGGTCCTTGCCCAGGGCAACAGGGCCACCATGCATGATATACCTACTTACTTACGTCTACTGACAAAGTGGACTGCGGGGCGATTATTGAAATGATGTCGACTCTATGTCACCGCTTACGGCAAGACATAGCCCTATCTTAACTGTGCAATAAATCGCAATTCAATATGTTATCGGGCTGGTTTAAATTTCAATAATCGGCCCGCTGGTCGGCAGAAAAGGAAACAACTGTCAATTTAGCTGAAATGAATATCATCAGCGAAAATTCTACTTTTCTTATGGGATTGCCTCGTCAAATTAAGTAGGAGTTATAAATAGTTAGTCCCAAAATCAGCTATGTGCCCCTCAATTCCAACTAGAAATTGCAGGCCTGAAGTCTTCTCACATACTCCGAGCAGAACAAAATTACTTAAGTATAGTGCATAAGAAGGGAAGATGAATAAGAGAATGGACTTACAGAGGTGGCCACTTTTCTCCTTTTTAACTTTTTTTTTTTTTTTTTTTTTTT
>NW_017547712.1:330980-358842 GCF_001854935.1 Bemisia tabaci | reverse complement strand
GTCAAAGTATTTGCTCCCTATTTTTGCAAGAAGAGTTTGTCTTGATGTAGACGTGGACTCTCAGGATAGCGTGGGATATCCCCTTCATTTTGGCCTCAACTTGAGAGCTTTTTTTGAGCTTGGGAGTTGATTTCAGAGAAAACTAGTGACACCATTGTGTTTCTTACGAACTTTCACATATGAATCAATAGTCAAATCGCAAATTCCTCACACATGCAACATCACCATTACTAGACGAAGCGATGGACGAAGAAGACATAGGAAGCCTGAAGCGATCCAATCGGTTGAAATATCGTCACCGCCCGACCAAAGTTACACAAGCGCCATGCGACGTTTACAAATTGCCGCCGTAACGTCATTTTATATTTTTCCAGAGAAATTGTCCCGTGAAGCTGTCCGTAAATTTCACCGAATTTTCTTTGTGCTGCCGATAAAATTCAGTGAAATTTTCAAACAGACTTTACTACAATTTCTCTGTTAAAAAAATAAAATGGCGGTTTGAAACGTCGCATGGCGCCTCGCTTGTGATACTTTGGCCGGGTGACGATACATGGTCCCTACAGACGAAGGGAGAAAATGATGGATTAACTGAAAAGGTTTCGCGTGGGTTGCCGTTAGTTAGTCTATCACCTACCTTCCTTGTCTATTGCTACTAACCGCTTCTACCAATAGGACCCCTCCGTATCCCTTACGTCCTCTTTGTCTACCGCTCTGTCTATCAATTTCAACATTTAGCCTGCAGCGGGCTGATTATTGAAATTGATAGACAAACCCTGGTAATAATTGGTGATAGGAGCTGCGTTTCAAAATACCACAGGAGTTCTTATAGCCGACTGAAGAGGGCGATAGAAAATCATATAGCTGGCTGTAGAAAGTAGAAAAAATCTTACGGCCGGGGCCGGGCTACATGAGGCGATAAAAAATTATACAGCCGGGCTATAGTTCCTATCGCCGGGCTTTACACTTTATTGCCTGGCCGTTGCTTTTTCGCCATCGGCTATAAAAGGCTATAAGAAATTGTGTAGAAATTCTTGTGCTTTGTAAATCCTTAAGTTTGCACGGAATCACCTTAATATTTACAAAACGCACATTATATTTTCTTTTACTACATATTTTTTTCATCAATTAAAATGAGAATAATCCATACAGGATGTGTAAACATTTCGAAGTCATGAGTTGAAAAACGCTGACTCCGCGAGATTAAATATTAGAACCCAACGCAAAGCGGAGCGGCGGCGCACTGGCGCCTACAAACCTAACAGGGATACTTCACGCATTGCGCAATGCGTGAAGTATCCCTGTTAGGTTTGTAGGCGCCAATGCTTGTTCAGCGCTGGCTGCCCGCCTGCCGCGCCGCGCCGCAGCGTACCGCGGCGCTTGGAGCAACTATTTCACACCAGAGGTATTGCACAGTATCATACGAAATTGAAGGCGCTCCAACATATTAGGAATGGCAGGCATCCTTCAAAAGTACAAAGCTTCCCTCGCAAATTAAATCCAGATACTGCAGCCCAAAAAGAGAGCGGTAGTCCAAAAACTCACTAAATCCTAGCATCCGTAATTAGTAACGTTGGAACACAGATTCTACTGTCAATTTTTACCAGGGAAGCGACACTTAAAAACGACACATTGAAAATAAAGTGATCCTATTAGGTGGAAGCGGGTGCCATTGCAATGGACAAAGGATGAAAGTAATAGACTACCTAACTGCAACACGCGAGGGACCCGGGACCCTATAATCAGTCCATCATTTCCCCCCTTAGTCTATGACAACTGCCCGTTCCAACCAATGGACCACTGGACAAGGTACGAATTTAAGCATTCTAATACATGTTTCTTACCAGAATTTCACGTAGAACACGATTTGCGCAACGAAAATTACTGAAACCAACTCCTTACCGAGATATTAACATTTTTATTTCACATTGGTTACGAGGACTTTGAACAGCCCGCCCACAAGAGACTCAAAGCTCTACTGAGTCAAATCGCGCACTACAACGGTTTCAGCAAGCTTCTCAATCGAGCAATGTTCATTTCCCACCATGTGTTTTTCAAACCATAAGTAATTTGCTATAGCTGAGTCAAAGCGTCAAGATTGAGGTTGCCAGATTTATTTATCGCAGAGACGTTCATGATAAACGTTTGGCGCGCGATGTGAATCGCTTAGAGCATTGAGTTTTCATGAGCGGATGGTTTCAATTCACGCACCAAGAATCATTAAATATCTTCGGAAGGAGTTGATTTCGGTAATTTTCGTTGTGCGCATCGTGTTTTAGGTGAAATTTTGGTGAAGAAAAATGTATCAGAATGCTGAAATTTGTACCTTGTCTAGTGGTCCATTGTATCGCTCCATGTTCCTTATGTCTTCTTTGGCTATAGTTTTGTCTATCAATTTCAATAATCTGCCCTCAGGAGATTAATCCCGAGAGGTATAAAATTTAAGATCCTGGAGCCCTCCCCTTAAGAAGTAAAAAGGCGGTCCTCTCACTTCAAAAGTTGAGATTTACATCAACATTTTAAAATTATTTCATTGGATTTATGCAAGGACTTTGAATGATTTTAAGCTAAATCGACACCATGACATTCAAAATCGGCCTATGCGTGCTTCTCTAACGTATGGGCGTACCTCAATTTCCACGTGAGCCCTGTTTTAAATATAAATCCACGCTTTCTGGGGCTCACGCGAAACTCGAGATACTCTTCTACGTCAGACGATACTGACTCCTAAAGGTGGGGAACAGAGCCCCTCCAAAAAATACAAGTTTGCCAAATTGACGTAGAGGATCCGAACAAGATGGTTTCATAGGAAATTGACCCCAAGGGCTATGAGTTTGACAGTCCTGTAGTCCCTCCCCTCCCCCCTCCCGAGGCTTTTGCAGCGAAGCTTGGGTTTGTAAATTTAATCAATTTGGGGTCCCCCGATGCCCCATCGGCAAAGCCTTGGGGGGCTACGCTACGCTACAGGACCGTCAAATTTGGATTCCTTAGGGGGATCAATCCCCAATTGGCCTGCATATTGCAATTAGCAACTACAATTTCTGGCTTATTTCAGACACAACAATTGTGACTTAAGTTCCCCTATGCAGGAAGGCCCTTATATGGATGAGCCTGAAATTGTAGTTCCTGATTGAAAAATTTGGTCCAATTCATTCCTGCCGTTCCCGAGGTAGGAGTAGTAGCGGAAGATCAGTAGGTAGTAAACTACAGCATAGTGCAAGTAAACGATAAATTAAAAGTTAATTTAAGAAATAGGAATAAAATACACGAAAGAATGAAAGGTTCTTATCACAGTGTGTTTTGATAAGTCGCAGAAATTGCACCATTATTAATCACATCCTGTTCTAATAATCGATAATAATGATGCCATAAATACCAAGATTTTTAACTTTTTCCAGCCATATTTTGATTTTTTGGTAAAGCGCTGCTTTACTTTTTCTGCCTTACTCAACGGAGACCCTTGAAATTAAAGCAGCGCCTCACCCAAAAATAAAAAAATGGCTGAAAAAAGTTAAAAATATTGGTAAATAATACACATCTATCAACTAATTTTACTTTCGGTGTCATCGATCCTTGAATGCAGTCAATCTCTCGAAGTACGCGTTTTCGATACGAAGCATTAGCCTTCCATGAACATTAATTCCCCAACTTTAAACGTGGATGGAAACCATTTTTTGAAACCGATCACAATACTCGGAAAAAAAGTATCACGATCCCAATTATAGTCCTGGTTGATTTTGGCGTTAGATATAATAGTTGTTGCACCCGTCAGAGGTGCGGTTGAGTCTGCTGAAAGTGTGGATTGATCAATTATACCTCTAGCTAATGCAACTACTCTTATATTTGGCGCCACACGCAGCCAGGAGTGTAGTTGGGATTGTGATAGGTACTTTTTTTCAGTAAATGATCATATCGACGGTATAAGTCCGCAATCACGTAAGTATCTCGGTTTGCGACGTCGCAGACTCCCTGTCATGCTTTATTTTTTAAATTGAAAACTTCTCAATGGCAATTCTCAAAAACTGCCGTGACTTTTCTTCTCAATGCCAAGAAAATTCTGCGAAATCTTCAAGGTATAATGTCGATTCGTTCTCCTTTACAAAAATAAAATAGGAGCGGAGATTTTCAACACCGTAAACGAGATACATGGTTGCGGACTTACACCGTCGATATCTATGATCTAGTACAAAAAATGCTATTTATCCTATTTTAAAGTTAAGTTCATAGTGCCGATAAAGTTTCAGCAAAGTGCGTACCTAATGCAACAACAAAATAATCCCCCAGTTTGAGAAAGTTCTACTCACCGGCATGATGCTTGTAGATCCTAAGCTCACAAAAGAGAAAAACAGGTAAAAATCTAAACCGCGAGGACAGGCTCGGAAACTGCGTGAATTTTAAAATTTCAAACTCGCTCACTTCCACACGGTCGGCGACGGATTACGACTATAACTAAGCCTCCAATTTCCTCCGAAACGCTCGCACCGCGCTTGACTTGACGCCAACGAGCGCTCGCCAAATTTTACCCCGATTCCCCGAAGCGACGCCGGAAATCCCGAGGATTCCCCGTCGATCTGGCAACGCCGAGAGAGCTCCACCGCCCACGCTGTGTTTACAACTGCATCCTGTGGACCCTGCAGTCGCCCCCGGGGGAGGGGGGGTGCAGCCACGCAGGCAGGGCTCCCTGTCGTGCATTGGTGATCTTCACGAATTTTCACGGTTGCACGCGCCGCTGAAACCGCGCTGCGGATTCTTCGCGGTTCCGACTCGGAGTGAGGTAATTGCAGCTGGCGGCGCTTAATAAAACTGCAGGCGCCATTGACCCAGGTCGGGTGCGTTCGTAACTTGGAATTGCCAACTTTAAAAGAATGGAGATGTTGCATGTGTGAGGAATTTGCGATTTGACTGTTGATTCTTATGTAAAAGTTGGCGAGAAACGCGATGGTGCCACTGGTTTTCTCTGAAATCAACTCCCAAGCTCAAAAAAAGCTCTCAAGTTGGGGTCAAAATGGAGGGGATATCCCGCGCTATCCTGAGAGTCTACCTCTACATCAAGACGAACTCTCCAGTCTCCATGCAAAGATAGAGAGCAAACACATTGACAGGACTGCCACTTTATTTGGGGACTCCAAAACTGAAAACACAGAAACCCTACTGATGTATTTGCTCCCTATCTTTGCATGAAGAGTTTGTCTTGATGTAGACGTAGACTCTTAGGATTTTTTTTTTTTTTGTATATTATTCATTCAACAACGTTACAATAGAATTAAAAGATTTACATCAAAAGAGATAAACAAAAATAAACAGGTTAGAAAGGAGGGTACGAAAAAAAATTGAATTAAATCATTAAATCATTGTTGAGTGACTGCTGGAAACACCATCAGGCATAGCATCAGCATCAAGGGTCTTTTTTCTACTTTCCATCACGATCTTCACATAATTACACGTGGCCGTCCAGTTGTCTTTTGAGCTTAAGATATTTTCCAGGAAGTTTGAGGTCAAAAAAAGGTTGCCAATCTGATGTTCCAGACGCGATCGCTCTGGCGTGTAGTAGGAACAGGCGAAAAGTGCGTGTTCGGGAGTGTCTGTGGCCGATGGGCAATGAGGACAGGCATTTTTAGACTCTTAGGATAGCGTGGGATATACCCTCCATTTTGGCCTCAACTTGAGAGCTTTTTTTGAGCTTGAGAGTTAATTTCAGAGAAAACCAGTGGCACCATCGTGTTCCTCGCGAACTTTTACATAGGAATCAATAGTCTAATCGCAAATTCCTCACACATGCAACATCTCCATTGAAGAGAAAGCAGAGGAGAAAGATATGAAGATGAGGAGGTAGAAAAATACTCGAGGAATGGAGGAAGAGAAGAGGGAGAGAGGGAAAAATAAAGGTGGATGAGAAGGAGAAGAACAAGGAAAATGAGAGGGACAAGAGGTGAAATACCTTAAGAATAAGAAAGGAGAGGCGAAAGGAAGAAAAGGGGTGGGGGAAAAAGGGAATAGCAAAAAAATTAGGAAGAAAGAGAATAAATAAGAGGGAAGAAGAATAAGTAACAAGTAGAAACAGAACAATAAAATAGATGAGGACGAATAAGGAGAAGAAGAAATGGACGTTAGTTCATGCCATGAGCCTATTTCGCTTGCGATAGAATTTTGTAATGAACTTTTAGGTTCTCGTGGTGCTTCAGAGGAGATTGTAACGCAGCTGGGCAGAATGTGCCTCAAGGTGAAAACTCAAATTTAGTGTATTGAGAAAACCGGCGGATTATAGTAGCAAAGATTAATTGTCAATTTTTGGAGCTGAAATATTTCTAAAAATACTCTCAAAAACATTGAATCCTAAATTCAAGTCTTAATTTGCACTATCAGTAACAATGAGTTCATCGCAGCATGAGCTTATGAAAAACGCTTTTTTCACGATTTTTTGACTCGTATCGATATTTCAACATAGAGGAGTCAAGTTAGGGCGAATAAGGCAGAATACTTATCTGCCGTACTAAGGAAAAACGTCGTGTGAGCCTTTAGGTGTTGCCAATTTTTTTCGATAAAACACGAGTTACTGGTAAACTTATAAATATTTTCCTTCCAATTTTTTAGATTATTTTGTTCGCAAATTCACATTAAGTCCCTGAAAATTTCAAGGAATAATATTCATAACTCTCTTCAAAAATAAACATTTAATTGGAGGGAATTTGGGAACTCTCGAATTTTCGTACGGCGTTCTTCCTCAGCACAACAGTTATTGTGTCCGCTTTGCCGGACTAGGCGAAAGTGGTAACACAATCGCGCGCAATTATTCGAACTTCCAAGCCGCACCTATTGCCATCACTGTTATTGAAGGGGAAGTCCTTTTCTAAAACTCTCCATTTTACATCCTCGAACCTGCTGCCAAAGAGCCAATTCTTAAAATTTGTGGATTTCCTTTGCGTCAAATGAGTGCAGAAAGAATGTTTTTGAGCTGCAGTTTAGCCAGCTTACTTTTTTCCTTCTTCCCTCTTCAAGGCATACATTTTGCTCTGCTGCATGCATCAGAATCCTCTTTGAGAATAGAGAATTTGCAGGTGTCTGAAATTAGATGAATTTCGTGTCAAAGTGGAAACTACTGAGTGAACTGAACACGAAGATACCCTAGGTTCATGAATTGAACAATTATTGGAGAGGATATGACAAAATGATCTAATCTGCTAAAATACACGTGTTTAAGTGGGAAATTCCGCCAGATGACGTCACTAGGCGGTGCGTTGTCTCACTTTTAAATCTATTTTCATACCATTTCCGATATCAGAAAAAAATTATAAAAAGTACTGTGAAATCAGCTCTTTAAACACTTTTAGATTAATAAAAAAAAAATTGCATGCAAATTCTCCATTGGACTTTGGTGGGATTATTTCCAATCTTAAGATACATTATTGCATAGATTTTATTATAGATAATATTTAATTAGCATTACATAGATTTTCAGGGGATCAAATTTTAAACTGTCAAGAGACAAAACAGGTTCCCGATCTACCGATCTCGTTCATGCATTGGAAATCGAGACAATATTTCACGGTTGCTCACTCTCCGGAATCACCCAACGCATTACTTCGCAGCTTTGACTCGAGGTGAAATTGCAGCTGCGGTGGCGCTTAATATCACTGCAAGCGCCGCTGAATTCCGTCGAGTGGGTTGGTCATCTATTACGAAGAGAAAAAAGTCAAAAATGAAAGATAGCATGTATACGCCGAGGGACAGTTTCGCAGGCCATGCCGTATTTCTCAATGAATTTTCGTCGGAATTTGCACTGCATTGCGAAGATTCTTCGCTATTCACGCTCTTTAGCGGCTGAAATCGTACAGCTATAAATTTTAAAGGGCAAAGTAAGTTATAGTGGCGTATTTTGTAACGAATTCTTGACTGAAATTTCAGCGAATCGGAAATTATTTGGTTTAAAATCAAGTCGCCTCGACGGTGAAACTCCCTATATTATTACATGTATCTCGGTTTGCGACGTTGCAGACTTCCTGACATACTTTATTGTTCAAATGAAAAACTACGTGATGTTAATTCTTGAGAACTCGCAAGATTTTCCTTCTCTGCGCGGAGAAAACTCTTTGAAAAATATAAAAAATGATACTGATTTCTCCTCCTTTAAAAAAATAGAATGGAGGTGGAAATTTGTCAATACCACAAACGAGATACGCGGGTAGTTTCACCGTCGCTATGCTTCCGATCAGGGGCGTGGCGTGAATTGCGATTTATCGATTGTTATGCCATTTAAACCTATGGTAAAGAATCGATTATTAAGGTGTTCGCTGCGGACACCCTGATAATCGATCTTTTTTCACAGGTTTAAATGGCATAACAATCGACATATCGCAATTTACGCCACGCCACTGCTTCCGATGCCGTGCGGTGAACTAAAGACGAAAAAATCCATTAAATTCAACTTTTAAAAACGAGTCCCGAGTAGCAATTTTACAAACTTGCAAAGATATCAGCCTATATTCAATTCAACTATTTATACTCTAATGTAGCTATAATTTGGTCTCGAAAGACGCAACAGAGTTTCCAATCTCCGTGTCAAAGCGAGATTTGTTCGTCCATTTCAACAGATTCCAGCTTTCGGTCAATGCAACATTTCGTGCTCCAGTGTAGCTAAAATTGTATCACCGTCAATTTAAGGCGCAATGGAGATTTTCATTCTTGTAATTTTTCAGGATATTTTAATAGCAATTTTGTGAAATCGCTAACTTTTCAGGTTGAATTGATGCATCTAATTGTGCTTCCAGTGTTGGCACGCTGATCAATTTTAAATTTTAAGACGCAAAATACGTCTGTATTGTCGTATTTTTTAACCAGATACTATTGGTATTATAACAAAATGACAGTAATTGGCTTAGTATAAGCGCATTTGCTCGTACCCTAATGCATTTCGAACTGTATAAAAATCCGTTACAAGTGTAAAGTTTTGATAATATATATTTGCCATTTCATCTTTCTTTGAGTGGTGTTCGTATTCATGAGCATAATACTAAAATACAGTAAACAAAATTAAATAGGAAATCAATTAAGATTTTAATGTAACATTTTTGCTGAAAAGACATTGACTCCTGAATATCCCTTGAGATATTTCTAAAAATCTACCGAGCCGACCTCCACGATATTTCGCCATTCAGCGCGTTGTAATCTCTAGTAAGTCTGATGTCTCAATTCTTAAATCATGATCACGGTCTGCTACATCTAGAGTACAATTTTAATCGACCGTAAAAGAAATTAAAACCCGAAATTCCCTTACGAAACTATAAGAAATTTGAAGAGATGAGATAAACTCATAATTTGTAAAAATAATTTATCATATTTATCACCGAAAAACTCAGAACATAAGCCAGAAAATCATTCCGAAAAAGTGAGAGTCGAACCTCTACAGCGTTCCGAGAAACAGAGGAAATTATAATTAGTAAACAAGCTCATTTCTCACGAACACAGATCGGTACAAAATATCCGGCCGCCGACGATGTTTTTCGCGAGACGAGCCATCTGTTGATCGTGTAATAAATCGATACATCGGCGGTATGATATATCTATTGCTCTGCCATTTAAACCTATAGACAAGGATCGATGGACTGGGTGCAAGCAACAAACACCTTAATAATCGATTCTTTATCATTGCTTCAAGTGGGGAAATATCGATAATCGATCATCACGCCTCCTTGCTGTTTTCAACATGGTCCACGCCCCGATTTCTCATTTGAGCGCGATTATGCTAAAAAGAACTATGTCGCACCCAAGCCCCATGTACATATTCCCTTTTAGCATAAATGCGTCCATTTAAAAGTAATCATTCTAAAAGGAACCACGCACAAGTGAATTAAATAAAAAACAACTAAGAAAACACGCAAATCATATGCACGTAGTTCATTTTAAATTAATTCATTTTCACATTGTCCCTTTTGCCATAAATCATAATTTTCCATACGAAAGAACGTAACTGCATTGTGACGTTGCAGAATTTCCGCTCGCGAATTGCATTTTACGTAGAGAAGTTTTTGGAATTTCTAACCGAAAAATTTACTGATTTTCCATTCGATCACATCTTGAAATTGACAAATTTTGAACGGTGATCGTACGGTCTCATTCTCGTGAAGATGATTTTTTGTTTGAGTCAATTTAGCAAGCTGGAAATGGAGTTAAGTCCCTTCGTCTGGTCAGCGATGAGATACGTCCATTTTTCACCCCGCGTTCGTCCCCCCCCCCTTCCGAAGGGGCGCTAATATGTTTTGCTGGGCGGGAACGAGAGATGTAGGTCACGCGAGCCGTAGTGACATCTTTGCAAATGAGCCATCAATAATTTTGAGCCGCATCCAACCCGTGACATTGAAACTGACGGAAACTCTCCGATGTTGCCGTGGTTTCACTATATCTCTGCGTTTTCCGACATTCGTGGGTTTAATGGCTTCGACCATAGAATCAATCTCACGCGAGAGCAGCAGCAGCGATTTGTTGCAATTCGATCGGGAGATTCTTGCAATAGGTCAGTTACGCTGGTCGCAAGATCGAACTTATCAGTATTATAGTTACCATGTTAACAGGGCCGGACCTAAAAGTAGCGCATGAGGTTCGACTATACACTGAAAAAAAAAAATTGCTAAAATACGGTGACAAATTACCAAATTAGTAAAATCAACCCGGTGTTCTTAATCTATTTTGATGAGTTGTCACCTTTTTTCACTATTTCATGTGTTGATTTTAGCAGTTTTTTTTCAGTGTACCAAAAGCTATCACAATTAAGGTGCTTGAGATCCACTTGAGGAGCGCCTTCAATTTAGCCGTATAGGCAACAAACGTTCCGGGGAGCGCGAATAGTCACCTATCTATATTCAAAAAATAAACATGATCTTGATCCATGCATGAGCTTTGATTGAACCGATAAAAGACCGTGTTGACCTGTTGATAGGTATCCTCCATTCGCAGTTTGCCTTCAATTTAGCTGAATAGGCAACATGCTCACCGGGGAACGAAGATAGTTATCTATCCAAAAAATATACAAATTATCTTGATCCGTTAGCTTTGATTGAACCGATAAACGACCGTGTTGACCTGTTGATAGGTATCCTCCATTTGCAGTTCGCCTTCAATGTAGCTACATAGGCAACATGCTTACCGGGTACGCGAATAATTATCTATACAAAAAACAAACATTATCTTGATCCATGAGCTTTGATGGAACCGATTAACGACTTTGTTGGCCTATTGGTAAATATCGTTTTTGGTGTCGAGCTTTGCTTACCGCAAATAACTTAAAAATTGTAAATTAGTTGTGGGATTATTGCAAAAATGTATTCATCGTGCTTTCTAAAGCGAACATATTTGTTGCGCTCGAAATCCGAATTTTACGGCGCGATTTGGTGACATCGCGTTTTACTTCAAATTTCCGCAAACTATTTAGCAACATTTGTCCCAAAATTCCCCATTTCACCCCAGCGGTTAGCGCGTTCACTCACACTCTATTTCAAGTTGATGTATCATTAGTTATTTTTGGAAACAATATGACCCATTCCAGTGGTGAAGTATTACACCCGCAAAAAAAGTTAATATGGACCCCGGGTAATGAGAGCTCTAGTGATAATTACGGATTTTTATCTCAAAGCAGATGAATTAATAGATAATGCCACCGATTTGTCTGATGAACAAATTCATGATTCAAATTTTAGGAAATTTATTAGCAGGAATTACCTATAATCATGGTCAAAACCATGGTCATTACCAAAAACCGAGATCTCAATCCGTCCGGGTCCGGGCATTCGTCAAGAGATGGAGAGATGGAGAGATTGAGAGATGCCATCCAGGGGAATATCTACCATGACAGATTCCTGTGTCGGGTAAGCGTCGCAGAGCACCCTAGCGCGCCGTAAAAGCGACTTATACGTATACAAAAACCGAGATCTTTGGTTTTTTTTTTTTTTCGAGAAAGGGGAATGTACCTTAATAGAACGCTTAATTCTCAAGAAGTCAGTCATGGACACCTTTTTCCCGAAAAATCGGCTGAATTTGACAAAAGTAATGATTTCAATTTCCCAAATTATTTTCGAAGTGATATAATTATTCAATAGTAATCATCGCGTGTCTGATTGGCTGAAAAACAATCGCGGGTATATCAGGTGGTCACTCACTTTTGCTACTCAATGCGGACTCTTATTTTATCTTTGGGTGTAAATAAGAGTTTCTAATTTTGGACTAACCACAAAAGATCGATGAGATTTTCCAATTATTTGAGGCAAAAATGGACTGAGTTAAGCAGAAAGGAACCAACCCACATTTTGGAAAAAATTGAATTATGAGTGGTTTTGAACTCAATCACTGCTCTACTACCTATCGCCAAAAATTCAAAGTTTTTGTCGGAGCGAATTTTGCAGAAATTGAACCTGAAGTTTATCGTTTGCATTGAGTCTTATACAGGAGCCAAACTTTAAACCTCTTTTTCTCGGTTCGATCCCGATGTGGCTTGGTTCCTTTCTGTTTAACTCCGTCCAAATGAGCTTGGGGCTCACGCATCGAAATTACTTGTAATTCTTGCGGGCTTTTTTCCTCATGCCTTGACGCACACGATTACGCGGCTATACAAAAATAAAATCATCCGCGCACCTTGGTTTTGGCAGGTCCGTATCTTTTACGATCGGTAGGCTCGGGGGCAAGGGGATGACGTCACACGCCGTGACCCCAAGTTGCCGCGAATTTTCGAACTACATCCGGAAAGGCCAAAAATACCGTCGGATATTTTTGATAAGCTGACAATGCCTCGTCTATCTCCTGTTAATTTTACGACCATCAAACCTAACAGCGCTGGTTTTAATCGTTCGCCCGCGCTTGAAATATTCGGTCGGCGAATAATTACGCAAAGATGTGCCAAAATATTGCCGCCCAACCGTGATTGACTCAACGCAAAGTGGATCGAGTCAATAGGAGAGGTCGGACAAAATTTGGAAACTTTAAAAGCTTATAACTCCGTGTATACAAAAGTTTAAGGTTCTGAGAGTGGTTCCATTGGTTTCCTCGTGAAATTCTCTTCTTAAAATGCCCCTTGAAAGTTAAAATGTGACGAAAGAAACATCAAAATTTGCGCTTTCAGTCAGAAATGTTTTGTCCGACCTGCTTGATTGACTCGATCCACTGTGCGGCGTTGCAAGTTTGACGGAGGCCCCGCTTTTGTCCCTTTTAAAGAGCCTCCCAAATTTTCGCCCCTTTTTCGGTATTCGATTCGACCATCGAACTAAGGTTTAAGTGGAAGCTTCTAATGACAGAAAACTCAGGAAAAAATTTCAAGATGAGTATTGGAACTGTCTTCGAGTTACGGAGGGGCAAAGGGGTCAAACTCTGGCCCTATTTTTCGCCATTTTCTTGTTGAATTGATGTGTCTACGGGGTTGTTATCGTTGTTTAAACGTGTTATACAGTATACACACCGGTTCCTACTTATTTTTACACGCAAAATCGAGTTTTAATGTTTCGAATGTAATAGATTTTTTAAGATTCTTTACGGAAAATCGTCGATTTTTAGACATTGAAATTGTTCATTTTCGATTCATGGATGACGAAATGCACCTAATATGACTGTAGTACACTGACAACTACGTATTTTTTCTTGTAGAATCGATTTTTTAAGTTAACGAGTCGATATATCAATAGCCTATATCGAATTTTTGCGATTCTTTAGGAATTCAATGATTATTGGTATTGAAAATAGTTATTCTCCATCCGAGAACAACCAAATTTTGGGTTGGAACACATTTCCGGTCGGGTCGATATCCAGTTGAGTCAAGTTTTCGATTGGGGCACATTTCCGGTCGAGCAGAAATTAAGATTTTCGATTTCCGGTCAAGTGAAATTTCGGGTGGATAACGAATCCCGTTGATCGTGGTTTCCGGTCGGTCAGATTTCCGATCGAATCAAATTTTCAGTCGAGTCAAATTTTCGACAGGGACACGTTACCGGTTGGAACAGTGGTCACGTCATATACGGATGGATTACGGTTCCAGTGAATTGGAATTTTGGGATGGGTCGGATTTCAGGTTGGATGGAATTTCCAGTTGGGTCAAGTTTTCGATTGGAGCACGTTTCCGGTCGAGCAGAGATTACGGTTGTCGATTTCCGGTTAAGTAAAATTCGGCCGGACGATTGGTCGATTGATTTTAGTTTCCGGTGGGTAAGATCACCGGTTGAGTAAAGTTTTGGTTAGCAGGGTTAGATCAGGTTTTCGGTTGAGTAGAATTTGTGGTAAATGTGAGTTTCTAGTTAATTTAAAGATTCAGTTAATTGAATCAAGTGTCCCCTTTAATTGAACGGCCCCAATTTTTTAATTGACGATTTGCGTTGTCCAGGAAGATCATCGATTTTTGAATCCAAGAATTCCGAGGGATGCACCAGAAACAAAAAAGAAACACACATGCTGATTAGAAGAGAAAAAAGTACATGTAAACTTAAAGATGGAGATAAATATCTCTGAAATCTTTATCAGTGTATAAGTCGCAGGGAGTCAGCAATCGCCGGCAATTTGCAAGCTCCGTACTTGTCAATTCGTCAAATTGTAATTACCATAACATCGATATTAGTAAAGATTTCTTTACGCCTTCAAATCCAGCGATACTCTCCGCTTTGCCAAGGAGTTAGTTTAGTTGCTTAACCGAACCTAACACAGATTATTGATGACATTTCACGAACTCGCGAGTGTGCTAGCTGCCACAATGTATCCAAAAAGAAGGGGGCTAACGTATGTTTGAATTCAAAGCATAATAATCCCTACTTCCGATCTCGTTTTTTCACTTTAAAACGATTTAATTTGTTGATTAAACACGAATAGATTGCAATTTGCTGGCAATTGCTAATTGCCTGCAACATATATACCTGAGAATGTTTTTGAAGAAATAAACGAGAAAAAAAATTATTGACTGAAAAATCACAATCACTGCCTGTGCAAATGTTAATTAAACAATACTAACGCACTTTATAGATGGCGAAAGTGCAGAAGTGCGAATCCCGGAAAACACGATTTTCCAGGAGAGTAAAAAACTGTCTGCATTCCACTTTACTGTCGGTAGAAGGGTAATAATTCTTGAGGATATATAGCAATAATAAGATGTTTTTTCAAACTCCATCAGCAGTTTAAATAATTTCTCGGACTGTTAGAAAATACGGCAGAAATGCCGAGGTTCGCGTTTTTGGTACAAATCGACACTTCATCAGGAGATACGCATATTTGGAATTAGTGTTTTAAACTTGTTGGTGGATTTGGATCATTTAAATACAGAAAAAAGGGTTTCAAACTTGAAATTCCTTATCAGATAAGATTTAGTTCGTCATCGATGCTCCATCCATCCATGCTTTCCGCTTTCTAAATAGACCAGTGGACAAAGTACATTTTCTTAAATTTTGATTATTCACAGTTACTCAAAGAAAGCAAATTTAATCCGTGCGAAACTTTTTAAATTCACAACCGCCTTTGAGTAAGTTGCGATCTTGTAAACGGCGACTCCTTCAGTTTCGCTTCTGAATACGATGATCGAACAAAGGGACTTAAATTATACAATCTGATCCAGCCGCCTGTGCTCTCTTCTTACGAATGAGACGTAGAGACCAAAAGCAATCTTATTATTTTTTAAAAATAATATTCCTCGGCATTTTTCGGATATGCGGCACGATTTAAAAACCGAAATTATGAACTTTTTGGTACAAATCATTGTACAAGTCCACTCACAGTAGATACAGATGAACGCCTTCAAATCAATCCACAGACTTAATGCAAAATTCTGATACCACTATTCGTGCATCAGGGCAGTCATTTTGCATACCCGGCCATTTGAAGGCGAATCATTGACTTCAAACAACGGGGTAAGAAGCCAGAACCACAATCCTGGCCCATCAGAAGCCATAGCCGGGGGTCCCCCCCCCTGGCCCCTAAGGAGCGAAACCCGGGGGTCAGCCCCCTGGCCCCTACGAGGCCAAACCCGGGGGTCAGCCCCCTGAACCCTAAAGAGCCAAACCCGGGGGTCAGCCCCCTGGCCCCTAAGAAGCCAAACCCGGGGGTTAGCCCCCTGAACCCTAAAGAGCCAAACCCGGGGGTCAGCCCCCTGGCCCCTAAGAAGCCAAACCCGGGGGTCAGCCCCCTGACTCATAAGGAGCCAAATCCGGGGGTCAGCCCCATGGCCCCTAAGGAACCGGTCAGAAACCCGCTTTCATTCAGCAATTTTATTCTTGATTCAAAATAAAATCTCCTTGACGGTAATGTCGGAATGTTTTTTCCTGAGTCAAAAACACTTTCAAGTCACTTTTTTCTCTAATGAAATTCAAAAATTATGCCAAACGTTAATAATACAGATGCTAGGACTTGGTGAGTTTTCTTGGAGTACCGCTCTCTTTTTGCTTGATCTTGATTTATTTTGCGAGGAAAGCTCGTACTCTTAAAGTATGCCTGTCGGACTTGATGCGTTGGAGCGCCTTCAATTGCGTATGAAACTGTGCAGCACCTCTGTTGCGAAATAGTTGCTTGCAGCGCCGGCGGGCAATCAGGCGCACAGGGTGAAGTATCCCTGTTAGGTTTGTAGGCGCCAGCGCCCCAGCGCGTCTTCCGCGCTGGTATCACGCCGCTGGATGACCCACTAAGTGGGATTTTCTGGCCAGAAAAGCTCCACGAGCCCGGTGAATCGCGCGCGGAGCCTCGGAACCACACGCAATCGATTCAGCGCCTAGCATCTTTTTTTTTTTTTTTTGTTTTAAATTCATTTATTTGAATAAGAATACAAATAAACATATAGGATTGTACCGATTGTTATCATATAATCACTATTCTAAGCTGCGCAACACGCGTTTCTAATCTAATCAAGATTAAATCTAAGTCAATGCGAGAGAAGTAATCTCCTAATCTACTTTTTATAAATTCTAGGTCACATACGATAATCGCTTATAACCTAGACATGAAATAAATGTAAAGAGATAGTATACTATCTTTATGAACTAAGGATACTAACTAAGAGATTTATATTTACAGGCACAAAAAAACCAATTACGGAGAAAAAAGGAACCTAGCATAAGTAAACTGATAAAAATCTAATGAGGAATTTACAACCTCGAACGGCGAACAAACAATACAAAAGAACATGAAAAGAATAAAAACCCGAAGGTGTGTAAACGAACGAGAATTGAAAGGATGATCAAGGTATAGAGAGGCTGGCTCCGCGTAATAACGCTGGAAGAAAGGCCTCAATAACCTTCATCATCCTTTCAATCTGTTCAGATTGCTTGATAACTAGTTCCTCTAAAGTCTTAATACGCTTATCGGAAATATTAGGAACTTGTACGTTGATAACAGATTGGGTGTTTGAAACTGTCTTATTCTTGCTTTCTGTATTACCAGCTAAAACTTGAGCATACGATTTTCCCTGAGTTGTTAAGTTTCTCGAAGGGACAAACTGGTGATTGGCAAATTTGGTTTCGGTTGCCTTCACCTTTTTACCAGATCGTTTCTTACGAATCTGTTTGTAAACCTTGCATCCCTTGTAATTTCCCGCGTGCATTTCACCGCAGTGAACGCACGTGGGATATACAGGGAGCAAGATTTTATTAAACTCCTCAGGGCGAGGACAGTCACTCAATGCATGAAAATCCCCGCACAGTAGGCATCGAGGATCTCGATAACACGAGGATCTCGCATGCCCAAAGGCGAGGCAATTCTTGCATTGAATGACCTCCCTACGACCCTTAGGGCGTTCGACAGATACGATGAAATCCTGAATGGATTTCACGTCCCATACTTTTGACACCAAATTATTTGACAGAAAATCCACAAAAAATAAAGGCTGTGGACTTTTCGTAATTTGGTGACGAACTTGGGAAACATTTTTCACAATAAGACCTTTAAACTTTCCCTCAAAAGCTGATTTGATTTTATCAACACTAAAGTCAGCAGGGAGACCTCTTACTACTGCCCTGATTGTCTTTTCGTTTGCTTTCTTGTAAGTATGGAACTTTACATCTTTATTCTGTATAAAACTACTTATTAATTCGTCATATTTAGACGTTGAAGAAGCTTTAATTTTAACCTGCGATTTATTCACAATCTTGATAAACGCATTTTTGTCGATAAGATCGACAACCATGCTTTTAAACTTAGAAGGATCTGCAACAAAAGAAACTAGAATTGGGGGAGGGACCCTATCTTTAGTTTCAGGTTTTTCTATACCTAGAGCACTAAATTTATTATTACTACTATTACTACTACTAGGCACATTAACACTAGGTTGTCTTTTATCCTTGGTCTTCTTAGGAGGAACTTTCACTGGTGAATCTGGGTCGTGGCGGGTCTTCCGCTTCGAAACCACGAGTTTCCAGGCAGGATCCGAGGGTGTAGAATCCATCGGTTGCGTTTGAATAGAAGCTGGGCCAAGAATACAGGAATCCTTACTCTTATGTCCAGAATTAACCTTCTCTTTCACTGCATTTGAAGCACCTGAAGCTTGCTTCGTGTCAATGGCAGTGAAAAGATTTTTAGCTGATTTTTTCGGTTGAAAAACATCAGATTCATCGTCGCTATCACTAACGCGGGTGTAAATAGTGGTCCAAGGACCGGTCCAAGAGCACTTTGTGAAGCAACGTTCACATGACTGAAAAAGCACAAAATGTTCACAGAAGGGATTTTCAAGTAAACAGCATTCGTGACATTCGTATCCCAAAATCTTGTGTTTGCAGCGAAGAGGGGGTTTAACGCGGCGACTAGCACCGCCTGAGTCCTTACTCATCGCTGTTGACGAAAAGGCACATAGAGCAAGAACGACTTGACAACACGTCACAGAGAGGAGCACACACAACGAGCACGTCCGCTCCGCTTCGCTTATCACAGCGAACTCCGCCTAGCATCTACTACCACGACTTCGCCTACTATTTTGGATTTAACACTAATCTCGAGATTTTTCTTCTTATTTATGATCGAGAAAAATCGACAGTGACAGTGGCACCAGGTACCGGTACCATTCTTCCTTTGTATGATTTCAGTTGTATTCAAGCGATTGTTTCCTTTTCCTTTCTTTATTTTGCAAAACGAAAGTTTGAATCAATTGAACTCTTCCACAAGGAGAGTTTATAACAGTTTGCAAGATTGCTTGTTTATTTAGGTTATAGCTAGGTCTCTCGTCGTGCAAACCTGACTGTCAGCCATCAAGAAAAACTGTCCGCATAGGTATACGCGGTAAGTTAGGAAAAGCGTGTTACAAACTACGCAAATTGCGCGTTATGAAGTGGCTTTGACACTCTTTAGATGTGCCTTACGTGATTTTTGAGCGAATATTTCCCTTAAAAAATATGTTCAGTTGGCTGTATCTCTTTCTAGCAACGGACCCATTTTCGGGGTCAAAATCGAAAGTTCTCCAATCTGGCTAAAACCAAATAAGTCCCCATAGAAATGACTCGCTAAGGGGGATTTTCAGATCGCAAAGACTCCACGAGGCCGGTGGATCCCACGATCGGCGAGAAAAGGCGCCTGTGATGAACTTTCAGCACTGAAAAAAATTCTCGGCGTTTTTACCAAGGTCCGTTGGTACGTTTACCATCTCACTTTTTTTTACCAATTATTGGTAATTTTACTAAGACAGACTGGTAAGCTTACCTAAAAATCGGTATTTTTACTGTTTTTTCAGGTAAGAATACCACTTTTATTGGTAATAAATTCCCGGTAACTTTGCCATTTTATCTCGGTAATTCTACCACAGTTGATAAAAAGTATTGGCGTTTCTACCAAGGTCCAGTAAAATTACCGAGAAAGTTCAATAATTTTACCGAGATTTCTCGGTAAAATTACCAATTCCATAAATGGTAATTTTACCAAGAAAAAACTGGGATCAAATAGAGCCCTGAATTCTTGGTAATTTTACCCTTTTCTTAGTAAATACACCGAGATTTTTTTTTCAGTGAGAAAGGGTCAAAAACACTCGTTTTTTATCGTTTCTCGCCTCAGGAAGCCGTGGGGACCTTCGGGATCACAATCGGGAGCAAGCGATTCTACGGCTCAAACTACCAAGGATTCGACACTAATATCCAGATTTTTTTCCGGCCGAAACTCGGGGAAAATCGACGGGGAAAATCGAATATGGACTGAATTTCCGGGGACAAAATTTAAAGGGGTTTAAAATTAAACTTATCAAGAGGGATCGATTTACAGAGTGTTCTCAACGAACACCTTAATAATCGATTCTTTACTATAGTTACAGATGGAATAATATCGATAATCGATCATTCACGCCTCGCCACTGCCCACGACACCATTCATTTCAGAACTTTAGCTGCGTTTTTTACGAACTCACCTATTTTCGTTCTCAACAGTTACGTGGTTTCTTTCTAGTATTGATTCCAGCGATGACTGAAATTCAGTGGCGTGGCGTGCTTTGCGATATATATCGATAATCCCCCATTTGAAGCTATGGTAAAGAATCGATCATGAAGGTGTTCGCGGCGAACACCCTGTTTATCGATCCTTTTCCATAGGTTTCAATGGCAGATCAATCGATAAATCGCAAATCACGCCACGCCACTGCTGAAATTGTGCCCGTAGTATGTCGACGGCCGGCGAATCTCGCTTGAGCGATACGCTATCCATCAGTAGCGAGGCGTGAATGAGCGATTATCGATATTCCCCATTTGAAACTGTGGTAAAAAATCGATCACTAGGGCGTTCCTTGCGCGCCACCTGTTTATCGATCCTTTTCCATGGGTTTAAATGGGAGATCAATCGATTGCAAAGCACGCCACGGAGTCCTATTAATTCGCTTTCGGAGAACACCATGGATCAAGGCTACTTAAGCGTGCTACTGGCAATGCGTTGTCCGTTCATTGATTCATGGCGTGAATTATCTCCTATCAATTCGATTAAATAACTATCAAAACCCCCCTCTCCCGACCCCTCCCCGGAATCCCCCTAGAGATTTGATTAGGTGCCGTTCCTCTTAGAGCGCGTATCAAATCTCAGTTAGGTCCAGGCCGCAAAAGATGGCAGCCTCACAGAACCGAACAACGTGCGCAAGTTTTTAACGTGCGTTTAAAGAAGTATCCCCGTGCGTGTGTGTGTGTGTTTTTATATCTTTCATTTTTGATACTGTCATTCCCCATTAGTTGCCGCTTTTTGTATACTTGCATTCTCTCCATGAGATCGAAGACCAGGTGATGAAGTTTACATGAAAAAATGGAGAGGTATTGTTTTTTTACTTCGGTCGCAGCCCTCGCTGTCCCGTGTGTTTTCGCGGTCGTGCAAATTGGTAAGTCGAATTTCCGATCCCTGCTTCATTGTACTAGACTGCCGTGTTGAGGAAAAACGCTGTGTAAACCTTCGAGAGTTGCCAAGTTTCCTCCGATAAAAGATTTATTATTGAGAGGAGTTATGAATAATTTCGCATGAAATTCTCAGATAATTTAGATCTGGTCGCGAATAAAATTCTCTGAAAAATTGGTGGAAAAATATTAAAATAATTCAATGGAAATTTATATTTTACCACAGGAAATTTGGCAACATCTAGAGGCTCGTACGGCGTTTTTCCTTAGCATGACAGTGAAGGACTGAGGAGTACGCCCTGCTAAAAATGGTGAGTAGGCACACTTCCTAGGTAGCCCAGGGTGCAATGAATGGACCAATAGACAAGGTACGAATTTAAGCATTCTAATACATGTTTCTTGACCAGAATTTCACGTAGAACACGATTCGCGCAACGAAAATTACCGAAATCAACTCCTAACAAAGATATTAACGTTTTTATTTCACATTGGTTACGAGGAATTTGAACTGCCCGCTCACAAGAAACTCAAAGCTCTACGTGAGTCAAATCGTGCACTACAACGGTTTCAGCAAGCTTCTCAATCAAGCTATGTTCATTTCCCACCATGTGCTGTTCAAACTATAAACAACTTGCTATAGCTGAGCTAAACCGTCAAGATTAAGGTTGCCAGATTTTTATATCGCAAAGACTGTCATGATAACGTTTATCGCGCGATGTGAATCACGTAGAGCATTGAGTTTTCATGAGCGGGTGGTTTGAATTCGCACATCAAGAATCATTAAATATCTTCATAAGGAGTTGATTTCGGTAATTTTCGTTGTGCGCATCGTGTTCTACGTAAAATTTTGGTTATAAAACGTGTATCAGAATGCTAAAATTCGTGCCTTGTCTACTGGTCCTTTGCCAATACATGCTTAAATTATTGGCATTGTAACGGGAGTATGGCGCATGTGGATTGCATTTTGCAGTAAGAAACCTGCACTATTTCCGGCCAATTACAGAAACAACATACATGCCATTGGTTCCCCTATGCAGATATGTGCTTTTGTGGGAGAGCCAGAGATAGTGGCTAATTATTGCAAAACGTAATCCAGATTGTCTACTCACTAATTGGAGCACATTTTGCAATAAGGAATCACTATTTCTGGCTCATTTTAGAAACAACACATGTGCCACTGGTTTCCCTACGCAGAAAGGTATTTTTATGGAAGAGCCAAGGCTGGTCGTTCCTTATTGCAAAATGTAATCCAATTGAAAAGGCTCTTCGTACTGAAATGTATTGCGATAAAATGTAATATACTCAGCAATTTTTTTTGCAATGCAAATTTTCTACCATTCTTACACATTGAAGTCATTTGATTGATCGTTTAAAATCTGGCTCAATTCACCAAATGATGGGAATATATTGCAATTTCATGGTGAAAAGCTTGCAATTTTATAGCTATAAACAGACAGCGTTCAGCAAAAAGGAACCAAGCCACATCAGCCATTGCCAAATTTAATTGGGCATTTTAATTTTTTCCAAGAGAACTTTGTGCGGATTCCTTTGAAAATTTCAAGGAATTCGCTTCGCACAAGGCGAAAAATTCACTGAAATATGCAAAATAAAAAAAAAATCCGCACAATCGTTTTCATGAAATTAAATTGCCCGATTATATTTGGCAATAGCTGATATGGCTTGGTTCCTTTCTGCTGAACGCGGTCCGATAATTTCAATTTTTCCGATGTATTGTGCCATTTGAGTCCTTTTTAGCCAAAATATTTACATCAGAAGAAATTCTGATCATACCACTAGAATATTCTCAGTATCTAGTTCTAGCCTGTCATTTCTCAGTTTTCGAGAAGAGGGTCTTCGTAAAATTTCAAAGTTGTCACGTTTTATACCTTACTCACGGAGGTGACAAGGTTTCGGAGACCCTGTCACGTCCCGGTCAAAGTATTCCAAGCACCACGCGACGTTTCAAATTTTTCGCCGCCATTTTATTTTTTTACAGAGAAATCGTTCAACGAAATTCTTCGGAAATTTCACTGAATTTTCTTTGGGCTGCTGATAAAATTAAGTGAAGTTTTCAAACAGATTCAACCAAGAATGTCTCTTTAAAAAAAATAAATTTAATATAATTTAATAAATAAATTAAGAAAAAAAAAAATTTATAAAAGTCGCATCGCGCTTGTGATACTTCGGCCGGGTAGAGATGACATCAGGTACTGGTGTGTTTCATATGTTAAGAGATTTCATTTGAGTCACACGATTCAGTTCTTTTGAAGCCAAATGAGCTGATGCTGATTGTTCTTCTATTTTTCCAGACTATTCGCCGATTTTACTGACGGGACAACAGCAGGCGGTTGAAAATTTGATCGAGCGAGTAATTGGGAATGCAAGTCGTTTATTTAATGTGTCTATAAACGAAAATCTCAGCGAAGGAAACAAGGCCGCTTTTAAGGTATGTCCTTGCCTATCATGGCGATTTTTTAACAATCTTAATGCCGAGAAATACTAGGTGCCTGACATGTCATCACGTTAGTCCTACCGCACGGAGAATAAAAAAGTAAAAAACTAACGAAGAAACGCAATCATCAAACTTAAAAAAAAAACGTTGTTCACATAATATAATAACAGTTGGAAGGGTTAAAATAATAGGGGCTTAAATGCATTGCAAAGTTGCAGAGTTTCGCCTGACAATTAATTTTTCTGATCAATAAAAAGTGAGTGTTTTATCTTGAAACTTTCAAGAAATACTCATCTATTCCCGAAAAAAATTTCAAGAGATTTTTAAAAAATTTGCAACTGTCTTCCAGTAACTGAATGGTCTGACGAGAGAAACCCGGCAATGTTGCAGTGCAGTTACACGGAAAAAAAATTGCTGATTCAACAATTCAATTGCTAAAAACAGTGAGTGCAATGTTTCAACGCAGATTTTACAACAAAAAAGTGCTACTTTAACCACATTGTAAACTAGGTAATTTAACCGCAGGGGTGGTTAAAGTAGCATTTTTTTGTTGTAAAATCCGCGTTGAAACATTGCACTCACTGGTTTTAGCAATTAATTGTTGAATCAGCAAATTTTTTTTTCCGTGTAGGTTCTTCTAGTCCTGGTTTTTTCAGTTTTAAAAAGTGAAAAACAGCAGAGGAGAGCTAACGGTAATAGTCCTAGAATTGGACGCATTTCTGTCAAACGGAACTATGTGCATTATGAAATGAGCCCTGTTATGCATATATTCTTATGGGTCTCAGGGCTCTTGTCTTAATGCATAATTCCGTTTGATAGAAATACGTCCAATTGAGATAAAAGCCATAGGAGGCAACTACATCTTAATTTTCCGAGGATCTAGCTAAATAGTCATCTTTTCTCCGCACATCCCGCGGGACACATTTTTTCCCGCGACTGGCTTGTGAAAATGCATTCTTTTCTGAAATATTTAAAGATAACTCTTCACATGTCCTTGGATAATTGCAGTGGAAATCCCCCAAAAATAAAACCCGACGCATTCAGTAAGAAACTGATCGTTCTTCGTATGGTAATTAAGCCACGCTTGCGAACATAAGTAACCACGTAATGAAGACCGTCTCCAATCTATCTACTCATCGTGCAATTTAAAACATAAAAATACAGCGTCCCAAAATAGTTGCACATCAGAGAGTCTACGTGTTTTCAATGATAGAAATGGGTATGGCATAATGCTGCGATGACGTCTGATTTGGACCTCTCAAGCATGTGAGCGACTCTTCACCGTTCAGGCGCTGTTGCTGCAATTATTCGCGCTCCCGTGTATTCCTCGGTTGCATACTTTTGGTATTGAAGGCTTTTTGAGATCGTAATCAAACTGGATAATTACTCGGCACCGATGATGGGTAAACATTTCTAGTCTCAATTAGAAATACGCCCACGTTATTCTAGATGTTATTCATTTAGTCAATAATGGACGTCATTGAGGAATTCATTCAATAAAGTAATTATCCGTGAGAAGACATTAATTAATACTATGAATAGTATCAAAAGTCATGGCACAGATTGAATCCGAAATCCTTGATGTCTGTGAAGAATTATTCTTTTGGTGATATGGACAGGCAGACAGGCATAATCTTAACATGTTAACTGACGTATTAAAATGTTTGAGTGTTTCTGCTGTTTCAGCTCACCAAGGAAACGTCTTCAGATCAAGTTTTCATTGAGGGTTCATCCAGCGTTGCCATCGCATGGGGATTTCATTATTACTTAAAACATTTTTGCGACAGCCATATATCTTGGGATTATGATGAAATCAATCTTCCTCAACCTTTACCTGAGGTCAACATCACCGTGAAAGCCAATGACATGTACATAATCTTTTACAATTTTCAAATTTTTTAGAGTTTTTTCAAAAGGCAACAATTGGAAGCAGGTCTCAAGGAATCTTAAACGTGTGAATTTTTGAGGAGAAATATTTGAAGAAAAAGATTCTTTGGGGCCATAAAGTTGATCGAGATTATTTTAATTTTTTCACTTGTCTAGAATTTTCCAGGAAACCTGTGCATATTATTCCTTCAGTTTTTTGGAGAATTTTAACCGGAATCAGATCTAAATTTTCTGAAAATTTCAAGAGATAATACTCATAATTCTCTGGCGTTCTTCCTTACGATAGCAGCATATGACAGTTCTTTGGGGTTTTTTTTTGATGCACTTCAATTTTATAAACAGATTCTTCAAATCGGAAAAAAAGAAGCGCAAATCGCAGGTGTTTTGGGTACTTGGTGGAGGAGAGTCAAAAGGAAAAAATCTGAGTCAGTTTGAAATCCTTGAAGCCTACAAAACATTGATGGGCTTGGTGGACAAGGCGCATATAAGTGCAGTTTTTGAAAAAAATGAGTTATTCATGAACTAACCATTGACTATTGACCCAAAACTATTTTGAAAGTATGTTCTGTGAAAAATTCACAACTAAAATCCAACATTTCTTGAAATAGCAAAAACTGCACTTATGCGCCTTGTCCTCCAAGCTCCTCAATTATTGTGAGAGCATTCGCGCTGCAAATTTTCATTTCTTCCATTTTACTTTATCAGAGATTCCGCGATTCCTAGAATAATTCCCGAATTCTATACTTTAGTTCCAAGAAAAATTTCATTTCTTTCCAAAAATTCCGGAATACGCCCGATTTTAGTTCCGAAAGTCATCTAACATGATAAAAAATTAATCAAAATTTGATCAAATAATCGGCCAAACTCACAAAAAGCCCCAGAATTCCGGGAATATTCCAAAAATAGCTACAAATTCCGGGACACTCCAGGGAAAATTCCGGAGAATTTCGAAATTCAGAACTAGTTCCGGAAAGTGGGAGCACTACAAATTTCGAAAACTTCCGACTGTTTATCATAGGAAGAAACAGAAATTGAACATTTTAAAGAAGCTTTATACAGTGTCCTTTTTTATTCAGCTGGCGATACTACCAAAACGTCTGCACCTGGAGTTACAGTTATGTTTGGTGGGACTGGGGCCGGTGGGAGCGAGAGATCGACTGGATGGCGCTCAACGGAATTAACATGGCGTTGGCATTCAATGGTCAAGAGGCCGTGTGGAACAGAGTCTACAAGAAATTCAATATGAAAGAAGCGGATATCGATAAGCACTTCACTGGCCCTGCATTTTTGGCTTGGTACTTTTTTCATTCACGTTATTTAAAATAACTTTGTTAAGCTGTTTTTTCTTAGTGCTTGGCACTTTCTATCGATTTATAGAGAACTCGTAAAACGGCACTCTTAGTGAAAATTTAGACAAGTTTGAACACTCAGAGGGATGATACTACTAGAAGGGATTGGTTCCGGAATGATTGCGGGGATGGATCCAGCAATTTGGCAGCACAGGATTTCTTCCATTTAAATCTATGTTATAAATGATCGATTCTTGTCGGAGCATCTGGCCCTTCAAAGAATCGATACATTTCCACAGGTTTACATGGAGTGATAGCAATGTTGTCAATTTGCTGGATCCTTCAATGAATGGTTGAGTGCTTCAGATGACGGAAGTTGAAAATGATGGTCTATCTGATATCGTAGCTGAGAAGCTAAATACGAACCAACTTTCATGTCAAGCTGATTCGTCACAGTTTCTGGCGTGGTTGAACTGGCGTGCGATATATCGCATCGATTGAGTGAAAAATTTCGGCAGATTTTGAATTTTTAGCCAAAGAAAGGATAGTAGCCCCTGCGCATGAGCCTGAGGAATCATTCTAAACCAACCAATTAGCAAAATGGGCCTGTTGCAAACTTTTGCTAGAGCAAAAATAAGAGTTGTTTCTTGTAGATAATGCCTCAAAAATCACGATGAGCGCATCGGCAAAGTCTGAAATGCACTCATAACTTCACAATCTGCGTAAGAAATTTGCATTTTTTTAAGCTTCCCGCTTCAAAAACGATACTACGGCATAGGTGAACATTTTGTTAGAGGAGTCGCTCCATCGTCGGCGATATTCATCATGGCCGACGCTTGCACGCAGTTCCGCGCGTAATTCAAGGAGAGTTCAAGGTCAATCAATTCGGGCGTGGAAAATATGAACGTTAACACACCGATTGTTATCTGGTCTAATCCAGTTCAGGTGTTATCTCGTCC
>NW_017547712.1:275330-322144 GCF_001854935.1 Bemisia tabaci | reverse complement strand
TAGTTTTACAAAAAAAAAAAAAAATTCGTTTATCAATCTATTAGCAAGGATCAATTTCCCGGCTATCTCGACGAACTTGATCGACAGTCGGTACGGAGCGATCTATTGATATAAAATTTTTCTAGTAGCGGTTATCCTAACGCATTGGTAGTTCGCCTACGATTTCCGGTGTACGCAAAATGAGCTCCCGCATAGTCGAATATAGGTATCAATGTGAGATGGTTCGCTCACTAAGAACACACACCGAAAAAATGCTTGTTACCGGACGGGAAGAGTTTACTCTAACGCTATGTCAAATCGCCTTCAATTTTTAGTGCAGGAAACACGAGCTCCCAGGAGGTCGAATTGGACTGCATTTTGCAAAAAGGAACCAAGAGCATTGCAATGTTGCTAAGATTGTGCAACTTCTTTTGTCTTGGAAGAAAAACCTGATCATCGATGAACATTTTCTATTTCACACGCTAAAAACTATAAATTTAACACCAAAATGGACCACTAGACAAGGTACGAATTTAAGCGATCTGATACATGTCTCTTAACCAGAATTTCACGTAAAAAACAATTCCCACAACGAAAATTACCGAAACCAACTCTTAACGAAGATATTAACGTTTTTATTTCACATTGGTTACGGGGAATTTGAACTGCGCGCTCACAAGAAACTCAAAGCTCTACGTGAGTCAAATCGCCAACTACAACGGTTTCAGCAAGCTTCTCAATCGAGCAATGTTAATCTCCCACCATGTGTTGTTCAAACTATTAGCAATTTTCTATAACTGAGCCAAAGCGTCAAGATTGAGGTTGCCAGATTTTTATATCGCGCAGAGACTATCATGATAACGTTTAGCGCGCGATGTGAATCACGTAGAGCATTGAGTTTTCATGAGCGGGTGGTTTGAATTCACGCATCAAGAATCATTAAATATCTTCGTAAGGAGTTAATTTCGGTAATTGTCGTTGTGTGCATCGTGTTTTACGTAAAATTTTGGTTAAGAAACATGTATCAGAATGCTGAAATTCGTACCTTATCTAGTGGTCCATTACCATGTAAATTCCATGTATTTGCATGATTACAGTAATTTTATTGCAAAGGGTGAAGTCGCACAATCTTAGCAACATGGCAATGCTTTCGGTTCCTTTTTGCGAAATGCAATCCAATTGTGGTATCACCGTAACTGTCACGCCTTTTCGGGAAACAAAAAATCCCTTATACCTAACTTGGAGTGGTGATTCTAACGCACTTGCAGTTAGAGTAAAATTGTCGATGCTGGAATTTGAGTTCTAGCGTGGTCAAAGAGGGGTATCGGTCGTTACTCAGAAAAATCACACAGAAAAACCGCTGTTTATCAGACGAGAAGAGGTAGCTTACACGCTATGTCAGTTCGCCTTCAATTTTTAGTGTAGGCAACACTAGCTCCCACGCGGTTGAATGGTGGTATCATCGGGAATGTCCCACATTGTAATTGAGATTTTTCAAGCAGACTTACTAAAATAATTTGTTCCAAGATGTAGATGTTTTCATTCTTTGTCAAGTTGATTGGTTTTTAATTTCAGGTTATTGCAAGGGTGGTTGTTTCATAATGATCCAATTTTCTGGACCGAAAGTAGAGCGAAAGCATTTTTGACGGCAGTGCCCGCAGTAAGTGACATCAATTAACCGTTGATTTAAACCTCTGGTTTATAGTTTTTCTAATTACAGGCTATTGCAGGGCTGGATGTTTCATAAAGATCCTCTTTTTTGGACTGAAAGCAGAGCAAAATCGTTTTTAACAGCAGTGCCTACAGTAAGTGTCGTCATTTGCAGATAAGATATGTTCCGCCGATGAGTCAGTATTGAGTGAATATACCCACAGTATTTGTTCTTAACGAAAACGTCTGTTTTATCAAATGATTACCTACGTTGACTTTTCATAACTTCAATCTAAAAATTATCATCAGACTGCAAACCGCTTTTAACTCGAAGAACTTTCTAATTTTTGCGCCATGCTTTTTTACAATTATGTTTTTTTAAAATGCTTTATTACTCACACATATACAAAAATGAAGTCTTTTTACAGTTTTGACGCCTACTATTTTGTGAATTTTTAATTTTTTTTTTATTATGTACTCCTCTACTCACTCCGTCAGTCAATAAAATGTTCTTAAAATGTGTCCTATTAATTGATATCATTCTTTGGCGCGATCCACTCAATCAGATTACTTCATCCTCATTACCTCTTTTAGACGGTCTGTAGAGAAATTGGAAGGCTTTCACGATTTTTTGAAATTTCATGTCTTTGTTTTTTCTCCAGCAAGGTAACACTAATTTTGGCATTCAATCTTGCAGGGATCTATGATCGTCTTAGACTTGCACGCTGAACAAAATCCTCAGTATACACGACTTTCATCCTTCTTTGGGCAGCCCTTTATCTGGTGTATGTTACATAACTTTGGAGGAACTCTGGGCATGCATGGTTCAGTTGAAAGTGTGAACAATGTAAGTCATCTTTTCAGGTTATAAAGGGGTAATTACTAGGTACGTTCCAGACAAAATAATCCAGTTTTTATTATTGGAAACACTTAATTTTTCTTTTTTAAATAGATTAAAGCACGCACTGCTGTTCAGATTCCATTTAAATGTTCAAAATGTGGTCGAAAATAATAATCTCGCCCGATTCGAATAGACCGGTGCAACTCAATTTGACAATAATATTAATAACTTTTTTCAAAATTTGATATTTTTCACTATTTTTTATATGTTTATATTATATTTTTAATTTTCATTATTTAAATTAACATTTTAAATGAGGAAATTTGGCAACATTCGAATGCTCATACGACGTTCTTACGTAGCACGGCAGTGCAGGGCCACAACTTTAAACGATTTTCAACAACAGTTGCATTCTGCTTAGAATAATTGTTGTAAATCTTTGAAAACGCTAAAAACTGAGCTGGCAACCCTAATATGGATGACATTTTGCGATAAGGAACCACTATCTCTGGCTCTTCTGTGAAAGCGCATTTCTGCGTAGGGAAACGAATGGCATATATGTTGTTTCTAAAATGAGCCAGAAATAGTGGATCCTTGTTGCAAAATGTGGTCCATACTACCGATATCATAAATCACCCTTATTATACTCATTGACTTATGTATTGCACTAATTTTTACGGGGCTAACTGGTCACTCATCTTCAGAGGCGGATCCAGCAATTTGGCAACACCGGATTTTCTCCATTTAAACCTATGCTAAATGATCGATTCTTAACGGAGCACCTGGCCCCTCCAAGAGGCGATACTTTTCCACAGGTTCAAATGGAAAAAAGACAATGTTGCCAATTCGCTGGACCCACCAATGCTCATCTTTTTCAGAATGTTTTTATCGCGCGGACAGCCGAAAACAGCTCAATGGTGGGAACTGGTCTCACTCCAGAGGGCATTAATCAGAATTATGTTATGTATGAACTGATGACAGAAATGGGTTATAGAAAAGAACCAGTGAATCTTGTTGAATGGTAAGATCAGTTTGCTGATTGAAAAATGGGTACATAATGAAATAAGCAAAATGGAACAACCTTATATGGACCGTGGTAAACACTGATCAAAATAAACAAAATCTGTGAACGTAATGTTCTTAAGTATATTTCCAGCTATCAGGAAAGCTCAAGAAAACCTAATTCGGACGCATTGTGGGCTAGTTATGACCAAAATCCGGTTTCTAATCTAACAGACCTCGTATGCGCCGTGCAAAACGCGCAATACGTGAAGTATTCCCCGAGTCTTGTAGGCGCTAATATGCGCTCCGCGCCGGCAGCACTGTGTTCGGCGCGATTAGTTTTAACTCGCTGAGTCAGCGTTTTCCAACTTGTTACAATCATTAAGTTTTTCACACCGTACGGATTCGGCACTATTATTTAAAATTATGATAAAAAAAATGCATGAAATCTAATTATTTTCTCCTGTTAATTTACAAGCGGTTAATGCCTTGCCCGCACCGCGTGTGAAACTGCTTTGATTTGTTAGCCGCCGGGAACTCGTAGAAAACGGCAGTAGTCATTGTTTACGCTTGTGAGAGGGCAGATTCCTAGGTATGCACCTGCGATTTGACCCAACTAGGAGTCAGTGCTCTGTAGCCACGTTCATTAAGTCGATTAAAAATAGAAAATACATGTTTTTAGTAAAGGAAATTCAACGGACCGACCGACCTCCTCGCTATAGAGGGGTTGTCGTTACAAGAATAGTCGTGACAGAAAGAGACTGCTACGCCATAATTTCAAAGATCTTAAAATATTTCTGTTACTTTCATAATAATTTTTGCTTCCTTATGAATTATTCAGGTTTACGAATTATGCTCGTAGAAGGTATGGCCAGGAGAACGAAGAGGCAGCCAGTGGTTGGAAATATTTACTGGTAAGCAATACCCGACAGAAAAGTATAAAAGTAGGAGTTCATCATTTTATTCATTGTGATGAATGTCCTCGTGAATCTCTCCTCATTGTTGATGATTATCAATATATGAATAGAAATTTTCTCAAATAATAAATGTAACAAAAAAAAAAAAAAAAAAAAAAAAAAAAAAAAAAAAAAAAAAAAAAAAAAANCCTAATTTCAAAGCTTCTTACACTTAAAATATAACCAGATCATTAAAAGTAAAATGAATCAAATTAAATTTTAACCTTTTCTATTTTTTCCAGAAAAGTACCTACAACTACACTCAGGAGAAATCCCTTCATGGAAAATACACCATATGTAGACGTCCTGGCTTCAATATTCATCCCCAGGTAAAAATTTCTTAATAATTTAATTTAATCTACTAGAGGAAATAAGACTCTTTGTTACTGCCTAGGAATTGAAAAATGAAAAGTCGAACACTCTGTCGACAGCAAAATACGTGATCAAAAATTTTGTTTTTTCCAGATCTGGTATGACCCAAGTGATGTACTGGCTGCATGGAGTCATTTAATAAGCGCCTCAAATAAACTGGGAGAAAGCAAAAACTACGCCCATGATGTAGTGGACGTTACACGTCAAGCCATGCAAATATTATTCGAGGAGGCTTATGCAAGACTTATAAAGTCATACGACGCCAAAAAGCGGGATCAATTCCAGTATGTATTTTTATATTAAGTTCAGAGAGGGCTAGGAAGGTGCTTTGATTCCTTTAAATGAAACAGAGGAATATAAATTTATCTTGGAACCTCTCCACACTCTCATTTTATAATACTGGAGAGGTCAAAGAGCTCTGCATCGAAAGAATCAGCAATGTATTGATAATCAAAACCAACTTTTTTAAGGGCTGAGTGAGAAAATGTCTCCTACGATATTTCCACTTCAAACTTTGGGCCGAAGCTGAACACCTCTTAATGCAATGTACAATCTCTCCGGTAAATCTATTAGTATTTTGGTGTTATCTGTTTTTTTCATCATTGAAATTACTGCATCAACAATTGAATCAGTTATTCTCTAAAAGACTCAAGCACCAGAGAGGAAAATACAAGGAAAACCGATTTTGTTAACCCTTTCTATATCTCAGAGCTCTATACTAAAGCATTTAAATGAGTAATCACATTATCAATTACCTAAGCTAAGATTTAAAACGAATCGATTAATAAAGTTTCTACTATTTTTCTTGTAATTTTGTTTTTGGCGCCTAAGTCTTTTAAGAATGACAGATTCAATTGCAATTGTTGATGCTTCTATCAAGCATTAATATCATCTGAATATTTCAGTTCAGATATCTCTTTTCTTAGGTGGATTAGCAGTTTTAGTTGATGAGAGGGAGTAACTGCTGGGATAATGGTTGGCTGAGTGAAAATGCGACTCCATCGTAAGAGTACCAAAAGCAAACAAGATATGACATTCATTAATGCTGCTGACTGTAAATAAAATTCTATGTTCTTATATCTCTTATCAGGACAGAAGCAGAAAATATTGTAAAAATACTTGCAGACCTAGAGAAAATTCTCGCTACAAATGAGAAATTTTTGCTGGGTGTTTGGATAAAAGCTGCCAGAGATATGGGCTACACACCATTGGTAAGTATAAGACCTTTTGTCGCAGGTTTAACTAATTCTAGGCAATGAGAGGCTACAATTGTAATCTATATAGGTATGCTCAGTTACCTAGGTTTGATCTATTTTGGGGCCAGAATCTGGGCAAGAGGCGCCATGGACAAAACATTTCATATATCACCAGTTTTCAAGAGTTGATTATTTTTTGCACACTAAGTATGTAGGAAGAACAGATGTAGAACTGGACTTAGAAATTGAGAAAAAATTTGAGGACATACCAATGCTAAACTTTCAGATTTTATAACTGAGGATATGATTTTTCTTCACTTCGATTTTCTCCTACAGTGGAAAATTATGAGTATCTTTACAAGAAAGATGCGGCCAACTTTAATTCTAGATGTATCAGACCTGGCTAAATTTTCCCTATTCTTATCAGGCGCACATTTCTGTAGTATGGAAATATTTTTTTGCACTTTATAAGGAAATTCGAAAGATTGAATATTACATTTTTGGTTCAATTGTTCTTAATTCATGTAGGAAGCCAATTTGTATGAGTACAACGCACGCAACCAAATCACTCTGTGGGGCCCCAACGGAGAGATTCTAGACTATGCAACCAAACAATGGTCTGGTAAGTTTATCCCGTTTCTTTCTTTTTTTTAAACAAAATTCCACTTCACAACAATAAAACAAAGATATCAACATTTTTCGATGCATGAATTCAAACTTCCCGCTCATAGAAAAAACAATAATTTTCTTGAGTTAAATCGTCCATTACATGTCCCCCCAGTAGTCTCTACGATAAGAAAATATGAGAACCTCAACCTTGACACTTTGGCTCAGCTATTACATGTTGTATACACTTTGAACAACACAAGGTGAGAAAGGGATACTGCTTCATTGAGATGCCTCCGAAACCACTATAGTGCGCCATTTCATGCAAGTAGACTCTCGTTTTTCTAATGAGCGAGAAATTCAAATTTTCCGTGACAAATGCTAAATAAAAACGTTATTATCTTGCTTTAGAGTTCATATCAATTATTTTCATGGAACAAATCATGGTCTACATGAAACTGTGAAGCAGAGACATGTATCAAAATGCCCAAGTACGCACCCTGTAGAATGATCCATTGGGATTTTCTTCATGTATCTGAAACCCCAAAAAATTTATATATAAAAAAAAAAAATGGCTTAATTGGCGTTGTATTTGAATCCTACTGATAGAGATGTTCTACCAGCATACATTTTGGAGAGGGAATACTTACAGATGGTAGGTCTTAGAATTTTCTTTAATTTGTACTACACTTTGAGCTCTTCTATGATTATTAATCATGTGATTTTTTCCCTCTCTGTTGTAGGCATTGTATCTCATTACTATGCCCCACGGTGGAAGTACTTCATTACAACCCTGAATACATCACTGACTGACGGAACTCCTTTCAATCATTCTCAGTTTTCACAAGACATTTTTAAGCATGTTGAGCAACCTTTCACATTAGAGCTAACAACGTTTCCTACAAAACCTGATGGTAAGAGCCTCCTCTTATTGCATTCATATTCTTTCTTATTTACTTTATGAGGGGGTTCCGCACAACAAGGAAAGGAAAATTCAAGTTAAGGGTGTTCATTGCTTTTACGGGTGTCATCATAAATTTGGGCATTGAATTAGATAGGTGATTTGATTGAGAAAACCGTTGCCTCTTCAGAGCCTTCCACATAATTTGAAACTGGCTTGGCTGAGACAGTGCAGCACTTGATGGCAAACTTAAAACGTTATTCTAATCTGAGATTTCTTTACTCGGAATATTAAAAAGTTTTTTTTTTTAAAAAAATTGTTTTAGGTGATACAGTGGAAACAGCAACAGACTTGTATAATGGATGGCATAATTTCTTCCTGACTATGAATGCTATGCAATCGATGGATGACTTCAAAGAGGTGATTTTAGTTTAGTATTTATTGTTTTGTTTTTGTTGGGTTTTTTTTTAAATTTCTTATAATAAAAACTTTTTTAAGAAAAAAAATCAAACTGACTTTATTCATAAATTGTTGTCTTAAAAAAGTTGTAAAACAAATTTTAAAATACAAAATAACTCTTTCTTTCTTTCAGTTTTTACGTTTTTGGAAACTGATACTGATATTGAGCAGATTCCAAATAGGCGCAATAACTTTATAACACTGAAGCAATACACATGTATTGATAGCATATTATCGACTTCCAAAATCTTATTATCAAGAAATAGAGAAAAATACGTAAGGATAGTCATTTTGTAGGACTTTTGAGCCAGTGGTATGTAGTGCAATTTTTGAACCTACCAGAAAAAACAGGTATACTAAATGATACCACGACTGCAGGCAACATTCTCATAAAATTGTATCAACTCGATTTGAACTTGAAGCCCTTGCTTGAGATTGCGCTTTCGATAGTGACAACAGAAAGTTAGATTGAACGCAATTCTGGTGGATCTCTCCTAATAGATTTGACACCATAGAGCAACTTGGATGGATGTAGTGCATGATTAGGGCCTGCGAAAATTATAACAATTTCTTATGCTGATTCAAAACAATGCGATTTTGAAACATTGCTACAATCCTGTTGTTGCTGTAATATTGCCAATAAAATTCGGAGCTTCAACTCACTTGATAAGTGACCAGAATATTACAAAATCCTTCTGATTCATTGAATGTAAGCATTTTTTAAATTAATTACTTACTTATGGCTAGTTAACTTTAGGGACTTATTAACAAACTTGATCACTCTCTTTGGGTCTATTTTTTTCTCTTCATATTTGCGTTTTATCTTTTGAAGTTTTTCTTCTTTTTCCACCTGAAAAAAAGAAAAGACAATAATTTATACTTCATGTAAAGGTGGAACAATTAGTTTTTAAAGAAAATAACTCAGAATTTGATAACTGAATGAGTCTTTTTTTCACTTGAAACAAGGACACGGCCATTTGATTGATGACTATGATAAAATACCCTTCTTTCCCTTATTTTCATAACTTTTAAAAATAATGGCCACAATGTTGTTTCCAAAATAAAAAAAAGTAGTCTAAAGTGTGAGGTATGATTTTCTGCATTCAGTTTAAGTAACTTTCAGGATTACTTTTACTGAAAAGCAATGGCGTTAACTCAAAGAAAAAAAATTCAATTTGATTCCTTCGAGCTTTGAGCATTTATGATACCTAAGCCTTAAACAAGTTATACGGACCTGCTTGAAACGGTAACAGTTAGCATGTATATTATCACTCAAGAAACTTTTGGAGTTAATTTGGAGCAGAGATTTCTTGCTTATCTCTGAGCATCAAAAATGTGACCTAAATATTGTTAGTAACAGAGTGGAAGAACAGTGCTAGGTCCACACTATTCTACAAGGAAATTAAAGCCAAAAAATTCCAAAAATCATGATTAGAGTCATGAAATGAACTCTGATGAAATTAAGTGCAAAAATACATCTGTCTTAACTGAACAATCTCCCCTCTCAGTTTACACTGATTTTCATTAGAGCTCATTCTACGACTTTAATCACAATTTTTGTAATTTTGTGGATTTGATTTCCCAGCCGAATAGTGCGGATTCAGCACTAATCTCCATACTGTTACTCACTGAGTATCTTTTTTTGTTCATCACTGATTGTTGCTCCTATGTGTAACTCTCATTCTTCAGGGCAATCGCCAAAGGGCCTTCAAAAAGGTAGAAGGGATAGCCAGAGACAAGGTTTAATCTTTTTAGTTTTCAAATATAATTTAAATAACTTATAATAATTGGTCAGTATTTGTTCAACACTTCCAATTGAACTGCGTTAAGCAGGAAGGAAGCAAGCCACACCAGCTGTTGCAAAATTTAACGGGGCAATTCAATTTTTTACAAGAAAACGTTTGTGTGGATCCTTTTGAGAATTTTAAGGAATTTGCTTTGCATTATGCGAAAAATTCACTGAAATTTGCCCAAAAATCCGCACAGGAGTTTCCGCGTAAAAAATTAAAGTGCATAATTAAATTTGGCTACAGCTGATGTGACTTGGTTCCTTTCTGCTTAACGCGGTTCAATTCTTGTTTAACTTTGGTAGATAAATTTCTTCATGCTGCCAAAAAAAACTCGATAGACCACTAATGTAAGGCCAAAAGTTGAAAGAGCTCTTCAACAATTCTTAACCATTGATCATGAGAAAAATTGGATCAATTAAAGGTTCGGCTGGGAAATGGATCTTCATTTATTAGATAGATGATGAAATTTTTTCTCACCTCTTTCTTTCGGATTTCTCTTTTTTCAAATCGTTCTCTTCTTCTTTCTTTCCTCTGTATTGTTCCCTTCTTGTTTGCTTTAAGTAATTTTTCCTGCAGTTTTTTCTGGTTTTCTATTGTGCGCTTCTTCTCATCCTTGATCCTTTGCCTTTCTTCTGCAGTGTACTTGGGCTTGTTCTTACGACAGTGAAAAGGAATTATACTGTAAAAGAAAATGAACACATTGTTTGAAAGTTCAACGCATAGAAATGGGTAGAATCTATGGAAAATTCCCAAGAGACAGCATAAAAAAAAGCAGTCTTTTTACAGCAGATGAAAACTGTTGACTTTTCATGTTTGCACACACTAGTGCTACTCCCATTAGTTTCTACTACCCTCTCGGAAACAGCCGATTTCCTGGCAGCGAAGAATATCAAGGAAAAACCTTTAAACTCAAACTGAGAAATATTCATTTAGATGCATCATGGTGCTTCACTGAATATTATTATTATGGTGGTTTAGATTAATTAAGTGGTTAAACTCCAAAAATCTATGTTGACAAGATTGATAGGTACAATGAAGGTCGTATCCTTTGGATACCTCCATCTTCTTATTGAAAAAATTGCCCCAGTTTGGCAGTGACACCTTCAACAATGCAAAACAATGACTTCATTTCCTGCTGTTAGCATGATGTCTGTATGTCTCTGGAAGGCCACCAAACAGTTATGTACAATCCTAACATCGTGTTAGGGGAACCCAACGCATTTCATGACTTACAAAAAACCTTTTGAAAGGCTATTCAAAAGTTCTCCAGTTTGTAGCGTTCCATGGTTAAAAGAAAGCTCTTCAGAGAGCCAACTTCGAAGAAAAAAAGCGCCTGCCAAGATGCTTACATTGAGATTATTCTCTTCGGACAGGATGCTGAACGTGCTCTACACATTTTCAACTGGTCTCATAGCATCTGATAAATTTGACCCGTTGACTTGGAAGGTGGTTCGTCAAGCTCAAGTGACGTAGTCAAACTGGCATGCTATATATCGCAATAAGGTGAAAAATCTCCGTAGATTTTAAGTTTTTAGGAAAAAAGGACGATAGCCCCTGCGCATAAGCCTAAAGGATTATTCTAAATCCAAACACAAACAAAATTCAGAGAAATAAAAGCAGAATAATGTTTGGAAAAAAACCTCGCATTTGATACCGCCATTGATTTCTGTGCCGAATGCAAGGTTTTTTTCCAAACATTATTCTGCTTTCATTTCTCTGAATTTTGTTGGTTTTTGGATTTAGAATGATTCTTTAGGCTGATGCGCAGGGGCTGTCGTCCTTTTTTTTGATAAAAAGTCAAAATATGCCAAGGTTTTTCACCTGATCGATGTGATATATCGCATGCCAGTTCGACCACGTCACTTGTGCTTCACAAAACACTTTAAACACCTGCTAAGTCCCTGCCAAGATTTGCGCAGCATTTTGCTTGTCATCATGAAACTTGATTACAAACCTCAGGTGCAATCCTTTGACAAAACAGCAGAACACCCCTTAGATTTGACTGAGCATCAAGAAATTCCTGAATATTAGTAGCATTTAGAAGCGTATTTTTGTTGATGGTAGGTCGAGCCAAAATGGTTGGATGGGTGGCGCTCTTCGTATTTTGCTTTGACGCGATCATACTTATTCGGAATCAAGTCGGGACTCACCAAACAGATAGAAGGTGGAATTCTTTCAAACGTTAGAGCCGATAGTGGACCCAAAAAAGTGGGATTAAGAAATGACCTGATGTAGATGATGGCATTCCACCAGCATCAAATTCGAGAGCCATACCTCAAATGTTTAGAATCCCGAGTATGATCCGCTGCCATTCGACCGCATTACTTTGGCTCGACCAATCATCAATGAAAATACGCTTCTAAAAGACAAGTTAGATGGCCTAACTTGGTCACATTCCACATTCATCCTCCTGCTGGACAATACTGGCGATCTTACGGTGCAATAAGATTGGTCCAAAAGAATACTTATTGTTAGGTAGAGGTAAATAAAACAAACTTACAGCTTTTTATCATGAGGTTTCCAAGTTTTGAAGACATAAGGCCACTGTTTGGGTCGTCCTTTTGGTACCGATTGTGCTATCACTTTATTTTCATCTATGCTTTCGTCTGAGGATGAACTCATCGTGATTAAAAAAGAGGAAAACGGACAAATTGACACAGAGGTAAATTTTAATGGCAAGGAAAAATCACAAAGGGCTTGAATTAAATAATTACACCTGAAAATTTATTCAGTCCACAGAGCACAAACATCACTCATTTCGATATCCTGCTCCCACCATGCTCCCACATGGCAATCGCGACTTTTAGGTTAGAAAATGTCAGAGATTGTTTTGTTTACCGAATATCCATCGCTATCCAATGAGCATCCAATCCAATTTTGTGAGGTTAGCCACTGTCATTTTTCCGCAATTTTCTTTCACTGTTTTTGAGTTTTTGAAGCAGTACAAGTGTGTAGCTTCAGCTTTCCTCCTCCTTTCAAGTAAGTTTTCTAATGGCTGGTGTCGAGGACCTCGACAGTGGATTAGAATCAATGAACGAAGGAAGTAAAGACTTAACTCCGGAAAAAATCACTGCCCAGTTGGTGGAAAGTCTCGACGATGATTTGGATGAGGTAACTGTCTTTTTGTCGAAGCATGCTTTCATTTGACTCGCTTTAACTGTACCTGTAATAGAATAAAATTAGCCCGTGGTTTTCGCTCCGTATGACTAAAACTTTCATTGAATCAGCAATTTTTCCCATGAATGAAGACAACGATAGGAGGTGGACTGGCTCGCGAAAGTGTTGTAGAATGTCGTTGTCTGACTGCTTCAGGAGGCTCATTTTTACGATACAGCCTAGAAGCCTTGAAAGGAGGAACTCTTCAGGGAGTCAAACTGAAAATTCCATTCTTGAAATCGTTTTCTTTTAACTTAAATGTCCGAAACTAAATACATAGCTTCACGTGAGACTTTGCAAATTCCAGCTCATATCATATTCTCTCAAAAGAATATCTACCAACGGACTCTCTTGATACATAGTTGATTCTTTCTCCCTCATTCAGAAATATCCACAAAAATTTGTGAAGTATATGAAAGAACAATCTTAGCTCACTCGATGTCCGTACTTAAGATATCTGCAACTCTTCGAACGAAGGAAATTTATAATCGCAACTGATCCCTAATCTAAATGTCTTGTTGAAAGCTTTAAAGCTATTTCAGATATGGACAATTTTATGTGTTTTCTGATGGAATGATGATTTTCTCATAACTTGATTCTAATGTCTATCTTTTAAACTTTTCTGTTCACAGGACTGCGAAGATGAAACTTTGAGTGAAAGATTATGGGGCTTAACAGAGATGTTCCCCGAAGGACTCAGGAATAAGACTCATTCGCTCTGCAAGGGCTCCCAAAATCTTGTCAAAAGTAAGTACTACTTTAAATAACTGGAAATGAATTAATACCATGTAAATTGATAACTGTGTTTCTCAGATTTTATGACAATCAAAGGTCAAAGTGCAAAGTTCATTGTATTTTAAGAAAAAAATTGTGCAGAAAATGATCAACAAAGAAGGATGACACTGCCAAAATTATTGTTTGTGTTAGAGGCTTAACCCATCCACATGTCATTATAAATTTGCCGATCACCCTTAGCAACATAATTTGTTTGTCAATAAAAATACTTTGTTGCTTCAGATGGAATAATAAATTACCAAGATTCTTACAGGTCAGCAACAGAATTTTCCAGATGATGTTTAGAACAATGAAAACTTTGGAGAAACATGACGAAAACAATCGCTCAGCAACGCTGCGAGATGGCACGCCATGACGAGTATACTTGTCAATACATGCAAATAATTTCAGCTTAGGCTAAGTCAGACTTGCGGAGTAAAATGACATAGTGCATGCTAAAAGTTATTTGGGTTCAAAAAAAATTAGGCTCTCTCGTCAAGGAGGCTCCTAAAATTTTAGAGGGAAGGTAGAACTCACGTGTGGATAACTGCAAATACCGAAGAAAATGAAGTATGTTAGCTGAAAGTATGATCATTATTTCCAGATATTCAGTTTTTTTTCCCCATGAAACTTCATGTTTGAAAAGACTCGCCAAATTTTAAGTGGAGCTCTGAGGTTTTTGCTCAGCACTGCTGACATTCTCATGTCATCATATCATCTTCTACAATTTTTTCTCAAAGAAATGACACACACTGCCATGCGCGTTAACATTTCACCTGTTCTCCTTTTCTATTCTAATACAAATCTCTCTTCTCCAACAGCTTTGTACCATTATTCACGATTATCAGCGTGGATCTTCTTCAGTTCATCGACTATATTAGTCGCTCCCATCATTTTTGAAATTGAACGCTGCCAGATGGAAGAAGTTCAGAAATATCAACAGAAACAGGTGATTAAATTATTTTTTTGCCATCTTTAGTCGTCTACCTGTTCTGTCTCGTGTAATATTTGAAAGGATTTTTCTTGTGCACAGCAGAAGATCATCCTGAGCAAATTCAAATCTAGTGAACAATCTGCGTAAATTAAATCTATCATCGAGTCAATGAGTGATGTCCGCTATGGTGGTTTTTCCAATATAAATTTTCAATGAATTCTCAAAAATTTGATGTCACCTTTCTCAGTATTGATGCTGCTACACGTCATGGATTAGTTTCTTGGATTAATTTTTACAACACAATGATTATTGTTTTTCCAAGGCACTAATCGTGTAGCAGTGCAAAGTAATGGTAGATCTAGTCCTTAGATTACTAAGAACCATCTTAAGATATGTGTTTCACAAATATTTGGAACAAAAAACTCAAACAAATTTCAAATTACTCTGGAGTTTTGTCAGTTTGAAGTTTGGAGTTCAAGAAATGTACCTTTACGGAAAAGCAATTGAAAATTCTTTTAATAACATGCATGGGGTACAAAATTGCCTCATTTTAACAGGAAGTTGACTGTTAATGATAACCAGGATAATTAGAAAATGTTTGATAATTTGATGTCATCCGGAAAAATTAGGAAAATCCAAAATGAAATTCCAATAAACAGAATTTGATGCGATTGTGTTAAACAGGGAGCCCTCAATAAGCCTTTTATTGACAGAAAAATGAACCATACTGCTGACAACTAAATCTTTAGATCACTAGAGAATATCCTCAGTCATCATTTCAAAATCCTATTTCTTGGCCCACGTTGACACTTTCATCTAGGATTGCTGCCTCTAAAGCTCGAGGTCCCTTTTCCCGCAGACTGTCACTTATATTCAAATGAAGAAAAAACCTCAACTCAAGTACTTTTAACTTGTCTGCTAGTAGCAAAATTTTATCATTGTACAAGTTTGAACAGGATTCATGGCAACTGGGAAAATTGGAAAATAGAGAATTTGCTTCAGTGATAAAAACCACAAAAAACTGAAGGACTTCAAAAAATCATTAGAAACAGATATTTTTACACCTTCATAGTTATGATGGTCAAGATTTTAAATTTTTTGTCAATTGATCATTGGCAAACAACTCACAAGTTGTGTAACGACTCTGGTCAGTTTTTAAAGTGTTGAAAATATTCTCAGGTTACTTTTTAACTTGATTGTTTCTTTTCCTGTTACAGGCACTGCTGGGCCCTGGAGTTGCACCCCGGTAAATGTTAGTCCAGAGAATAGTCTCTTTTATCATGAAAAGTAATGGAAAAAAGTCCTACTCTTTTGTTTAAATTTTACCATGGATACTTCAGTTTAAATTCTAGGTTTAAAAGTTTAACTTCAATGCATTTCACCTGGTTTGAGCAAAGGATTTTATTTTTCACTCTTTTTTAATTGTAGCTAGTCAACTGCCGTCACTTTTCCATCTGAAGGCTTTTGTTTTTTCTTAATACATAGCACTTTTTGTATCTTCTCTTATGGTTTGAACCGTATTTCATGTTCCAATGAACATTGTTCCTGTATTCATATTGTTTCCTGTTTTTCCATTTTATTTTTGAGTTTGGGAAACTTGTATGTGTGTACATGATAAGTGGGAAGTGTTTGATGTTTGAAATGTTATCTCAGCCTCAAAAATATAATAAGTTTCTAGCTATGATTTTCTCTAGTCTTGATTATTTGCGAAATTTCGATTGAACGAATCCAAACCTCATGAAAGATGTGATGGAGTCAGGTAAATTGCTGCTTATGGCTGTTCAGTGTAGCAAAAAACCCTGCCTCGGTCAAAAATATTGATTTTAAGTTGTCAATGCCAAACCATGTCTCATACTTCCCAGAGTATTGAATCAAAGCTTCTTTCAAGCCATTATAATGATGTCATGAGCGTCCATAATTAATTATTCTTAAGGGTAGTGGCAGAATCGAGAAGCTTCAACAGCATTTTTCTTGAATTTCTCATTCTTTGTCCTCAAAATGTGGGTTAATTGGTGGAATTTGGGTGTTAGTTGCGCCAAGTATGCAGAAATAATCCTCCTAAGCCATAGTAAAGTTATCTCAAAATTTTCCCCCACCTCAAAGCACATTTTGTCTAACTTCATCACAAATTATAATAAAAAATTTTTCTTATTTAGGTATGTTTCATTCACCGAAATCCATCTTGGTGTCTTAATGACAAGCAGTATTTTTATCCATCTTCAGTTTGAGCTTAATTTGATAATCGCAAAAACTTATGTTGTGAAGAAGTTACCTATAATAAATTGATTGAAGAAGTAGAAAATTTCCAATAAAGTTGTGAAGGAAAAAAATATTTTTTCTCTGAATTATTATACCTTACTGAAGTACTGTGCAAAATGATTAAAATATTCATGTTAATACCTGAGATTGTTATTTAAGGATATCTCAGATAGTTCCGCATCTTGGGTGAAAGAATAAGTCCGTGAATTATTTTTACCCAAAATTCTATGGAAAATTCCTCTCAAGACAGATTTGGTAAAAAAACTTAAAAAAAGAAATTGTGTTTATTTTCCATCCTTTAAAATTCGAGCGCAGGATAGGTAGTGTTAAAAGTAACTTTGAGGAAATTGGCCAGCAGAAGAGGTAGGCATTTATTTATTCATAGGGTGTCAAAATTAAATAGTAAAGGACTACGTGCAAAACGGGCCATTTGGGGCTCGGGGCGGATACCTTTGAGACTTGCCCTATTCATTAACCTAACAATGCCCCATCTTTTCCCAAAGTTTCAAGCCCCCCAAAAATTTTGGGGAGACGCGGCGGGGGGTCAAAGTTAAAAACCAGCAAAATTTTCGCGAATTTATTACTCGAAAACCAAGAAGTTTTGGAAAATGTGGTTTAAACGAGCGTATTCAGCGCGACGAGAGCTTTCAGAAAATGTATAACATCATAGGGTTTTGTCAACTTCAGCTCGAATTATCACCTCCGAAGCGCCGGAACGCTCAAAAAAGACCCCTTATTTTTTCACGTTTGGGCCGATTTAAAAAAAAGCCATTTTTTCATTTTCGTGAAAAACTGATATATTGTTCCTGACTCTCTGTAGCCCCTCTAGCTCTTTACCGCATGCTGGGGAAATGTTTTGGTAGCGAGTTATGAGAGCGGAAAGGAGCGAAGGTCGGGAAAATCGGCTATTTTAAACTGCGCGCGCGGCGTTGATCGGAGGGAAAACGTCCCCTCCCACTCAGTTGGGCGAATCACACTCCTCTGCCGACCTCGCATTGTTGCCACATGTCTCCTAATCCGTCACCGCGCGCAGTTTAAAATAGCCGATTTTCCCGACCTTCGCTCCTTTCCGCTCTCATAACTCGCGACCAAAACATTTCCCCAGCATGCGGTAAAGAGCTAGAGGGGCTACAGAGAGTCAGGAACAATATATCAGTTTTTCACGAAAATAAAAAAATGGCTTTTTTTTAAATCGGCCCAAACGTGAAAAAATAAGGGGTCTTTTTTGAGCGTTCCGGCGCTTCGGAGGCGATAATTCGAGCTGAAGTTGACAAAACCCTATGATGTTATACATTTTCTGAAAGCTCTCGTCGCGCTGAATACGCTCGTTTAAACCGCATTTTCCAAAACTTCTTGGTTTTCGAGTAATAAATTCGCGAAAATTTTGCTGGTTTTTAACTTTGACCCTTCGCCGCGTCTCCCCAAAATTTTTGGGGGGCTTGAAACTTTGGGAAAAGATGGGGCATTGTTAGGTTAATGAATAGGGCAAGTCTCAAAGGTATCCGCCCCGAGCCTCAAATGGCCCGTTTTGCACGTAGTCCTTTCATCATTTTTCGACTGTTGCTTTCAGACCTTCGTACCTAGGTATTTGTGGCCAAAAAAATGTTCTAAGATTTTGGAATTGTCCTGTACAATGACATGCTATGCCAAAATTTTCATTCAAATTTTGCTATTTAAAAAGACTGAAGTAGGCACTACTTTACTTATAACACTGTTTTACTTAAGGTAACCAAAACTATTTTGCCATCGCAAACCATTTTTTGTTCTCTTAAAATTCCACAGTCTTCTCTGGTAGTGTTTCAATCATTGCAAAAGGCAAATTAATCGATGTTGATATCGGAAAATTGCAGTGCTGTTATTTTATTTTATTTTAAAAACGCTCTCACGTAAAAACTGCAATTACAGCCATTATGCAGGTCAATAACAAATGAAAATATTACAGTAACAACAAATTAGCATGAAGCATATTCTGTTAGTATCCTACAATACTACTTTTATGAATTTTTATCGATCACCATTATTGTACAAAATTGATGTGGTTTTTCCTCTCGTTTTCAAGCGTATTCATTAAGAATTTTTACATTTATGTCAGGAAACAATCACCCAAGATAGTAAAGTTGGAGCGGAAAGTTTGAAACACCGCAATCACAATATATGCTTTCATAGTTTCATCGACCATATGTTTTTGAAGGGTAAAAAATAAGCAGAAACTAATTCATTCCTGCTTTTGAATCAGTCGAACGAGGTGCGGCATTTTTTATTGGTGTTGGGCGGGCTAATTTTGAATTTAGTTGAAACGTTGGCCACCGAGTGGAGGTCAACAGTCATCGCCAGTCGTGATGTGATGACGGTTTCCCCGAATCCCCGCGGTGGCTCTGGTGATAAAAAAGCAATTGATTACTTATTTATTCAATTATTTTAGTTCATCCGTGCGCAGAAAATAGGTTGATTAGCAATCAGCCGCATCTTTTCTCAGTTTTTCATCTAATTTAATCATGACCGGCCGACTACCAGCTTGTGTAATTGACGTTGGGACCGGGTAAGTAAAGCTGTCATGCTCCCTTGACCATTTATAGCAGGGCAGGATCTCTCTGTGGGCTAATTTCTCCACCCTTTACATTTATCGTTTCGCGAGGCATTCATGTACAATACCTTCCGTATCTTTTGTCTCAAGACTTGCAGTTTTATAATATTAATTCGCCTGAAACTGTTCTACATACTGCACATTGAGGTCTGTTTACGAAAGGGTGTTGGCCTCCCTTCTGCGAGGCTCAAACAACCCCAGGCCTCATTTCTGTGACCGTATCATACAGTTTCCTTAACTTTCCTGATGTGACTGCAAGGAAAACGGTGCATATGCTAAATTCATCTGCTGATAATTAATGATAAGATATCGGGACCAGGCACATCAAGACGTGCTCCACTGTTCCCATCATTTCTCCTGTTGACACAGTTTGTTGCATATTCTGCTAGATTGCCAAACTAAGCATTCTCGTATTTCATTTAACTTCGATACGACATGTTCGTACTGAACTCAATGATCGTAGCAAACATAGGATTCTGCAAGGTTAGCCTTATCTCAACTGAACCAAACGTTTCCTGAATATGATATTTTTATTTCGTTGTCAGCCTAACAGCAGTATAACCGTTGCATCTCATCCTCAGAATTATGGTTTTTCTTTATTCATTTAGTTTTAAACGAGCTTTGTATTTGACTTGCCTTTTACTGACATTCCTATTATCAGTATACATATTCCATGATTCATTGTTAAGTGTTGCCACATTTGGGAGGTTAATGTCGTTTGATATTGATCTTGATTTGACACTGATCTTGAAAGGCACTTGTAGAACATATTTCTCGAGATACATGAAATTATAAATGTAGATTCATATTTTTTGCCCTCATTGGCTCATTGCTCTCCATGCTTAGAGCAATGAAAGTTGATAAGAAGTATTACCATCCTTAGTTTGCCATTTTTCTTGATGAACGTTTTCAGCGGTAATTTTATAGCCTTAAGCAGCAATGCGTGGTTGAGGCAAGTATGGCCCCGTTCGAATTTTTCAGAAGATAAGATACTGTATCTTTCATGGCAGTTGTATATTGACAGTCGCACAGATGGCAACCATGGATTCATTCATAGTTTGCATTATCTCTAAATTACACTTTCAGGGTGTGAGTCACAGAGTAGATAGCTGAATACCAATGTAGAAACTGGTACCAGTTTTGAACATTAAGATTACTCCAGCAATCACCTCGTTGTGAAATCTTAAAGTTGAATCAAGTTTGTTTTTTCCAACGTTGCAAAATTTTTATTGATTTCTTCATTCCATAAATGAAACAGTTCCCTGGCACTATCCTATAGTTAGGAAATTTCTGTGAATCATTAGTCAATATATGTCATATTTTCCTTGTTAAAAAAAATCAAAACAAAAAAAATTGCAAAATGCTTAGGGTAATTCTACTAGGTTTGAACCAGCATCGTTCTTGCGATCCGGTTTTACTTGACCAGCAGCCGGATTGTCGAAACTTTAACTGGCCATGTCGGAACGATAAGACAAGACATAGCCCTATCTGCGCCGTGTAATAGATCGATTTTTGATTCTTGTCGTGCCGAAATAAATTTCAACAATCAGGCTGCAGTCTTTTTTAGTTTTATTTTTGCTTTGCAGAGGAAAGATATTAGTCTAAAATCATTCTCAACATTGACTGGCCGACCCGGAGTTTTCCTAGTGTTCCTGCTCGCCTACTTGCCCATACTAGGGACTCCCCCTCCTGGTTGCCACGCAGCCTGACTCTAATTGACAGCATCTGCACCAAGAGAGGGCTGCTTTGCAGTACCAAACTTTAAACACCATGAGTTTATCCTCACCAGCGCCTGTTAAAAAATTGATTGCTGTGGAATCATGGAAATCAACTCTGTAGATCTCCTATAACTGATACAAAAACTGAAAATTTATAGAACCAAAGCTTACAGTAATGAAGATGATGCACTAAGTAATATGTTTTAATGCTTGCTATCTAATTTATCCTGCAGGTACACTAAATTAGGTTTTGCTTGTAACAAAGAGCCCCAGTTTATAATCCCGTCTGCCATCGCAATTAAAGAAACAGCCAAAGTTGGTGAACAGTCCATCAGACGATTAACCAAAGGAGTGGAGGATTTAGACTTCTACATCGGTGATGAAGCCACGAATGCAAAAGGATATGCAGTTAAGGTAAGCAAAATCAAGGTCTCCAGACTGAAATGTTATTTTTGCAACACTTAAGCATTTAGACAATGCAATTTAGTGCCAAATTAGAAGAAAATTATAGCAAAAACGACTACATAATTGTAGAAAAACGAAGTTTTGCAGACATGGTAAGGAAGGGCCTTGCATATCCCAACCTTCCCTTCCCTTTAAACTGCCAGGTAAATGTGACTTTTTGTTGGAGGAGTGCAGCCTTTTATCTTTCAAGGATCAAGTTCTTTAAAACATTTCTGTAAAATCGTTGAAATGCCAGTGACAAATGTGTTTTTAGAATTTCAAGAGTCACAAGAAAGGTGTACAAATTGTTTTGATCCACCAAACATTTAGCATGCCTTGAAGTGCCACTAAATGTGAGTTGAGAATCCAAAAAGAAGAGCTCTTGCCGATGTCTATTATGCTCTAAAAAACTGACTGAATTGGCAGGAAGAACATGAATTAAGGAAGTAATTTTTTACAAAACTGAAAGGCTTGACCATGAAAGTCTGTATACTAAGAAGAGGCACTTAAAGGTATACAGGAAAGAAGTGAAGCTTGGCTGCGACAAAAAAGTGCTCCATTGTTCCTCGACAGCAACCAGCATATGCCCTGATTCTAATGAGCATTTTGTGTGTATTCTGGTCCAGGAGGAATAAGTGGACCTTTATGCGGAGGGCAAGGTTTCGATCAGAATGGTTCATCTTTGATAGCGCTATTGGATTGAATGAACCATCTATCTCCAGGCTATGTGAGATGCTCAAGTCTACTTCCTTCAAGATTCATTCGTACCCTTTTTCACCTATAATGGAGTTTTCTTTCATATATTTCAGTATCCAGTGCGGCATGGTCTTGTTGAGGATTGGGATCTAATGGAAAAGTTCTTGGAGCAATGTATTTTTAAATATCTTCGTGCCGACCCGGAAGATCACTATTTTCTTCTCACAGAACCGCCCCTGAATACGCCTGAAAATCGAGAATACCTTGCAGGTAATTTTTTTTCATTCATAATAGTGGTTCAGATCGATAGATGGAAAACAGACTTGCAATGATATGAAAAGACTGGAGTTTAAAATGTTCTTGTCCAAAGTAATTCATGAATTTAAAAAATTGTGCCCCTGAATACGCCTGAAAATCGTGAATACCTTGCAGGTAATTGTTTCCCATTCACAAAAAGGGTTAAGGTCAATAGATTGAAAACAGAAGTGCAATGATATGAAAAGACTAGAGTTTCAAATGCTCTGTATGTGTTTAAAGTAATTCATGAATTTAAAAAATGGGAAAAAACATATTCATAGTGGGTAATAAATTTACACTCCCAAAACTTTTCTTGAGTACCATCTTTCCCAAAAGCTTTTTCTAATTATACTAACTTATAGTTGACACATTCAACTGGGTAAAAAGAATCAGGGTGGTGCTAGAATTAGGTATCTGCTTGCCGTAAGTACAGCAGTCAGGAAAATTCTCCTCTCAAGGTCCAATGTCCATTTGCGAACATTTAGAACATTTGTCTTGTTAGGCTGTGCGTTTTTTGCTGATGTGAAACAAACTTTAAAAGTTTTGGACTTCCAGATTTGTAACCTTGTGTACTGTCTGACCAATATTCAGCATCCATGAAAACCATCAATTTTAATTTAAACGTAGTCTATTCCTGAGAGAAAGGCCAGCCTAGAAATGTCTTCCTCAAATTTTTAGAGCTCTACTTTGAAGCTAAAATTCAATTTTTTAAAAACTCCAGCTCTGTTTGAATTTTGGGAATTGTCTTAATAGTAAAACTTGACTTTTAATACAAACTTGGCTCCTTGTAGAGGGTTACAAATACTGTTGGTGATACTATTTCAATCCTTTGCCTAGAAATTATGTTCGAGTCATTCAATGTTCCTGGGCTGTACATAGCAGTGCAAGCTGTATTAGCTCTTGCTGCATCATGGAATAGGAAAACAGAAAATGCTGCTATCTTGAATGGTCTTGTCGTAGACAGTGGTGATGGAGTAACTCACGTTATACCCGTGGTAAGTTGAACTAAGTTATTTATGATGCCCAGGTCTTCAAAATCTCTTCCATGTTAATGCCAAAAAGCCTTGTTGAAGTTGACTAAGGCACTTTATGAGATGTCTTAGGTTTAACCAACTTGATTTTAGAAGCCGATTCTTCAGGTCCAAATAAGACTTTTTCTCCATAAACATGGCTGAATAAGTTAAACCTTATGCGGCTACAGCCACCCGAAGTTTTAACAAAATGTCTGTTCTTTTTCAATGTCAGGGAAAATTTTGGGTCCATTGTCATGAAAATTTATGATTACAGGAGTGCCAAACATATGCGTTTAGCTGACAGCAGCTGATTCTGTGAAAAATGTGAGGTCAGGAGAAAAGAGGTTTTTGAAATGTTAAGGCTGAGTAGTGGGTTATTTGGCGGGAATGTTTCTTTTGGCAGAAAGCACACTTGTATTTGTAGTTTAAGATGAAAAATGTACTTACCATAATAAATCAGGTTTTTCCTGTATAATGTATATAATCAAAAGAAAAGAAAAAAGAATAGAAAACTTTTTCTTTTTAGTGATGATTTTTTTAAATCAGGACTGTTTCAAATTTCCCTGCATGTATATACTCGCAATGTTTTCCTTGTTGCAAGATATTCATTTTAGTTTTTGGTGCTTGAAGAAGTCAGAAGACTTAGAATACCTCATAGTTGTCGGTTTCCCATAGGAACGAAGTTTATACCAACCTGTCGACCTTCTTAATGCCTTTTTTTTTCTTTAACAATTTTTTCTCTCTTCCAGGCGGAAGGTCATGTTATTGGCAGTTGTATCAAACACATACCGATAGCTGGTCGCAACATAACATATTTCATTCAATCTCTGTTGAGAGAGAGGGAGGTTGGAATCCCTCCTGAGCAGAGTTTAGAAACAGCCAAGGCGATCAAAGAAAGGTACTCATACGTTTGTCCAGATATAGCTCGAGAGTTCGCAAAATACGATTCTGACCCTGCCAAGTGGACGAAAAAATTTGAAGGTGTAAATTCTGTCACAAAAGTTCCATTCAGTGTTGATGTAGGGTATGAACGCTTTCTAGGACCTGAAATCTTCTTCCATCCTGAGGTGAGTTTTTTTTTCACATGTCTTGTTTAGATGTATCAGTTTGAACTTGAAAGGGTGTATCATTGAATTGAAACTCCGGATAAATGATCATTTTGCTCAAATAAGACAAAGTTCATCATTAGTATTTTATTTTCCAAATTTTTATCGTAATATGTAGACCTCTAGCAAATGGAATTAAAATATATACTCTTTTCAGTCACCGCAAGTAAAGAAAAAAAAAAAAAAAATCCGGGTGTAAAACAGTGGGGAAGTAGACTACTAACAATTTCTGGCTGGTGAAAAAAATTTCATGGAATCCACTACAAATTCTTAATCACTGTTTAGCACTTCCCATCTTTTATATTCAGCTAACTCAATCAGCTAGCAGAAATTTTGCCAATTATTCATTCATACCTATTCTGGATGGCATCAATCTGGGAATACCCTGAAAAGGCAGAGAGCTTTAAAAACCGGGAAGATCAGGACATTTTGCTGGAAGATAGGAAATGTTTTCATTTGATGAGAAGACAGCCTCAAGCGATTGCGTTAGTTAGTTGTTGATTTGATTTACTTTCTCTGTAGACAATGAAAAGTCAGTGAATTTTGGGCACACGCAGTCGTCAATTACAAAAACTCTGAGCGCACTTACTTTTTCTCTTTTTTTCAAAAAGTATTATGCTCAGAATTCAGGTGGTTAACGATTTGGTTCACCCATTGTTTTAAAAGTTCTATTTTCAAAGTTTTAGTATGTTCTATAAGTTAGAAAGATTTTTCTACATCCACAATATTTAGTGAATTTTGCAAAAATTAATGAAGGATCTGTCTGAAAAATCGGAAAAGTCTGGGAATTACGATAATTTGAGTTCAGTCACTACCCGTCATTTCAGTGAAAATTATCAACATTTATTTGTCTTTTAGTGATATTTTTTTCTACACCCTGACCTTTTTTTGTTTCATCAGTTTTCAAATCCTGATTTCAACACACCAATATCTGAAATTGTCGATAACGTCATTCAAAACTGCCCGATCGATGTTCGCCGTTCTTTGTATCAAAATATTGTCCTGTCTGGTGGATCAACAATGTTCCGAGATTTTGATAGAAGGCTCCAGAGGGACATTCAACGAGTTGTCGATGCCCGATTGAAACAAAGTGAAACCCTAAGTGGGGGATATATCAAAGTAAGTTATTTTGTTTGATTTTGAACTAGAGAAGTGACGATTTTACTTTGACACATTCTCACAAACTAAGTGTATCTACATTGTCTAAGAAAATCCATCCATTCAAGCGATCAATTTCATTTTAGGATTAAAGTTTGCATGCTGAGGTTAGCGGAATTGAAATCTGGACTGCTGCCCTTGTCAAAAGAGTGAGCAGTAAAAGACTGGACCTATCTTTAATGGAATAGTGAACACGCCCTCAAGAATTGCACCACTCAAGAGAAATGCATGTGTAGCAGAGTCAGAAAACCTAAGTGCCTCCTGCTATTAATAGAATTTTGAGTGCAGCAGGGCTGCAGAAAATGCAGGATCATAGTTCATGTAAAGAAAGGCAGGAGGAAAACTGAAATGAACTGAATGCCTCTGGCGTACCCTCTTCACTCCGTCACATCAGCGCACCCTCCGTTTAGAGAAGTCATTAATCATTTGCCCAGCGTCAATCGGTCAGCTTCTGTGCAAGAGAAAGATCAACAGATCAAAGTGCGAACTCATGCCGCATTTTCTTGGGATCGATGGTTGCCGGTTGCCGGGCACTATCTCATAACTTTACAGCTTCCTCCACTGATGTATGCCTTACAGTTTTAGGAGGCATTAAAGTTAGATGAATGACTGAAATACTACCTCCTGTCGCCTTTTCCAGTGCGTAGAGCTTTTTATTTGGTGGTTCTAGCAGTGGCTGTGAGCGCTCGACATGTTGTTACGACGTGGAGTAGTTTTGCTGCACTTTTGGCGTGAAATTCGAAAGTGCGAGACGAAACAATACAAAGTCTTTTTAACTCGGAAACCCTGCTAACTCTGACTGAATGCTTGGTCCTGATGCATTCTGACTTAGCGAGGTTCTATTATATGGCAAACACAATGGTGCACATCAATTTCGCAAGGAACCTTGCGAGTGCAATCTCATACAAATGTTTTACGACTGTTTTCTAAAATTGCGCAATTGAATCAGTCTCTCTAAAAGACTCAAAAATCAAAAATGAAAGTTGGAGAAGAACAACAAAAATGACAAAATCTACCACCTGCTTGAAACCTTAGAGCAGAGAAAAATTCATGTATGAGAGAGTATCAATTTAAAATCAGATTGTGGTTGTTCAGAAAGTGCCTGTGAAATAATTTGAACGGGAAAAGAAATACAAAATAGAGAGACGATCAAGATAATACAAAAAACTGTACATGTAGTGAAGAGGAAGTATAGGAAAAAACCATAATTATGTAATGTATTGTGATTTTAAAGGAAACCTCCGCAAAAAGAACCAGAATTTTCAATCAAAACCAATTTAAGAGATCAGAAAACTTAATATGAATGTTGGGAATATAATCTTATGTTCAATATCATAATGCTCAAGTTTAATGATTGTTAATATTTCTCTCTATTTTTCCAGCCAAAACCTGTGGATGTTCAAGTGGTTTCACACAAGATGCAACGATATGCAGTATTCTTTGGTGGGAGCCTGTATGCCTCAACGGTAAGTTCAAAATTACCACAATTGTATATTATATCTTATCTGACTCACAATCGCGTAGTTCTTTTAAATGATCATATTGTGTTGGCAACTGTGCAACTTTGTCCCTATCTGAATTCAGCATCACTTAATGTTCGAAATTATGGAATTTGCATTATTTATCGGAAAGAGAAAGATTTTTATTCCAACGTTCTTTGAAAAACTTGATGGAAATAGGAAGTGAATGCCCCTTAATATTCAAATCTCAAAGAGGGAGGCTGTTTTACTTTTTTTGCACCGGATTTGCAAAGGGGGAAAACCAGCAAAAGTGCATTAAATTAATTATAAAGGGTCCTCAAGGGTGAAAGTTTTAATTCAGTATGGAACCCTAGACTTCAGCCTGAATTGGAGTTAAAACTGTTCTCTTTGGTACCTGTTTTTTATTCAAACTAAAAATCATTGTTAATTTTTTATCTCTTAGCTTTTCTAAGCCTTGAATCACAATCTCTTTATTTCTTTCGTTACAGCCCGAATTTTTCCAAATGTGCCACACGAAGAAAGCTTACGAAGAGTTTGGACCAAGCATATGTAGGCATAATCCAGTGTTTGGAACCATGAACTAAGTCAATCTTTAAGTCTGTTGTTAAGTATTCGCTGAATTTCTAAGTGCATTATCTGATCAACTTCTAAGTCTTGAATCTTCAGCAATTTTATGTAGGTATATTTGCAATTGGTCAAAACTAGAATTTGAATAAAATTGTATGATTTATTACTTAATCAAGACTAGTCACTCAAGTCAAAGTTGCCTGTCGCCACAATTTTTTCAATTTTGACATAACCAGCGCTTGAATGATTCAGAAGTCGCTTTGCGCAATCCAAACCAGTAGAAAGTATTTGCTCTTGCAATTTGATTTTTATGTCTATTGTGTTGGATTGTTTCATTTTTGAAAATTTCTCAACATGCGTTATGTTAGTTGCAAAGCTTGCAAAAATATTTACTAGATGTTGCTCAAAAAGCAATTTGCAATCTGATCCTGGTGTTGCGTTAAAGTGAATACCACCGCTTGTCTTTTTGTATGAGCGGCATAGGAATTAAGCTTTTAGTTTCGCGTATCACCTCAGCTTCAGTATACTTTTCAATTTGAGTAATTATCAATTTCTATGGAATCATGCAATAACTTGTGTCAAATTAAAAACTTGCTCTTCAAATGACCGGCCAACTGCGCATTTGCATAGTTTTCATTTTTACTGAAGAATCTCCAATCTTGTCAGATGTATCACGATGTGAAACAGGTAATTTCCTAAGTATTGCAGTGATATTGATACTGGGCACTATTGTTAGATCCGGTGGAGAACTGTTGAACCTCATGCGGCGCTTTTTGATCGGTTCCTGTGATTTCCTCCCACAATCAGACAAAGTCTATCGTTATCATTGTTTTTATCAAATTTTTTGTTGCATTTATAGATTGTCAAAGGACATCGGTTTTCCCTAGAGATTTTTATAAATTTATTGGAATCCTTTCCTATGGCTGTTGAAAGTTGTAAATACTAGGAAATTATAAAATATTGTTTTTATGTGGCCTAAGTTTGGTTTTTTGCAATATTTATTGAACCAACAATTTATGTTGTTCACTTCTCTCAAGAAAATCAATTTCTGAATTTTTTTTTCTTTCTTTTTTTTCACAATAAGTTTTAATTAAAAAATCTTAGGTATCAATACTACTTTTTAATTTATAACTGTTTTATTTTTCTACTCAATGTTCTCTGTTTAATATGTATAATCTGTTTTCCTCCCCCTAGTGTTTCCCTTCCCATTTTTTTAAAATCGAGCATATCTGCTCAAACAGGGTAACAATCCAACAGAGAAGCTTTATTGCGAGAACTAATTATTTGTTTTCATATTCAAAGATCAAGTTTACAATTGCTAAACTCAGAAACCACGTATCTTGATTTGTGACATTGCTGACTTATCATTGTATGGTAAGTCTTAATCGAAAGACTAATAAGTGCGAACATTTTCATGAAATATTTTCTCCGTTTGGGGATTTTCCATGAAAATTTTAAGTAACTAAGCTGTCTCATCCTCTTCTGAAAAAATAAAATAATAGAAATTTAGAAACACTGTGATCAAGGTATGTGGATGCCGAGTTTAGTATATGTGTTTTTCCAGTTTAGTCACTATTCCTGTTCCGCTACTTATAACGCTTTTGATTTCAAGTAGTTTCAGTGTAAAGCAACTTGCGTAAAATTGCTTTTCAAGTTCACTTTCTCAAATGTAAACTGCTTACTTGTCACTCCACAAGAAGAGGGATTTCAGTCCACAGAATCTCAAAATCGAGTCATTGATACCAGTACATGGATGACTTTTCCGCGAACATTTTTGGATGAAAAGCATCCTAAAATGCCAAACGAAACTGAGGAAAGTTTGAATACATTTATTCTGAGATGAAAGGGCCTCCAGACAAGGTGTGTATTTAAGTACAACCCTACGTGTTTTTTTCTCTTCGAAATTCCACCAGGAAAACGAATCACATTACGGAAAGTTTGTAAATCAACTCCTGAGCAAGATACGAGCGTTCTCTATTAACATTGGTCAAATGGCAAAAGCACAAATGACATCATTTGGATAATCAAACTTCCATTTGATCTGTTTTTAAAAGACGTGTTGATATCTCGTTAAAGAGCTGATTTCAAAACTTCCCGTTGAGTGAATTCTTCTCTATGTAAGATTTTGAAAAGTAAACGTGTGATGTTTTCTTCTGCTTCAGACCTTGTCTAGTGGCCGATTCTGATCTGCCATGTTTAGAATAGGAAAGTTCCGGAATTGAATGCCTTTTTAAACCCTCAATTGGCACAATAAGGTAGTTCAACGCTCGTAGCCTTTTTTCAAGGATCTCAGGCAGAGCTTTCGGTCAAATTTTCAAAATTTGATTTTTTGATCCTCCGCAACGAAAATCTCCCTATTGAAAATTTTGTGTATGCGGGTGGACTGAGGTGCTTTTTCTTGTGAGCGCTCATATTTCAATTATTTCTAAGGAAAGGGAGAAAATTACTTATCCTAGTGTCTTCCAATTACAGCTATTCTGTATCATTTAATAATTGTACCATTGCTTTTGTATAGACATTATTCAGCTGCGTTTGCGGAACGATTTTCGTTCAGGAGAGCTGCAGGAATTTTGAGTAGAATTCTTTTTATCTCCTGAATGAAATTTCATCTTCAGAAACAAACATTGAGTTTTGATCAATCTCAAGCGCTTTGAGCACCCTCCTAGCGCTTTTATTTGTGTAGTACCGTCGATAGTTCCCAAAACCTCCAACTATCGTCAACTTGTACAAAAATTGAGGCAATGTATCTTGTAAAATATTTATGAAATGTATCATGATTTGTAAAAAAATTTTTCTCTCTCAGCTTTATCTATTTTAAGTTATGTTAAAAAAACTGAAAATGCTTCGTTATTCATCAGATATTTAGTCTAACAACATTAATTCTGTTTTTATTCAACACTTTCTCACCAAAATAAGAACACCAAATATAAAACAGGAAATTTAGAGTAAATGAGTGAAAATACTTACATTTCATTAACATAATCCTAAAGCTTCTTGGGTTTCTTATCATCAGTTATCACTAACTGTGTAGATCTAAACTTTTTTGACTCTTGCAAAGATGCTGAAAACAGAGTTGCCACAGTCAGGGAATACTGAGAAAATTAGAAAATGTCAGGGAATTTTAAAAAGGTAGGGAAAACTTGGAAATGACAGGGAAATCAGCGCAAGTGTCAAGGAATTATTGTTGAGTCATATTTGCTTTCTAGAATTGGTTTGAAGTTTCAAAAAGCAAATTTTTCTGGAAAACTATTTCAGATATGTCTTTGTAACCTATCTTTAACTGTTCTTGAATTCTCTCAAAATGTGCTGGCAAATCAAAGATGTGCCGAGGAATTTTATTTTTTAAATTCTGTGATTTCCCTGCAAAAACCTTCAGGGTTGCCTAAAGAAAATTTAAGTCGCTCCTAAACTCTACAATTCTTTTATCCAGTTACTATACTTCCATTCCTCACCAAAAATAAGTGTCGAAAGCAGAGACATTTTTTAGTAGCTTACATTTAAAATTTTACTGTACAAAATATTTTCACTGTATTTCTAACTTATTCGTGATTTTGTATATTGTATTATTAGATGCCAAAACAAAAGTAAGATTCTCACTTCAAACCATTCATAACCGTAATAGTTCTGATTAACTAACAGTATATTTAATCTCAGGTTTACTCGTTATCTTCATGAGTGGGTATGAGCACACTGTGCGGTGGGTTGATTATTGAAATCGATAGACAAAGGTATAATCAAAGCTATAGACATAAGGAAAGTGCAGAGATCGCATTGGTTGAAACAGGTGGTTGTTTTAGACTAAGGGGAAAATGATAGACTAACCATAGAATCTCTCATGAGTTGCTGTTAGTTAGTCTATTGCTTTTCTACTTTGTCCATGTCAACCACTTGCTTCAACCAATAGGATCGCTTAATTTTCTGTTTACGTAGGTACTTCGTCTGTCACTTGGCCTATCAATTTCAATTATCAGTCTACGCTTGGAATACAGTTATGGTTCATTTGGCCTGCTAAGGCTTTCAATGTGTTTTATACCAATTGTGTACCACCGCTAGCAAGCATTTTCAGCTTGCTACTTTTCTGTACAGTCATTCGATTTTGACAGTATGATTTGTAAAATTTCATTTTAAATTTTGATAGGAATGTCTGATGTGTCGATTTGACCTGCTCAAATAGATAGGTTCTAAACTAATGTAGATAATATATTTTCTTTATCACTAACCATTCTCTATTCACACATAATGTTTTCTACAATGTAGAATTTTGTACTTTTTTAACTGTATAGAAATTTTAAAATAGAAGTAAATTACTTTACATAATATTATTTTCTGCTTTTTTTTTTACCGTTTATGACCCTTGGTATGAAAATGACCGCAGCTTTCATAGTGAAGTCTTGAGCTCATTTCAATTTTTTTACATGCGTGCATTTGTGTAGTGTTTGATTTACAGTCTAAAAATTTGTCGATCAACCTGCGCACTGATTATCAAAACTATGTCAGTACATCAAGACAAGACATAACCCTATCTTTACCATGCAATGTAGCGCATTTCGATGTCGTATAGGGCTGCTTTAAGCTTTTAAGAAACGGCCCGCTGGGCATTTCGTATTATCCTTGAAAGGAAAAATGGCCTCCCTTGAGATAATCCCAGAGGCTCTAGCTACCTGGTAATGCAGTTGTGGGTAATTATCTGAATTTTCAGTCATAAAAGACTGTGGATTTTAACTTCGTGTTGTATCTCTTCTTAAATACTAGGTATCTGGGGCCGTTCATAAATCACATAAACCTGAAAATCGGATTTTTTTATTATTTCCCCCTTTCCTGCAACGCAGGCTCAGAGGCACTTCCTCCCATTAAGTGTTAGGTAATTTATGGACGGCCCCCTACTGATTTCTAATAAACCAGCTCTAGTAGCAGTGACCCTTTAAAACATTTTTCAAAAACGCTTAAAAAAACTGTCAAAATGCTCGTATTTAAGAAACCCTTTCTCACTACTTCTTTAAGTAAAATTTACAAGAAAATAAAGGGGAAAAATATTTAAGGAAAAAAGTGTTGTTATAGTCTTAAAATATCACTGTAGTGTATTTTAAAAAATTTTCAAATATTTTCCGACTTGAAAAACTAGGTACACTTGATATTTTAAGAGTCTTTTTAACACCTTTTTCTAAAATTTTACCGTTCGTAAACTTTACTGAGAAAATATCTACAAAGGGTTTCCTAATACAAACATTTTAACAGTTATATTAAGAGGTGTCTTTTTGAAATTTAATAGTGTTTTAAAAGTTTTTAACAGTCATTGCTACCAGGGTAGATCATTCAAGCCTTGTTAGAAAGTCGGAGCATTATATGATCACCAAACATTACAGTGTCTTTTTGCTCACTTTTCTTTTAAGAAGACTCCCAAGTTTTTCAATAAAAATTCCTAAAGTTCTATTATCATATCAAGCCTGTGCATTCAAGAAAGTTTTCCTGGAGAGAAATTAAATAATCATTCCTTTCCAGAAGTAAGTGGTCAACTTTTTTAGTTGTATCTCGTATCTGATTGACGTCACAAGGCATGTACCCACTTCACGTCATTAGTCTTAAAGATGGATGTTCAAATCAGATGCGCGCACCTCTATTCATTCTCCAAACATCTCACGCAGACGCACGCAGGCACCGACCGAAAACCGCAGCTTGTCATGAACCCATGATTGTCCGTCTTTTTAATTTTTTACTTTCATTTCAATTTAATTTTGCTCAAGTGAGGCATTAAGACTGTGTGCAACAAGAACAGAAACGTCACTTTACTGCCCATTCATTTTTATTCACCGATATTCCTACTTAAAGTTGGTCTGTTCATCTACTCCAGCGACGCCTTTTACCGACGCATTTCGCCTTTTCGACGGTATGTTATCTACTTCATTCACCAAATTCCTCATATAAATCTTTGTATCACCATGGTGGCGACGCACTGTTTTCTTAACTTTTCATGTGTTCCACCCGTAATCTAATTTTGCACCTGGCCTCCAACTTCCAAGTATCTTGAATGTGCTGGCCCTGAGGTTCGGAAGGAACTTACAAAGAGCATTCACAATATTTTCTCTCGTGCTTTGTACTTCAAATTTTTTCCCATTCAGAGTCACCCTTCGTGTCCTGTACATGAAGTCTTGATGGCTTGAGCCAACGCTGAAGAGTGGTACTGATGTTTATACTTCCGTCATAAGAATCTATCCCTCACTGTGAATGGCCTACATTAGCCGGGGCAAAGTTGAAAATCCACAACTTTGTAATTTAAACTATGCATTTTAAGCACCAAAACTGCTTTGAAAGGAAAACATTTTTCTACCATCAATGTGGTGACGTAAAATGGTCTTGAGTCCACGCCAAAGAAGTTTATGAACTTACGCAATCCGTATGGAAACATATGATGCCCAACTCACTCATAGGTACTGCACAAAATCATGAGAGTGCTTGGATGCATTTATGACGAGTTGAAATTATAGTTGCATCAAATTACTTGGACCAAACTTCTTTGTGATAGACTTCGGTGTGAAGCATGGAATCCCAGGTGATGGATTCTGACTCTTGAAGTCTGCAGATTCACATAGCATCAACCGAACTTTTGATGGTAACCACATGTTGACTTTCTTTTTTGTTCTTCATCGATGCATAATTAAGTGCAAATAAATAAGTTCCAGGCTATCTAGCAGATACTATTTCTCATGTTCAGTCTCCTCAATCAGTATGTTAGCTAGAGCAGATACATCGTATGTTGAGACCTGGTTGAGACTAATGTCGATCTCTGATTACCTCCGAATCAGCACCGCTCAACAGGTTATTACATGCAGTCAGATGGCACCACTAATGAGAGGTAACCTAAACAATATTTGACTGTTGTCTCAACGTACGATGCGGCCGCTCTAGAGCTCGCGCATCGTATGTTGAGACAAACGTCAATCTCCGATTAGCTCTGAATTCGCACCACTCAACAGGTTAATACATGTAGTCAGGTGGCACCACTGGTGAATGGTGACATAAACAATACTTTGACGTTTGTCTCAACATACGATGCGCGAGCTCTACCTAGGTGTCGAAGACTTTTTTGGATCATTCATTCAATTTTGCAAGTGCTACAGCCACATATGGACGGTGTACGTCGGCAATTACATAGCTCAGTTTGCGATGTTGCAGACTTCCTGTCATACTCTATTTTTTAAATGGAAAACTACTCAACGGCTATTCTTTAAAACTGCCATGATTCTTCTTCTCTTTGCAAAGAAAATTCTGCATAAACATCAAAGAATGTTGTCCATTTTTTCTCTTTAAAAAAATAATATAGAGGCAGAGATTTTCAGACGCCGCAAACGAGATATGTGATTGTGTACGTATGCCGTCGATATCTGAGTTAGCACCTATTTCATTATTTGTTGGAAGTTGAAGCTAAGGTCCGTTGTCCTCCTCATTCAGTTTTGCATTGAAACCAAGTGTAATAAATTGAATTTTGTAATTTTTAATCAAAGAACTCAGGTTAACCAAGCAATTTTGAGACTATGGAAGTCGACGCATGGAATCAAGTTTGATACTCTACTTTCAGTGTTTTCACATGGTTTTGTGACTCCTCTCTAGCACAAAATACTTCCTCTGAATTTTTACCTTAACCTCATATAGACTTTCCTGTAATCAAGACAAAGTTGTCCAGAATAATTTTGAAACTTTTCAATGCAGAAACATTGTATGGTTCTCTGCTTCCGTCAATTATGATTTTGAACACTAATGTAACTATGTTTGTTTTTTCAGATGTCACATAGAGACTGGGATTTAGCTTGCAAAGTTTATGTGGGTAACTTGGGGAATCATGGATCCAAGTATGAACTCCAGAATGCTTTTACCAAGTATGGACCAATCCGTAATATTTGGGTCGCCAGAAACCCACCAGGTTTCGCATTTATTGAATTCGAAGATCCAAGAGATGCTGAAGACGCTGTGAAAGCTTTAGATGGAACGTAAGTATCCTCGATTTTTGCTCCTAAAGATTCATTTCTGAGAAATCACTAGGTACTCAATAGCTCTGGTTTCTCCTTATTTCTTTGTGTTAATTTTAAAAAAAAGTTTTAAATCAAAAGAAACCATACCTTGAAAACGAGTAGGTATAACAATAGTCCTCTATAAAAGGTATGAATGAAAGTATTACGCAGTTATTTACATTTACTTTGTATAATTTTACGAGAAAAATGAACCACACAACAGAAAGTGTGGAAAGTAATTCCTTAACAAGATACAAGTGTTCACAATTATCAAGGGTTAACTGGCAAAAATACCCATGACATCATTTGTATGGTCCGATTTCCTTTTAATATATGTGTTTAAAATACTTGATAATATCTTGCTCAGGAGTTGATTTCAAAACTTCTTGTCGTGTGAATCATTTTCCATGCAAGATTTTCAGCAGAGAGCATGGTACACTTTTTTGTAGTTCAGACCTTGTCCAGTGGTCCAACGGCAAAATTGTTTGTTCATTTGGGGTAAGTTTCCTTGAATCTCTCTTCTAGTCAATCTGATCGCTGGTCTTAATAAAAAATTGTCTACAAATGCAAGAAATTTTGGAAAGTGTGTAGTAAGCTACGCTAGTTGTGCTTTGAAGAGTGAATTTCAGACTCTCGATGTGTCCATCAAGATTTTTACATGATTTCATCCCCAGAAAATCTTCCTTTAACTGCTACCCTTGCTTTCAGCAGACTCATTCTCTGCCAATGGGTTTTTTTTTAAAGTAAATTAACCAAAAGTTTGTCTTTAAGTTTTCTCTTAATTTTCTTCTTTCATCCTAAAGTATTCACAAAAAATATCACGAAGGTATTTCAGTTTCCCTATGCACATAAGTGCTCTAACAAATGAGCCAGAAATCGCAGTTCCTATTAGCAAAATAAACACATTTAGTGGTGACGTCAAGGAGCGATATTGTTGGTTCGATATCTCGAAAGTCAAAATGTGCCCCAAAAAACAAACTTAACCTCCAGAACGAACAATTGATGAAAGAATGCTGAAACTAGCCTAAAACTAAAACATTAATCCATGGGACAGTAAAATTATGAAAGCTAGTCATCTTCTAAAACGTTTGAGACCACATTCACAAGAAATGATAATGTATTAAGCCCGTGACATAATACTTAGTCTTCGGACAAACGTTGTGTTCGTTTGTTGGGGCACATTTCGACTTTCGAGATATTGAAATTAAATAGAAATGTGACGTCACACTAAATGCGTCTATGACATCGAAATATGATAAAATTTCAGTGATGAATCTAATCACTCCAAAAGACTTGAAACTCAACCGATTTTGAAAATAATTTTTTTTAGAAAATTGTGCGGAACAAGGATCCGAGTAGAAATGTCATCAGGTCACTCAAGCGGCAGAAGGCGAGGTGGCGGCAGTGGAGGCGGTGGTGGTGGTGGACGATTTGGAGGTAGCGGAAGAGGAGGCGAAAGACGTCCATACAAATACAGGTAATTAGCCGTTTAGTTTTTTGTCCATCTCCTTAATTTGAAAGAAGCCAGGGGGACCTCAATGTGTTGTATAGTTTCACCTGACAAATTTCTTCCTTGGTCATTAATGGGTGTTCATATCATGAAGGAGACTCAAAAGAATTACAAGAATATTCACTAAAACTTTCAAGAGACATTTGAAACCATTTACAGATCATTCCATTGTCCTAGGTATGACAACAGTTGAATCACGTGTTTTGTGAAGTGATGGGTTCTAAAAAAAAAAAAAAAAATATAATTCTAAGAAAGAAAATAAGAACTAATTCTGCTGAAGATTTTAAGTAAATGGAATACGTTGTTTGGTGAATGTTGCTCATTGTCAGTTTCCTTAAAGCGCCCTATTGTCGTCAGTTAAGTTGGCAATCGTTTACATTCTACTTGCAAGCGATCGCAATGCAATTGTTCAATAGCAATCGAGGATTGACTGTGGCCCGATTGTGATGGTAGTCAATCCTCGATCCCTATCAGACGACTGCATTGCGATTGTTTGCAAACAGAATGTAAATAAGTGTCAATTTTGCTCATGACACCTCTAACCAAAAATTTGAACTTTTTTGGTGCACTAACGGTGCACTATGAATATCCTGAAACCTTTGAGCTGGCACTTCTTACAATGAACAATATTGTCGCTTACTTTTTATGTACTTAAAATGGAAAGAAAAAACCGTGGAAAGATACCTTTAAGGAGAACCTTTTTTCACCATAAATAAAATAAGCTTTTCATTTTTTCAGAGCAGTTTTGAAAGGAAGGCATTCAGTTAAACTTCAAACTGTAATTTAAATGTTTTCTTGAAGTTTAATTTTGATATGGTCTTAAAGACCTCAAAAAACGATTTTCTGATGTTTATTCTAGCACAGCTAAACATTACCTGTACTTCGTTCAAATCAGTGTGAAGAGCACCAATGAGTGCAGTAAGGGTGTGGAAAATTTTGAAAACAAATACCTCAGTGAAGGTAATGCAGAAACTGAAAAATTCTGAAGGTAAAAATAAAGGTTGAACTCTATGTTGAAATTAAAAGTTAGTTCTTGAACTTTCAAGGCTTCACTTTCCATTTCTTATCTCTGTCTCCACACAAAAGACAAGTTTGTATCAGGGCTGCAATCAATTCTGTGGGCGTTTGTTTTCATTACTTTAAAGCTCAAACGAAAAGAATTGGTCTAATTCGTAACAATGTCAACTGGAAGCATGAAGAGTCATTTATCCGTCACTATGCTGGTTGTGATGAAGCAAAATATTTTTCATTTACTTTATGAAACTTTAAAAGTGTGTCGTCATTTTTATTTTTTATTTTAGATAAAGTCAGAAGCGCCATACCTTTCTACATATCTACATTCAATAAGCATTATCTCTCAGTCCAATAGAATTAAGTAAAGACGTAATTTACCTATCTGTCACAGAAAAATTGGTTCCACCATGTAATAATCGTATCAATAATCTTTATTACAACAGCCACAGTACAGCCTAATAGAGAATATAAAATAAATAAACCCAATAGAGTAAGTTTTACAGACATTTAACTATTTCTCCTACATGTCTAACATCACTCAAAAGTTTTCAGAGGATATTGCTTTCCAAATCTAGAGTTAAAGATTCCAAAAATATCTTGTTTGTTGCATTAAAAGTACGAATGTATTTTGCCACGCCAAATTTGACCAAGTATACAGTTTTGGAATTTTGTACATAGACATACGTTAACTACTATTAACCTCCAGGTTCACTTAACAAACATGCAGATGGGATTACTCATTGAATGTAGATAAAAATGAAGGAGTTAAAGCTAGCAGGGGTCCTTAGCATTGCTATGTTATTGAGTGTACCAACACAATGTCTCTTACAATAATCTGGTTTAGCTCTTAAGTGAAGGAGTGGTACTATCTTGCTGCTGAAATCGTTTTTCAGCATGTGGCTTTGATAGAATTGGTCAAGTGCAGAGCATGAAAGAACTTAGATTCGAAGTGTTTGCACTAGATTTTGCCACGCATTTTTTACCATGATTTTTGTTATGCTTTGATCAGAGTGATGGATTGAGTAGTCAAGAAAAAAAACCCTGATAACTATTTCCTAGACACATTTTAATTGGTTTATCACATAATTTGCAGGAAATGTGCCAAGATCCTCCTCACGACTTTTACACATCTGTTAACACGAATACGAGATCTTCCCCCCAAATACATGGATTTTATTTCATCCAACCACCCATCAACAAGATACCTTTTCACAAAATTCTTCCTATCTGTTATCTGAACTGCTATTTGCTGAGAAGCCAGCGCACTCCAATCAACCATCCTCCAAATTGAGTGCATTCCTCTCGAATAGTCGCTATTGGCTCTACAGTGGAATCGCAAACTTCTCCACTTAGTCAATAATGGTGCTTCGGTGGAATTGCAAACTTCTTCATTTTGAAGCGAAAAATTTACCAACTTAGCCTCCGTTTTTTCTTGGTGTCTCATCAATAACTCGACTTGTCGTCTATTCATCTAAGATGAAACTGCATCTGCTATGCTTCATGCCGATCATCTTTTTAAAGCATTCTACTTAATATCTCATCCTTTATTGTACGTCAGGTCTGGTGCGTAAATCTTAATTAGCCGTAATTTTTACCATTTTAAGGTCACTTGCACGTTTTGATTAAGAAGTTCTGTCTGATGCAATTAAAGTTCATGTTTTGGCACTTTTCACAGTTAGAACACGGGAAAACTAAGTTTGGTTGCCGTTGTGCTTATCTTAATTGAAATTCACACGTTGGTAGCTAAATTCTAAGAACTTTTATTTTAACATCATACAAGTTTGGGACAGCGGTAGGTTAGTGTTAAAGAGAGATCTTTTCATCTGCAAGTTAATCTTTATTATCAGGAAAAGTTAGGAAGTGACAAAAATTGCTTGGAAGCTTTCAGATCTCCTAAAAAGTGGGATTAGATAAAGGGTTACGATGGAAATTCATGCACCGATGAAAAGCTTTTCGGATAGCCTATGTACTTTCGTTAAAGATCTTTCACAACTAGCATGTGTTTGAGATCACTGTCTCTTTCATAAGTACACACGAATGTAATATAGTGTCATTTAGTCCTTGAAGCAAGAACCATGTGAATTTATATTTTTGCAGTTTAAATGTTATCCATAGTGTGTGTTTTATCAAATGTCATTTCTACCAATTTTTTAATTTTTGGCCTAACCCAATTTTTTGTCTCTCTCTCTCTTTTTTCCTTTGCTCTGGTAAGAAACAGCAAAGTTAAATTTTGTTGTTGTAAGGGAAATCTTTCCCATCCAATTTAACTCTTTGAAATTTAGAAAAGCAGATATAAGCAACATTTATTTAAAACGTCTATTGCATAGTAACATTTTATTTGCAGCTCAGCCATTCTACACGAGCTTAGCACTATTTTCTTGGCCCGTGCAAGTGCCCTTTTTAATGTTAATAATCGTTTTTAATCCTCTGCATTTTTGTCTAAGGCTTGTATGCAGTTGAATTAAGTTATACGTTTACGTTGCTGTCAATTTTAAAGACTCGAAACATTTTTATTCCAATACCAAAAAAATAAGTTTATCAATGAATTATATTTTTACTAAAAAGAAGGGTGTATAAGACAGATGACCAATGGATGTGTGGGTTGAAAAGAGCCAGCCTTTCATCTTGATGATCTTGAGTGAAATACGTATCAGAGATCTCAATTGTGAATACAAACTTTTTGCATGTGTTTACTGTCTTAAATACTGAGTTCAATTTTCTCTCTTTTTTAATTTTCTGTTTTTAACTTTGCTATCGGTTTATTATTATGTTAAGCTCTAACCACAAAATTCAAATTGGAATGATCAATTTTCAATGGAAACCTCAAAAGTCCTAAAATTTCTTGTCTGTATAAGTCAGCCAATTTTTTTCTTCAGGCATAGTAACTACAAACCATAATAAAATTTACTCGAAAATATAATTCGTTTTTCAGCTGTAATCCTGTGCCTCAAGTAATAAAATGACTCCACAATGAGTCTCCGTTCTCATCCCAAAGTCATAATTTTCTCCTAACATATCTGGGTTGTCTAGTCACTTCCGTTGAAAGCATCTACTTGCATATCGTCACAGATTGCCTTCATCCAATTCGTAGTCAGTCTCTCAACCACAATAGATTTAAGCGTACAAATTTTGAATTGGTGCTTTTTAGTGATTTTTGTTTTAACTGAAAATAATTGATTATTGCTCTGGTAAATTCCCCCATCTCTCCCTCTCTTAGCTGAGACAGTTGCACTCTATCATATTAACAATTTTTTTTTTTTTTTAAGGTCTAGGTCACCATCTCCAAGACGTGGACGATCTTTCTCCCGATCTCGTAGTCGCAGCCGTTCTCCAGAGGTTCGCAGACGTTACTCAAGATCTATTTCCCCACGCTAATAGCTTTTCCCGAGGGTGAGTTACTTCCTTTTCTAATTTATTCACCCAATCTGAATATTTTATTCTCAGAAATGGGTTTTCTGTATTCATCATTTGGATTACATTTTGCTATAAGGAATCACTATTTCTGTCCCATTTTAGAAACAACACACATGCCATTGGTTTTCTTATGCTGTTATGTGCCTTTATGGGAGAGTCATTGATAGTGGTTCCTTATTTCAAAATGTAATCCATTTGTGACCATCCCTTGGAAAGGGGATGTTAATGCATGTAGCAGAAGTTTTTAACTTTCAGGTCCAATTTCGTTTTGTTTTTGGTGCTGCATGAGGGTGTTCAGTCGCGCAAAGTAAAGTTTTAGCCTTGCATATGACAGATAAAAATTGAAGAAGCTTTTACTCTGAAGTGTGTTTATTCACCTGTGATCTTCAAACCGTTGTCAACTTAATTTAGTTTGTAATTTTTGGTTTTTGACTTACATGCCAAACTAGTCGCAAAACTCTCCTCAATGTAGTGGTACCAACTTCCTATTTTCAGCTTCGAGTCCTTTTTTCTATGAACAGGATCATTTGATGATACTCACAAAATAAGGAGTTTTTTCTGGTGTACAATCGTACGGACGGGATTAAATAAATAGGAGCCAAATCTTATTTTGAAAAAAAATGAGTTAAGAGAGATATTGAGTTGGTTAAATTTTAGCTTAACTAGCCACATATTTTGTCCGGTGAAAAATGTAAGGTTAAGGATAATTATTGTAGAATGCACAAATAGGCCATAAACTTCATCTTCAACCTCGAATGTCTTGAAGGAACAGAAGTTCAAATCTCTTTTTCTTGATACAATCTCAATATGACTTGGTTCTCTCTTGTCAGACTTGGTCCAAATGCATGTAGCTTTAGATTGGCTCCATGGTGGGACAGGAATACTTTTGATGGTAAAGGGATGAAAACTCGCAGTTAGCTCATTGCTCTTTATGACCATCTCGACTCGAAGGAACCAACGAATAATTTGTCACTATCATAAGTAAACTGGATAATAAGCAAACTGCAATATGCTCTCTCTATAACGAATCAGTTTTGTATGGAAAGATATTTCCTTGTAGAGAAATTTACATTAAAAGAATTAATGAAAGTAACTAACACAGAATGTTCAAGGAACCAGAGAATCTTATGATTATGAAGACATTTTTTTCCATAATAGGTGTTGATATGGCAAGAGAGTCCTGTATCCTCTAGAATCAAACTTATTGTATGTATTCATCTACTGAAATTTTTTGCTTGTTTTTTCAGATGCTGTTTCTGGAGGCAAGAACAACCGAAACGTTCATGTAACCAAATATCAAGATAACATGTTATTTTGTAAGCATTTAATTTTTTACTGTCTCTCAAATTCCAGTTACCTGCGTTAATTGTTGTGTGGATCAAGCAAGGTTTTATATATTTCCAAATTACCTATACTTAATTCAAACTTCTTACTTTTTACTTCTTACTGTTTACTTTTGAATTTTTAGTTCTACATAGAGGCATCCAGCCTTCAGTCCTGTTCATTCTTAAATTAGTCTAATACTATACAGGTGATTCAATAGAAGTTTGAAAGAATAGTTTACGCAAGTGTGATTTTGAAACTGAAGGATGTAATTTCTGACAAAAACTTGTATATATTATCATGTTTCTATTAAATGGTCTCTTACCCACTATATAATGTTTAATCTTTTTTTTTTAACCCTAATGTATCCTCAAGTTTTAATCATTAAGACTAGCTTTGTTTGTATCATTGACCACAGGATTCAGATCTTATTTTGAAACCCTCAAATATGTTGTTATGATAATACCTAGCACTACAAGACGATTCTTAATAGGCGCAACCAAGATTTTGAGAGCCAATCATAATCAACCTGGGAATCAAATCAAACTTCCTAGAACTTTTTGTGTGCGAATATTAAATTTTGTGTACACCAAAAACAAAAGGTAATTAGAAAATATATCACTGAAATTGCTTCGGAGTTCGTTAGTAGTATTGTCCGCCCCTGCATGAAAATGGCGAGCTTCAGGACCGTGCTGAATCTGTTCTACGCCCTCGAAGTACATTGAATTCTAATCTAATCTCGAATTTTTTTTTCCCATCGCAAATCGAGTAAAATCGACAGGGGTTACATGGACTAAAATTTTCCGGTCAAAATCGAAAGTTCTCCGATCGGGCGGAAATGAGTTGAGGAGTCCGAATTTGTGGTTCAAAATGCTCCAAGAGTCGACCCGCTTTGACAATCGCGGATAACCGCGGATATTCGAGCATGCTCGAAATGGCAAAAAACAATCGTTTTTGACCATTTCTCGGCCCAGGAAGTTCTGGCAAGGCTCAGGACCACGTGAAATACATTCTACGCCTCGAATTACATAGAATTTGATACTAATCTCGAATTTTTTTTTCCATCGGAAATCGAGTAAAATAAACAGGGGTCACATGGACTAAAATTTTCCGGTCAAAATTGAAAGTTATCCGATCGGCCAAAAGTGAGGCTAGTCGCCCGTAAAATGAGACGAGGAGTCCGAATTTGTGGTCCAAAACGCTCCAAGAGTTGACCCGCCTTGAAAATCGCGGATATTCGAGCGTGCTCGAAACGGCAAAAGACGATCGTTTTTGACCATTTCTCGGCCCTGGAAGCTCCGGCAAGGCCCGAGACTACGTGGAATCGATTCTACGCCTCGAAGTACATAGAATTCGATACTAATCGACGGTGTAAGTCGGCATTCACATAACTTGGTTTGCGACGTCGCAGACTTCCTGTCATACATTATTTTTTAAACGGAAAAATACTCAACGGCAATTCTGTGAAACTTCTGTGATTTTTCTTCTCTAAGCGAAGAAAATTCTGTTTAAACTTCTAGGAATGATGTCACTTCATTTTCCGACACCGCAAACGAGTTATGTCATTGCCGACTCACACCGTCGTAATCTTGAATTTTTTTTCCATCGGAAATCCAGTAAAATCGACAGGGGTTACATGGACTAAAATTTTCCGGTCAAAATCGATAGTTCTCCGATCGGGCGAAAATGATGCTAGTCGTCGGTAAAATGAGACGAGGAGTCCGAATTTGTGGTCCAAAACGCTCCAAGAGTCGACCCGCCTTGACAATCGCGGATAACCGCGGATATTCAAGCATGCTCGAAACGGCGAAAAACGATCGTTTTTGACCATTTCTCGGCCCAGCAAGTTCCGGCAAGGCTCGAGACTACGTGGAATCGATTCTACGCCTCGAAAAACATAAAATTCGATACTCATCTCGATATTTTTTTTTTACCATCGGAAATCCAGTAAAATCGAGAGTTTTTATAGGAGGATCGAAAACAAACAAATGGTAGAAAATAAAACATAAGCATGAGAACTTTGCAAAACGATAATCCGGGAATCGGAACTTTCCCGCCTGGAAAACGCCTTCAAATGCGTCGTGATACCTCACGCGTTCCGGAGAGTTCGAATAGTTGTATCATTGCGCCTTAGAAATGCGACGGCAGATTACAATTGAAATAGCCTCCATACACGCTGGGCTTGTCAATTTCCTTTGACATTTTTGCATTGGTGAATGCATAGGTGAAGTGCGCTCCAGCTAGAATTGTATTCAGCAAATGGCTGGTTTTTATACGAGTTTTAAAAATAAACAAGTGGTACAGAATAAAACAAAAGAATATGAACTATTCATAACGATAATCCGGGTATCGGAACTTGGCCGTCTTGAAAACGCCTTCAAATGAGGCGTGATACCTCACGCATTCCGGAGAGTTCGAATAGTTGTATCATTGCGCCTTAGAAATGCGACGGCAGATTACAATTGAAATAGCCTCCATACACGCTGGGCTTGTCAATTTCCTTTGACATTTTTGCAGTGGTGACTGCGTAGCTGAAGTGCGCTCCAGCTAGAAGTGTATTCAGCAAACGAGTATCACTGAAAAAAAAATATTGCTGAAATTGCCGTGCACGCGGGAATTTCATGGCATGGTGTAGCTAAAAAACGAACGTGCAAACCATGCAGGTAAAATCGCTCCACAAATTTCACCTAACTTACACACATGCGTGTAGGTGATTTTGCTCTCTGAAAAGCTACGTCTGTTACCTTTTTAGTTATTCTTCCGTAAATTTCGCAATTTTTCCGTTAATTTCCGCTATTTCAGCCTGACCTATTGTGCTATTTTTACTGTTCGCAAAGTACCAATACCAAAAAATGCAGTTACACGTCCAAGCCACTCGATGCAAGATTAACTGCATGAAGGCGCGCAGATGTAGCAAATCGGTGTAGCAATTCGTGCTAGTCGTTCACTTGATTCAACACCGTGCACGGATAAGAAAGCTTTTTGAAGTAAAGCAAATTTTGCTCCACCCTAAATCGGTGAATTAGCAATCCTTTTTTTTCAGTGTAGTTTTTATAGCAGGATTGAAAACAAACATATGGTAGGAAATCAAACATAAGAATTAGAACTTTGCAAAACGATAATCCGTGTATCGGAACTTGGCCGTCTTGAAAACGCCTTCAAATGCGGCTTGTTACCTCACGCATTCCGGAGAGTTCGAATAGTTGTATCATTGCGCCTCAGAAATGCGACGGCAGAAGGCAATTGAAATAGCCTCTATACACGCTGGGCTTGTCAATTTCCTTTGACATTTTTGTAGTGGTGAATGCATAGCTGAAGTGCGCTCCAGCTAGAATTGTATTTAGCAAATGGGTGGTTTTTATACGAGGATTAAAAATAATCAAGTGGTACGGAACGAAACAAAAGAATATGAACTATTCATAACGATAATCCGGGTATCGGAACTTGGCCGTCTTGAAAACGCCTTCAAATGAGGCGTGATACCTCACGCATTCCGGAGAGTTCGAATAGTTGTATCATTGCGCCTTAGAAATGCGACGGCAGATTACAATTGAAATAGCCTCCATACACGCTGGGCTTGTCAATTTCCTTTGACATTTTTGCAGTGGTGA
>NW_017547712.1:236425-268078 GCF_001854935.1 Bemisia tabaci | reverse complement strand
TGTAATCAGGACATGGAAATCCCCTGTTTTGTTTCTTTGGCGGTCCGGTCAAGAAACCTCCGGGCTGCAAAACAATGGGAGAGGGGGGGGGGTCGTAAACAGGAAAAAGAACACGGAAATACATTATTTCGGAAACACATCCGTTACAGTGAAAAAGAAAAAAATACTCAACTACAAAGAGAGAGAGAGGGGGGGGCGGGTCGCAAAGTCCAGAGAAAGTCTCTAAGTGGGTCGAATTTTGGAAAAAGGAACCATCGCAATTACAGTGTTGTAAAAAGATTGCTTCTTCATAATTATCAAAGAAATCTCCCAGAATAACAAATGGACTACATTTTGCAATTTGGAACTATAAATTCTAGCTCAGTTTAAAAACAATGCATGTGCCATTAGTTTCCCAATGCATATGAGTGTTTTTTCATATGAGCCAAAATTTATAGTTCCAAATTGCAAAATGCAGTCCAAATAGTTCTGGCTTCTCACAAAACAATTGTTAGTTTTGAAGGAAAATACTGAAGTTAAGTTCTAACACTCTACATAGATTATAAGTAATTTTAAACGTACAGAAGAAGGTGCACGATCTTGAAAACACTGTAATCGCGCTGGTTCCTTTTTGCTAAATGCCATCCAAGTGAATTGCGTAGTTTCACAAACAAAAGCGGTGCGTATCACGATAATATTAATATTATGTCTTGGTGAGGTATGGTATGAATATTTTTCCTTGAAATATTTAGATAGTTTTGATGAAATCGCGATTAAAATTCATAAACAATTTTTTTTTTTTTTTTGGGGGGGGGCACAAATTCCCACGAAATTCCCGTTTTATCTCACCAATTTTGGCAACGTCCGAGGGCTCATAGGACGTTCTTTCGCAATACAGAGTTCGGACTGACGGGATTTGAGTATTGACCTCAAACATTTTTTCTGCCGATTGATTTTCTGGCTATCGATGTATCTGTATATATCTGTATTCTACAGCTGGGCCTCCTCTCCCTAGATCAGGGTGTCTACAGGCCTGGAAAACCTGGAGATTACTCTTTTTTTAGGGTGGCTCCAGTGGCGTGGCGTGCTTTGCGATATATCGATTGTTATGCCGTTTAAACCTATGGAAAATGATCGATGAACAGGGTGTTCGCTACGAACACCTTAATAATCGATTCTTTACCATACGTTTAAATTGCAAAACAATCGATACATCGCAATTCACGCCACGCCACTGCGTGGCTCGGAAGCAATCGTAATGCGTGTTTTTTAAAGACAGCCTGGAAAGTATGCAATCTCTTGCGCACTAATTCTTTGTCTTACATCAACGCACGTTTTGCTTTCCTTCTCAATCGTTAAAGTCTCCTAGTAATTCTGTCGCAATAAGGAAGAACGCCGTATGAGCATTCGAAACTTGCCAAATTTCCTTCAGTAAAATGTTCATTTTTGAGAAAAGTTATGAACATTTTTTCTTGAAATTTTCAGGAGCTTTAGGTGAAATTGCTAACAACATAATCTGAAAAATTGGGAGAAAAATATTCATACATTTACTAGGAAATTCGTGTTTTACCAAAGGAAATATGGGATCGCCTGAAGGTTCATACGGCGTTTTTCCATAGCACGCATCGCATCGCTAGCAGTATAGGATCTATGGTTTGTAACCATTGGGTTACACTGCACCGTTCCGAGTCTATCACAAGGGGACTTTAACGCAGGAGTAGAAAAGCAGAAAAGCAGGAAACTTTAGGTGAAATTGCAAACAACATAATCTGAAAAATTGGGAGAAAAATATATAAGTTTACCAGGAAATTCGTATTTTATAAATGAAAATTTGGCAACGCCTGAAGGTTCATACGGTGTTTCTCCTTTGCACGGCAGAATTTGCCATGGAAGATTCGGATGAACACCGACTAAAAATAGGCGGATTTTCATCAAGTTCGACACAATTTCATTTCTGTCGATCGTATTAAAAAATTTCCATCGGAAGTTCCAATCTTATTATACTTTTAATTTTAAATCATCATAATTTGTTCAGCTTGAACTAAAACTCAACTTAAAACAGTGCCCAAAAATAGGGCAAAAATTCCAAATCTGTGGTGAACGCCATCAGGCATTCCTAGGATCGGGCAACCGATCTTCTCGTTTATCAGGAATCTAGTGGTTGAATTAAAATTAATTTTTTTTCCTTTATTCAAAATAAAGAGAACTACAAAGTATTAACTCTATTTGCTATAACTAAAAATTAATATAAGACCAAAATTTAGTTCGGATCTTTCGATATGAATTCCTTGCAGGAGTCTGAACTTTGATAAATATTTTGTATTTAAGTAGAAACTACCGAGAGAACTGAGCACGAGCATACTTTTGGTTCATAGATTGATTACCTAATTACTGAGATACGAAAAAATGATTTAATCCGCTGAATTACATGCGTTGAAATAGGAAATCAAGTTCAGCGAATATTGTATAACACAATGTCTAAAAGGTAGTAGCACTGAATATATTGGCATGTAGGGTGTAGCCAAGTGCTAGAGATAATATTACAATTTTATAAAAAAAACAATTACATAAACTTTGACCGAGGTTTTTCGAAGGGCGAGCGCTTCATCGTCAGGGTCACAAAGTATATGTCTCAGGCAAATAGTAAAATCAGGCATTTTGTCAAATGCCTCGGCAAATAATCAAATAAATTAACATAGATTGAAAGGAGGGGTATCGTTAAGGGCCTTTTTTGGGCCCATCCTGAAATTCCTCAACTCCGCGATTTTTTGGTCATTGAAGGTCTATATTTTACGGAATGCATAATGGTTTGGTCATTTTCGATCTATCTCGGGGTCTACCACTGGCATGATCCGAAAAAAATGGCGCAAAACCACCTAAACGCGAATTGTTCTCGATTTTCCTGAATAAAATGTGGCAACGCTGAGCCAAAGCGGGAGATAAATACATAAATAGATAAAACATGCATAAAATCCCTACTAATGTGGCCACTGCGTGTGAAAAATAAAGGTTTCTGAACTTGCGGAATGTTCTTGACGAATAAGAGCCTCCGAATTCTGAAATACTAGGTTTTCCGTGAATTCAGGCAATAAAATATGGCAACACCGGCTTTTTTGGGGGGCTTTGAATCGAAAAAACTTTTTTGAGGAAGGTTTTGACCACCTACGTCCATTTATTGTCAAAAAAATTAAACTCTGGCGTAAGATGAGTCGCTCTTTTAAGCCATTTTAAATAACGATGAAAAACAGAAAAATTCTAAAAAGTTTTTTTTAACAATGAGCGCAAAGTTTGACATCAACGAAAATTGGCCAAAGTGACTCTCTTACATCCCTAATGAACATACTTGTAGGAATTTTTTGTCCTCCGAAGGGATCGGTATGAAACAGCGCGTTGAATGCCGAAAAACCAGCATTTTTCGCCAAAATTGGCCTTCAGACCCATGTTTAGGCCAGTGGTAGACCCTGAAATAGATCGGAAATGACCAAACCATTATGAATTCCATAAAATATAGACCTTCAATGACCAAAAAATCGCGGAGTTGAGGAATTTCAGGGTGGGCCCAAAAAAGGCCCTTAACGATACCCCTCCTTTCGCAATTTTTCCGTAAATTCAGCTATTTCAGCCTAACTTTTGAGCTATTTTTACTGTTGGCAAAGTACCAATACCTAAAAATGGAGTTACACTTCCAAGCCACTCGATGCAAGATTAACTACATGAAGGCGCGCATATGTGGCAAATCGGTGTAGCAATTCGTGTTAGTCGTTCACTTGATTCAATACCGTGCACGGATAAGAAAGCTTTACGAAGTTAGGCAAATTTAGCTCGACCCTAAATCAGTGAAATAGCAATCCTTTTTTTTCAGTGAGGGGTTACATGGGCGAAAATGAGGCTAATCGCCCGTAAAATGAGACAAGGAGTCCGAATTTGTGGTCCAAAACGCTCCAAGAGTCGACTCGCCTTGACAATCGTAGATATAACCACGGATATTCGAGCAGGCTCGAAACGGCGAAAAATGATCGTTTGTGACCATTCCTCGGCCCAGGAAGTTCTGGCAAGGCTCGAGACTACGTGGAATCGATTCTACGCCTCGAAGTACATAGAATTCGATAGATTCTCGATTTTTTTTTTTAACATCGGAAATCCAGTAAAATCGACAGCTAGTTTTTATAGGAGGATCGAAAAAAAACAAATGGTAGGAAATGAAACATAATAATAAGAACTTTGCAAAACGATTATCCGGGTACCGGAACTTGGCTGTCTTGAAAACGCCTTCAAATGCGTCGTGATACCTCACGCATTCCGGAGAGTTCAAATAGTTGTATCATTGCGCCTTAGACATGCGACGGCAGATTACAATTAAAATAGCCTCCATACACGCTGGGATTGTCAATTTTCTTTGACATTTTTGCAGCGGTAAATGCATAGCTGAAGTGCGCTCCAGCTAGAATTGCATTTAGCAAATTGGTGGTTTTTATACGAGGATTAAAAATAAACAAGTGGAGCGGAACATAACAAAAGAATATGAACTATTCAAAACCATAATCCGGGTATCGGAACATTATAACTACGACTTTAAATTTTCTGTCTACTGCTTTCCATAATGCCAACTACTTTATATATATATATATATATATATATATATATATATATATATATATATATATATATATATAGTCTCGCTTTATAACGCACTCTGGCGTTCTACGACACCCAAGCGCCACATATGCCTGTCTTCCCAGAGGTTATCGGGCAACTGACACCGCAACATCTCTTTGTCAACGCCCTGCCGCCAACCCTTTACGGGACGTCCCCGTCGCCTCTTCCCAGGTGGTACCCAATCCAAAACTTGTTTGGGCAACCTCTCCTCCGACATTCTTTGCACATGTCCATACCAGCATAACTGCCTGGACATGACGTCGTGCACGATATCTTTCTCAACCTTCATCACCTGGCGAATTCTCTCATTACGGACACGTAACTACACTAACACTCTCACTACTTTTTCTATATTTTCTAAATTTTTTTCATTAATTTTTTTTTGATAAAATATTTCCATTTTGCTACGTGGGATGAAAACCGCGTAGCTGAGCTGGGTTGATCGGGGTGTTTCACCCACTCCTGTTCTTCTCCCTCGCGGCCTCGGGCTAAAGTCTCGCGCCCTCGCGCACAGCCGAAAGTTCAGAAGTTAGGAGCCCCCCGTCACCGCCTGAGGCAATCCCCCGGAAATGAGAGGGGGCTTGTTTGTCACCAAATCCGATTAACTCTCGTTTGTTTTTCTCCTCTCCTCACTTTCCCGCCCGTGTGCGATGGGATAGGAGCTTTCGTCCTGCCGCCGAACACCTCTTCTGCCGTGCTAAGGAAAAATGCCGTATGAACCTTCAGGCGTTGCCATACCTCCTTTAATAACCTACGAATTTATTGGGAAAATTCTGAATATTTTCCCTTCAATTTTTCAGACGATTTTGTTCCCAATTTAATTTAAAAAATCGGAAAAATATGCATGACTTTCTTCAAAAATACATATTTTATTCGGGGAAATTTGGCAACTCTCGAATGTTCATACAGCGTTCTTCCTTAGCATGGCAGTCTCACATCCCAGCGAATTGAGCCGCACTAATATGAACACGCATGCATGCACCGTTCTGCCGTGCTAAGGAATAACGCCGTGTGAACATCCGAGAGTTGCCAAATTTCCTCTCGGAGAAAATGAATTTTTGAGGAAAGTTCCGAATATTTCTCCTTGGAATTTTTCGGATACGCAAGATAAAATAGTTAGGAACAAAATGCTCTATGAAACTGGACGGAAATTTTTATATAATTTTCCGAAAATATTTGTTAATTCTTCTAAAAATGTTTGTAAAGTTTTCCGAAAATATTTGTAAAATTTTCAGAGAATTCGTGATTAGTCAAAGGAAATGCGGCAACGTCTGTAGGCCCTTACGGCGTTTTTCCTGAGCTTGACAGCGTTGTGCTTGTGCACTGTTAGGAACTGTTCTGCCCCGTCCCGGTGTCAACTTTACTCTCGAGAATCGAGATAGACGCGGCAAATCCACATGCACGAATTGATCACTGCTGCCATCTAACGACCACATCTGGAGGCCGATTATTGAAACTGATAGACAAAGCTATAGACAAAGACGACAAAAGGGATTTGGAGGGATCCTATTGGTGGAAGCGGGTGGTGGCAATGGACGTAGGAGGTAGGTGATGGACTAACTAACGGTAACCCACCAAAGACCCGACAGTTACACTGAAAAAAAAGTATGGTGACATTTACTATGAGTCTACTTGATTTTTTACACAGTGATACTATTTAGTGGAAATAACCAGAATTATAGTAGTATTCGCCAGAACTCTGGTGATTCTTACCATAGTATGGTAAATGCCACCATAGAGTCTGGTGTTTATTACCATATTCGTATCACTGTGTCAGAGATGGTAAAATCTACCGGCATATTTTTTTCAGTGATAGTCCATTATTTTCTTCCTTAGTCTATAAGAACCAACCATGTCAACCAATAGGATCGCTCCATACTCCCCATGTCTTCTTTGTCTATAGCTTTGTCTATCAGTTTCAATAATCGGCCCGCTGGAACTTGAAATTTGAGTGCGATAAAAAAGTTGAGTGCGAAAAGTTATCGACGCTTTCACCGAGAAAACGGTAACCGCTACCGAGAATTTCCGGTCGTATATGATCCCGGTTTTTCCTTGATATAGTTACCATTTTTGTAATTGGTATTCTAACCCGAGATTTTGTTAGACTTCTTTTTATAATCCCTCCATTTTACTTTATGAAATACCTCAAGATACGGTTGGTGAAATACGATTCTGTTGGTAAGCTGTTCATTCTGTCTCGGTCAAATTACCAGTAATTGGTAATAATAGTGAAATGGGAATGTTACCGATGGACCTTGGTAAAAACGAAAATAATTTTTTCCCGCGGTGGTAGAATTACTGCGAAAAAATGGTAAAGTTACCGAGACTTGCTTACCAATACAAGTCGTATTATTACCTGAAATAACCAGTAAAAATACCGTTTTTTAGGTAAGCTTACCAATCTGTCTCGGTAACATTACCAGTTATAGGTAACGAAAGTGAGATGGTAAAGTTACCAACAGACCTTGGTAAAATCGCCAAGACTTTTTTTCAGTGGCAGCTTGAAAATGACGTGTCAAATTTTTTCAGTGGCGGTTGGGTATAGCAGCAGGGTACAGGGCACACAGAAACGCTATAAGAGCGGCAAGTTAGGAGCAGTAACGTTGTATTTCATTAAACAATCAAACTACTTTTTGGGAAAATTCACAATGTTACCATAAAATTAGTAAAATTTACTTCATCGATGCAATGAGTGACCAAGAGTGGCGCTGGAATTAAGTTGAGGTGTAAAAAGCAAGCAAAATGCACTCAGTTACACCGAAAAAGAAGTGAAGTTGATTTAACATTCTAGATGTAAAAAGTGTGCGAGAACTTATACAATGCTGAATTACCTACCCGCTACAGCAGTTACTTTAGTAATGCCAAGATGTAAAACTAACTTATGTGATAGGTAATTCAGTATTTTATGAGGTCTCACACACTTTTTTACATCCAGAATGTTAAATCAACTTCACTTTCTTCTCAGTGTAGTTTCGCACACTGAGATCACTATAAACACCGAGCGAATTTCATTATAACGCCTGGATGCAACTATTCGAGCTTCACGGATGCCCGTGTTGCATACGTACGGAACTGAAGGCGTTTTAATCTTCTAGGCGTATACAACCCGGGTTATGGCGCTGGGTTCGATACGCGGATCCAAAATAACCGAGCGCCCCCAAATCTTCGTTTATACCACTAAGATATCCACCACACGCGAATATTTGCTTACTTGCGAAGGATATGAGTATTTACTTTGAGGTACCTATGAGTATATAATACCTTATACGTACCTCTTTTTTTTTCTTTTCTTTTTTTTTTTTTTTTTGGAAAATATTACTTCATTTTAAAGACGTGTACATTTTTAAAACGTGGCAAGTATTTATAAAACCTTTACCAAGCGATGGCATCGATATAAATCGCAATAAGCGGTATTTGTGCTGGAAAAACTATATAAAAATACAAGTTGGTTTTTGCAATCGCTAGCGATAGCAATATTCGTCATGGGAACTTTTGCTTCTGGGATATGAAAATTTTAAGGTACAGTTCGTTTGTAGTATCTTCAGAATTGAAGGGGCTATGTAATTTTGTGTCGACATCTCTTTTTTAACATTTTTAATTTTTTTTCTTTGCATACAAGAAAGCTGTTATTTACCAATTATTTATTTTCGTTGGATTATGTATGGTTTTTGGAAGTTAACGCATTTAACTTTCAGTTTCGTTTTTTCGGCGTAAAGTATGATATTTTTACTCTACGCATATGCCCGAATACGCATCATAACGACGGTGAAACTACCAAACCACGTATCTCGTTTGCGGTGTTTAAAAATCTCCGCTCACATTTTATTTTTTTGAAGTAGACCAAATCAATATCATTCCTTGAAATTTTCACAGAATTTTCTCCGCACGAAGAGGAAAAATCACGGAAATTTTCAAGACTGGACGTTAAGTAGCTTTTCATTTAAAAAATAAAGTATGACAGGAAGTCTGCGACGTCGCAAACCGAGATACGTGGTTTGGTAGTTTCACCGTCGATAAGTGACCTATGTGCTTCCTAAGTTGCCATTTTTTTCATTCAAATAGATGTAACCGAAATGTTAGATGTGTACTACCTATACTACTTTCATGTCATTGCTTTATTTATTTATTTACTTTTTGCGTAGGTATAAATTGTTATTTTTTGCTGAATTTTGGAGAAAATATTGCTTTAAGAACGTGGAATGTAAATTAATTTTATTGAAAAAAGAAAATACCATCATTAATTTGGGCGAACAGAGAAAATATACATCAATATTTGGGTCAACATCTCCCTGATTATATAAAGGATGAATATATTAGTATTTCTGTATCAAAAAACTTAGCTTTTGTCTTCAGAGATACGATGATTCTAGTCCCAGTCAATTTGTTTTATTGAAAAAACAAAAAAACAAAAAATAAATAAAAAAAAAAAAAAACAACTGAAATGTCAGACATACTATTTTCATGTCTTTCTATTTGTATCAATAGGTACTTTTTGCTTAACTTACGAACGTTGAATGCAAATTAACTTTATTGAAAAATGAAAATAACGTCATTAATTTGGGGGGACATGTGGCTGATTATATGAAGGAGGTATATTCCAGTATTTTTGTTTAACATATTAACTCACGAGAAAATGTTCGTAAATTTATCATCTACTATTAATTATTTTTTGATGATTAGTCTAAAACATTCAATACAACCATTATAAAGTAGTTCCCATCGTTGGGTATCGAACTCACGATCGCCGGGTGCCCGCATTTAGTCACGAATACGAGGCGGAACAGTCAACTAGGCTATGACGGACCCGCGTGATGGGGAGTAAAAATAGCATTTAAAAGACTCGGGCAATGGGCGGGACTTATCACCAGAGACCTTGACGCTTTGAACGTTGCTTTTGGGATATGAGCCATGGTTCGCACTAGGGATGGTCGAATATTTAGATATTCGAATATTCGATATTCGAATCATCGGCACCGATATAATCGCATCACATTCGAATATTCGCTTCCGAAGTAGGTATTCGAATCGCAAATTCGAATATTCGAATAATCGCATTCAAATATCCGAATAATCACATTCAAAAGTGTCAAAAGTGTCATTCTATCTCTCACGGTTCATAAAAAATAAAAAATCAAAGCAATAATCGAAAATATTCGAATATTCCATCCGAACTATTCGCAATCGCAAGATTCGAATTCTCAAATATTCGCAATAATCGCATTCGAAAAGTTTCGAATATTCGAATAATCGCATTCGAATTCGATATTCGTCCATCCCTAGTTCGCACTGTTTTAATGTGTCTCGAGGTTCATACCAGCGTGCATTCCGATCGCGGCAGTTGAGCTAAGGCAATATTTGCGTATCCATGAATTAAATCAATCAATCAAGCTCTGATTTTGACTTCTTTGTCCGTAACGAGTCCTCCAGAACAATTTTCCACCTTGTACGATAGTTATTATTTCTTTACTTCTATTTTTCAAATTTGAGGTGGGATAATGGCGGCTTCTCAAGAACACCGAGGTAGGCGATCTTTTGCACCAACGAACAGAAAACTGATGGCGAAAAATAACCAATCAGAACCTCCCAAAAAAAAGAATTTGCCTAAAAACGGAACTTCGTGGTTCTGCGCAGATTTACCAGTCAGACACGACATCTCAAAGTGGAAAAAAACTCGCTGAAAGCGAATTTTAGCAATCAACACAACTTGACGTAGAGACATGATTGGCTAGATTGGCTAAAAAATACAACGGTTTTTGATACATCGGAAAATCAACCAAAAATCGGAGACTGGGCGAAACGCTCAAGGTCGCAGAGGTATAGGGAATCCCATTGCGAAAGCAACGGAACGATTCTAATATCATGGGGAACTCCGTTCCCATGACAAAATAAAAGAGGAAAAAACCAGGAAGCACGCAATCTATGGTTTTAACCCATTTGTACATCGATCTTTTGGAGTCAAATACGTCCGATTTTGAGCATTTGGTTGCGCATACACCACGCTGCAGGACAGTAAAAGCACAAAATATAAAAGAAAATATTGGAAAGCTTTGGAAATCATTAAATTTGACACGGAACCACCTTAATATTTACGAAACACACATCATATTTTCCTGTAGTACTCATTTTTTTCATCAATTTAAATGAGAATAATCCATGCAGAGTGTGCAAACATTTCAAAATCATGAGTTGGAAAACGGTGACTCCTGGCGTATAAATATTAGAGCCTAACACAGAAGGGAACCTAATAGCGGAACTGCGTGGTGGCAGCGCTAAACGCGCACGGGCGCCTACAAACCTAAGTAGATACTTCACGCATTGCCCAATGCTTGAAGTATCCCCTTAGGTTTGTAGGCGCCAGTGCGCGTTCCGCGCTGGCAGCACGACACTTCAAGCAACTATTTCACAACAGATGTGTTGCAAAGTATCACACGAAATTGAAGGTGCTCAAAGATATTAAGAATGACAGGCTTCCTTTAAGAGTCCAGAGCTTCCCTCGCAAAATAAATGAAGATACTGCGGCACAAAAAGAGAGCTTACTTTTTTTTAATTTTTTCTTTACGAAATTATTACTTCATTTTGAAAGCACTTATGTTTTTTAAACGTGGCAAATATTTGTAAAACCTTTTCCAAGCGACATTAATCTCAATGAGCCGCAGTTGAGCCGACAGAAACTGCAAAAATGAATAAAAGAGGGGGAAAAACCAAGAAGCACGCAATCTTTAGTTTTAACCCATTTGTACATCGATCTTTTAGAGTCAAATACGTCAAATTTTGAGCGTTTGGTTACGCGTACACCTCGCTGCAGTACAATAAAAGCACAACATGTAAAAGAAAAAATTGAAGTGCTTTGGAAATCATTAAATTTGACACGGAACCACCAATATTTAAAAAGCACACATTATATTATTATTCTCCTTGATAAATTGATACATATTTTTTTCCCATCAATTTAAATGAGAATAATCAATGCAGAGTGTGCAAACATTTCAAAATCATGAGTTAAAAAACGCTGACTATGCGAGTAAAAAATTGCAGTAGGAAAAAATGTTTTAGGAAAAATGACTTGCCACCGAGTATAAATATAAAAAGCCTGACAGAGCGGAGCAGCGTGCTGCCAGCGCGAGAGGCTCTCTGGCGCCTACAAACCTAAGTGGATACTTCACGCATGGCACAATGCTTGAAGTATCCCCTTAGGTTTGTAGGCGCCAGTGCGCGTTCCGCGCTGGCAGCACGGCGCCTTAAGCAACTATTTCACAACAGATGCTTTGCAAAGTATCACACGACATTGAAGGTGCTCAAACATATTAATATTGACAGGCGTCCTTTAAGAGTACAGAGCTTCCCTCGCAAAATAAATGAAGATACTGCGGCACAAAAAGAGAGCGGTAGTCCAAACTCAATAAATCCTAGCATCCATCCGTATTGAATAACGTTTAGCATAATTTTTGAATTCCGTCAGAGAAAAAAATGACTCAATCTAGGCAGAAACAGACTTGAGTATACCGTCAAGAAGATTTTATTTTGAATCAATAGGAAAAAAGCTGGAAAAGAGCGGGGGACGATGTAAGGGACTTTTCTTTTTATATAAGCATCTTTTCATCTTTAAACAAGCATTATTTTCTTTATTGATTCAGAAGGAAATCTTCGCTGCGGTGCATATGAGCATATTTCTTTTTGAATCAAGTCACTTTTTCCTCTAATGAAGATCAAAAATCATGTTAAACGTTATTGAATACGGATACCAGGACCTAGGAAGTTTTTCGACTACCGCTCTTTTTGGCCGTCGTCACTCGATTTAATTTGCGAGGAAATTTCGTGCTTTTGAAAGATGCCATTAATCATAATACTTTGGGGGCGCTTTCAGTCTCGCGTTATAATATGCAACACCTCCGTGGCGAGGCATAGTAGCTCGAAGCGCCACGGCACGCCAGCGCCGTCGCCATCGCGGATTCATCGTGCGCGGGAAAAATCTAAGAGCCTTTAGCTTATGCAAATCAAAAGGTTTACTCAGTACAGGTGTAACAAGATGGGATGTTCTTGAAAGATATTTAAGTCCTTTTGCACCAAAGAGGTGTAGAGAGTTTTAGCGAATTTTCCCTTATGGAATTGACGCTCCCCGATTTTTGCCAAAAATCTCAATGGACCACTAGGCATGGTACGAAGTTAAGCATTCTGATTCATGTTTCCTGACCAAAATTTCACGTAGAACTCGATTTGCAAAACAAAAATTACTGAAATAGACACCTAATTAAGATATTTAATGTTTCTTGACGTGTGAATTCAAACCTTTCACTCATGAAAACACAATAGTCTAGGTGAATCAAATCGCACACTAAACTTTACCTTGACAATCTTTGCGATATGAAAATCCGGCAACCTCAATCTTGACGCTTTGGCTCAGCTATAGAAAATTGCTCATAATTTGAACAATACATGGTGGGAAATGAACATTGCTCGATTGAGAAGCTTACTGAAACCGCTATAGTGCGCGATTTGACTCACGTCGAGCTTTGAGTTTCTTGTGAGCGGGCAGTTCAAAATTCTCGTAACCAATGTAAAATAAAACCGTCAATAGCTCAGTCAGGAGTTGATTTCAGTAATTTTCAATGCAAGAATCGTGTTCTACTTGAAATTTCATTCAAGAAGCATGTATCAGAATGCTTAAATTCGTACCTTGTCTAGTATTCCATTGTATATTTTCCTCCGTTGGACCAAACAAACGAAAAAAAAAACGAAAAAAAAAACAAGCAAAGCCTTTTCTTTCAAGACATTATACATTTTCATCTAAAAGAGTCATGAGCAATAAATTGTCGTTTTTATTAACATGTGGACCCATGAATTATGGGTCTCAATTGGTAAGTGGAACAAAACTCCCCTGCCGAAAAAACGCTCAGACGTAAATTACTAGAAAAAACAGGTGCGCGGACAAAAAAATCGTTGACGGAATGTCCTATAACCTGTGTCCCTGAGTCAATCCCCCTATCATTCGGATCTCTCCTCACTTTGCAAGTACGTTCACCTATTCTGCCGTGCTAAAGAAGAACGCCGTATGAACATTCGAGAGTTGCCAAATTTCCTTCGATAAAATGGTTATTTTTGAGGAAAGTTATGAATATTTTTCCTTTAAATTTTCTGAATCTTCAGGTAAAATTGTGAACTGTGGAGAATATTCATAAATTTACCAGGAAATTCGCCTTTTATGAAAAGAAATTTGGCAACGCCTGATGGTTCATCCGGCGTTCTCCCTTAGCACGGCAGTATTAGAAAGCGACTTGCTCGAAAACTCACCAAAATAAGTGGTGATATGAACTATCCTGCCTTCTCGGTTTTGTCAGACCGAACTTCTCTTGTAATCGAACGTTCGGTTCATGTAACCGAACTTTTTTTATCAGTTAACTTTACTTCATACAATAGCAGGGGCGGACTGGCCATAGGGGCGGGGAGGCGATCGCCCCTTAACAATTTGCCGCGGAGGTCCCGAAGGGGCCCCCGCGGCTAATTTTTTTCGAGTCGTTTTTTTCCCGTTATGTTGTAATTTTCTTATCCTTTTTAATCACTGAAAGGCCCCAAATTCCTTGAAACTTTGTCTCTAAGAGACATGGAAGGTCGCCAAAAGCATTTGTGATGAAGGGACCCCCGATGAATCCTAAGAATGGGTTATTTTGAAGTTCAAGTACTGCAGAATCCAACTCTAATAATGCCTACGTGTTTAAAAAGTGTAAAGTTTTCAAAATTTACCGGGGGAGGGCCCCCGGACCTTCTTAGAGGGGCCCTCAAACGACAGGAGAAGCTCTTACATTTCGGTCTCCTCCTAATTTTTCGACTACCAGTCCGCCCCTGTGTGCCGCTACTGCAGTTTTGACCGTTAAGCCGTAGTTTAAGGGCGCTAAAACCAGGATTGTATTTCGCAAACAGATACTTTTTGCAGAATAATTAAACATTCAGAAGCAGGAGTAATTTAACTAAATAATAAACGGAACTCAAATCTACAGTACAATGCAAAACAAATTGGAAAATCTCGTCATGTAAATATAGAAGATTCGAAAACGCCTTCAATTGAAGTGTGATACCTCACGCGTTCCGAGGAGTTTAAATAGTTGTATCCCTGCGCCTTAGCAAAACGATGGAAGTTTAATATTGAAGTAGCGTCCCAGTTCGGTTTTTTGGTTTTTCTGTGCCTCTACTGTAGGATCAACCGTTAAGGCCGTAGTTTAAGGGCGCGAAAGCCAGGGTTGTATTTCGCAAATGGATAGTTTTTGCATAATAATTAAAAATTAAAGAGCAGGAGTAATTTAACTAAATAACAAAAGGAACTCAAATCTGCAATAAAATGCAAAAAACTAACGTAGTTAAAGGGCGCTAAAGCCAGGGTTGTATTTCGCAAATGGAAAGTGTTTGCAGAATAACTAAAAATTACGGAGCAGGAGAAATTTAAATAAATAATCAAAGGCACTTAAATCTACAATATAATGCAAAACAATTTGGAAAATCTCGTCATGTAAATAGAGAAGATTCGAAAACGCCTTCAATTGAAGCGCGATACCTCACGCGTTCCGGGGAGTTCAAATAGTTGTATCCCTGCGCCTTAGCAAGGCGATGGAAGTTTAATATTGGAGTAGCGTCCCCGTTTGGTTTTTTGGCTTTCCTGTGCCGCCACTGAAGTTTCGAACGTTAAGGCCGTAGTTTAAGGGCGCGAAAGCCAGGGTTGTATTTCGCAAATGGATAGTTTTTGCATAATAATTAAAAATTAAAGAGCAGGAGTAATTTAACTAAATAATAAAAGGAATTCAAATCTACAATATAATGCAATAAAATTTGGAAAATCTCGTAATGAAAATACAGAAGATTCAAAAACGCCTTCAATTGAGGCGTGATACCGCACGCGTTCCGGAGAGTTCAAATAGTTGTGTCCCTGCGCCTTAGCAAGGCTATGGAAGTTTAATATTGAAGTAGCGTCCCAGTTCGGTTTTTTGGTTTTTCTGTGCCTCTACTGTAGGATCAACCGTTAAGGCCGTAGTTTAAGGGTGCTAAAACCAGGATTGTACTTCGCAAAAAGATAATCATTTCATAATAAATAAAAATTAAGAAGCAGGAATATTTTAACCAATTAAGAAAAGGAACTCAAATCGACAATATAATAAGGGAACTTTTTTTTCGGTAAAGCTCTAACGAAATGAAAAATGCCAGGGCTCGTTTTTAGCGATAATTTTAAGCCCGTTCCAGTGGTGCCCTAAAGAAAGCATTATTACACACACACACACAAAAAAACACAATTTTTGTTTTATTTTAAGGGTCCGAGACCCCCTGAAACGACATTAAACTTGAGATTTCGATATTTTTGAGGCCGCAGAGGCGGATGCAGCAGTTTGGCAACACCAAATTTTAGGCCTTTACAGTGTCACAAACGGGAATAAATATTACATTTTCACCGATTGCAAAGACTATAAACTGGCATGAACCGGGGAATTGGGGGTACGGCGAAGAACAGATCGAATGAGAGAGGGGACGGAGACAGGAATCCGGGAATGGGTTGATCAGAGATTAAAAAAACGTCCGATTTGTGTAAAAATTTTCACGGAACTGACGAGCGGATCTGCAGAAACACATTCTACTCGGCCTTAATCCCTACAAATTTGAAAGCCGGTTGTGCCAAAACCCCCCTGATGTCTACTGACAATAAAACAAATAATCTCTACGATAAACTCATGTATATAGACGGCTGTAGGTTCCTAAACTGGAATAGAAGCCAAATAAACTGTCGAAAATAAGAAAAAAAAAGAATAAAAAAAGAATAAAAATTAGGTTTCATTCTCCAGTTTTTCAAAGGCAATTTCAGTCGCCTTTCGTGCAGGTGAATCACCAACTCTCAACGCGGGCCAGAAACGGCAACACTTTAATCTCTTGCATATAATAAAACGAATAAAGCGCGCTTACCGTCTTTTCATCAGAGTCGAGTCAACCCCCCTCCCCCCCACGCCCTAGCGCCCGCCTTTAATTTCGTCTTTTTTCGCCATTGTTAAAAAGTCCGAGTTATTAATAGGTTTCGGCGTTATCTGCTCGCCGAAGAATGGAGCTCTCGAAGACGCACTCATTCCGGAGTCAGTATAATTCTTTCGAGGATGATTCTCCGCTCTGTTGACAAAAGAGCGTAAGTAAAACTTGGCGTGAGCCTCCGGGAGCATGGGATTACTCGGCCCACGGGGCTCATCTCAAAATTCAGACGCGTCGTTACGCCGGAGGAGCGACGAATTCGGAGGCGAGCTGTGACGACAGTCTATAGTCGTCGGGACTATATCGGGAGGAGAATTAAATCAGAAATGGAGCATCGCCAAAGATGCCCTTTTATATCGGAGCCAAATCTCACCCCCTCCCCTCCGCCAGGGGTCGCTCCGATCCAATTTTCCGACCCCTCCCGGATTTGCACGGAGAGCGTTGCTGCCCGATGTACAGAGCCCGAAACGGACGGTAACTCAATTTTCTGCGAGCGCAATGGACTGATTTAGAGTCCCTTAATTTATACTGTGAGTCGAGACAATGTGAATCCATTTCTGATTGGTTCCCGTATTTTAGGCCTTCACAGTGTCACAAACGGGAATAAAGATTACGTTTTCGCCGATTGCAAAGATTATAATCTGGAATGGACCAGGGAATTATGGGTTCGGCAAGGAACAAACGGAATTAGAGAAGGAACCGAAGGAACGGAGAGAGGAATTTGAGAATGGGCCGATCAAAGATTACGAAAAACGTTCAATTTCTGTAATCTTTATTCCCGTTTGTGACTCCATGAGGGGGTGTTGTCTCGACTCTCAGTATAAAGGGACTCTAGACTGATTTAGCGGCTGCGTCATTTGATATTCGATGCATTCGATGATTCCACCCAGAACAAATGGACCGTTCTGATATCGATTGTTTTGCCGCGCTTTTTACGGGCGGCACAATTTGATGACGATACATCAAATGACGGAGCTACTTAATCAGTCTATATCACTTAGGAGGCACGCCCCCTGACCGCTTTGAGGTCCAACTCCCCGAAGCGCATTGTGCTAGAAAAAAACAAAAAAAAAGCCCCTAGGTGAGCGGGGATTATGGGGAAACCCTCTTCAGAGCAGTTTTAAATGGACTGAGTTAAGCAGAAAGGAACCAACCCACATTTGGAACAAATCGATTTATGAACACAACCACTGCTCTACTATCTATCGCCAAAAATTCAAAGTTTTTGTTGGAGCAAATTTTGAAGAAATCGAACTTGACGTTTATCTTTTACATCGAGTCTCATGTAGGAGCCAAACTTTAAACCTCTTTTTCTCGGTTCGATCCCGATGCGGCTTGGTTCCTTCCTGTTTAACTCCGTCCAAATAAAGTCCCGTCTCGATGTGATCCTTCCCCGCAGTGGCGTGGCGTGCTTTGCGATTCATCGATTGATTTGCCATTTAAACCTATGGAAAATAATCGATAAACAGGGTGGTCGCAACGAACACCTCAATTATCGATTCTTTACCATGGCTTCAAATGGGGAAATATCGATGATCGATCATTCACGCCTCGCCACTGTTTCCTCGAGGAGAGAAATTATTTCTAGCACATTTGAACAAATATTATTGTATGAAAAAATTAAATATAGTATGCACTGACAAGAAAACAAATACCGATTTCTTTATTGGAAACACATATTCATCTCAATGCAACAGATGTGCGATTGCGCATCTGGATTCTTATAAGCATCAGCAATTTTCTCTCTATTTTTTCGAAAGGATGAGCATTTCGAGCAGAGCATTGATAATCCACGACTCCTGCCATCGCGCCTTCAATTTTGCAGATGCAACACGGACGTCCATCAAGCGCAAATATTTGTATCGCTGCCTCGACATCAAAGCGCGTCCTCTACCTTCCTCTATGTCCATGTTGTGTTGGTTCCGTTCGATGTCTTGTAAGTTGTAGTGTTGCTCAAAGAGCTACGTGAGCAATTAACACACTGAAAAAAAATTCTCGGCGTTTTTACCAAGGTCCGTTGGTACCTTTACCATCTCACTTTTTTTTTACCAATTATTGGTAATATTATCAAGGGATACTGGTAAGCTTACTAAAAACCGGAATTTTTATTGGTTTCTTTTCAGGTTACATACCACGGGGGCATACCACTTTTATAGGTAATCAATTCCCGGTAACTTTGCCATTTTATCTCGGTAATTCTACCACAGTCGATAAAAAATATTGGCGTTTTTACCAAGGTCTGGACCGAAGGCTGGAGGTGAAAATTCGGAGGTAATGGAGGTGCATGATTTTCTACCAGAAATTTGCGCAACTTCCGGAACAAACGACGTAGCGGGATTGCCACATCGGGAGGAACATTTAGGTAAAGCTTAATGAGGGATTTCAAATCTTCAATATAAAAAAAGATCGTGAAACCAAAAGACCGCCTTGTGCTCCTCATGCTTACTAAAATCTTCTACAATGGACCACTTGACAAGGTACGAATTTCAGCATTCTGATACATCTTTCATAACCAAAATTTTACGTAAAACACGATACACACAACGAAAGTTACCAAAATTAACTCCTTACGAAGATATTTATTGATTCTTGATGCGTGAATTCAAACCACCCGCTCATGAAAACTCAATGCTCTGCGTGATTCACATCGCGCGCTAAACGTTATCATGACAGTCTCTGCGATATAAAAATCTGGCAACCTCAATCTTGACTCTTTGGCTCAGCTATAGCAAATTGCTTATAGTTTGAACAACACATGGTGGGAAATGAACATCGCTCGATTGAGAAGCTTGCTGAAACCGTTGTAGTGCGCGATTTGACTCACGTAGAGCTTTGAGTTTCTTGTGAGTAGGCAGTTCAAATTCCTCGTAACTAATATAAAATAAAAATGTTAATATCTCCGTTAGGAGTTGGTTTCAGTAATTTTTGTTGCGCGAATCGTGTTCTACGTGAAATTCTGATTAAGAAGCATGTATCAGAATGCTTAAATTCGCACCTTGTCTAGTGGTCCATTGTTTTAAAAGGACTCCTGATTGTATCATGTAGGCTAACCGCCAAGCTGTTCACGTATGGACGTATTTCTGTCAAACGGACCTAAGCGCCATAGGGCGAGGAAGGTAGAGGGGGGCTTCGATTGGCGGCGGAACCGGGCGTCGGGCTCATTCCGTCCTATACTCGCAATACTTTTCCATGGCGCTTAGTTCCGTTTGACAGAACGCGCTATCCGGCATTCTAATTTCCTCAAAAGGAACTCAAATTGGCGCTTAGTTCCCTTTGACAGAAATTCGTCCATAGGTGACTTAAAATTGGTTTTTAGAGTTTGCCGGGTTGAATTTGCCGGGACTAATGTAAACGGGAGAGCTGCCGCCATGTTCTGGTCGACGAGTTCCGAGCCCTGTGTGCGCCGAACTTCGGCCACTTTTTCGATACATTGTCGATCCAACATGGTGATTTGGAATATGTAGTAATTCCAATCTCCTTTGTTAACATCGGATGGTTGAGCCCCGTGTATCTAAAACAATCGATTATGTATCGAAAAATTGACCCAGCGCGACACAGGAGTCTCGGAATTCAGGACCTGAAAAATGCTTGCAAGTGGGGCCAGCCCTCCCATTTACATTACGACTTTGCATACTCTATGATCTACACACGCACTCTCACATACACAATACGATGCGACCAATCTTTTAATGAACAGAATGAGGGCGAAAAGCCTCGGATGATACCAAAAAGTAGGAAGGAATGTGACTCATTCTAACTATGTAAAATAAGAGAATCATAAAATTTTCATTAGAACTTTGCTAAATAACTAAAAAAAGAAAGTCACAAAAGCAAGGAATAAGTGGGAGAACAAAGAGATTGCATAATAAAACCCTTTATTATAACCCCATATGAATCTACAATTTTCACAGACACAACTTAAATTTAAAAACTACTGCTAAATTAACCTCTCTTTCGAAAATGCAACATGCATTGGAGTTAAAGTGGACTACATTTTGCAAGGAACTGCAATTTCTGGCTCATCCGTAAAAACTCTCAAGTGCATCATGAACCGATGGAACGTACCTTCGAAACAGAGCTCGAAATTTTGGTGTGCAAAATGTATCCAATTAGTTATCAAACCAGAGGAAAAGAGGACCATGGTAATGAGAGATCGATGGAGAAGAGAGAGACAAACCACCTTTTTTTTGAGCATCTCAGCTAATTATATTATTACATTATATCTTAATTATATTACCCTCCCCCCTAAAGTTGGGATCCGGACTATATTATCCGGCTTTCTTGGGTCGATTACCCGTGGTCCGTTGCGATATATTGATTGATCGGCCATTTAAACCTATGGAAAAGTATCGATAAACAGGGTGTTCGCAGCGAACACTCTAATAATCGATTATTTACCACAGCCCTTAATGGAGAAATATCGATGGATTGCAAAGCACGCCACGCCACTGCCATGAAAACGCTTTCCTCTCGGACCACGTCAATCTCGACATACACTGCACTTGAAAGTCATAGGTACAGGATTAGCAGCTACGTACTTTTTTGACACCACTCGAGAATTATTATCTGAGTGATATGGTTTCAAACTGTTGACAAAAATTCCTTCTTCAGAAATAAAACGTAAGTGTGTGAATTATCAGAATTTTAAATATTCTTTGTAGCCAGTGATGCAAAGTCAACCCCTTCGTCCATTGTGATGGCTACACGATGTGTATTTTTTATTCCTTCTTCAGAAATAAAACGTAAGAGTGAATCATCAGAATTACAGCCGGTGATGCAAAATCAACCCCTCCGTCCAGTGTGATGGTTATACGATTTGTATTTTTTTAGATTCATTTTTGTCGCTAATTATTTCTTTATTTTTATACCTCAAGTCCCGTTTTTCCAAACTTCATAAATTTGTTTGACGTTTGGTATAATATACACATGGCTTATTGGGTTAAAGCTGATCATTTCAAAAGTAAGCAGACGTACAACTTGACCGATTTGAACGTAAACAAAAAAACGAGACATCAGGGAACGAGACCCACTGATGCGCTTTTTCAAGAGAACGCCGCACTATGGTCCACAGACTGGATTTAACGGAACTTTATTCGAAAATGCACTACACCGCCATAAAAGGTGTTGGATCTTATGATTTTTGGGTCGCTGATTTCATTTTACATCTTAGTTAAACAAAATATTAACATCCTGACCGAGAAACTTAACTTCAAATGTAATTTCTGGCGCTTTTAAGATTGAAGATTTTTTCCACCCTATTTTGACATGTATAAAAATAATAACAAAAATGTCTGACGGTCGAGATTAGGTTATTCTTATGTATTTTTAGGCGGTAAATCCGAATATGACCTCCGTTTTTGTCCATTACCCTTCAATTTTTCGGAAAAACCGATTTTACCCGGAAAAGCTCGTTCTCCAAAGAAAATTGAATTTTCCGGGATAATGAGGGATGATAGGAAAAATCTAAGGCTATATTCGGGTTTAGCAAGTCAGAATGCATAAGAATCGATGTATCGCACATCGAAATCATTTTTAAAATGTATTTTTAACACACTTAGAGTCCGGAAAAGGTTTTACCCAAAAGGCTCGGGAAAATCGGCATTATCGGAGAACTGGAGGGTGATAAAAAAACCTAGGTCATATTCGGATTTAGCAGCTTAATATACATAACAGAATCTCTTTACCGCGGGTCCAGTATAATTTATCAACATGAATTGCAATTATGGCAAAAATACGTCAAATTTGCTCATTTTCCCGGGAAAAAGTCGCTTTTTCGGGAAAAAAAGAGGTTATTAGAAAAAACCAAGGTCATTTTCGGACTCAGTAGATCAAAATATATCGGAATACTTTCATTTTGTACCGATAAAAAATTTAACAGTCGCAAAAACGCCAAAAATGCATGGAATATTCCACATTTTGATGCACGGAGGTGCACTCCGAAAAAAATTCATTTCGACCATTAGGCGACAAAAGGCGACATTTAAATTGGCCTCATTTTAAACTTAAGGATATGTAGAACAAGATTTTTCAATCCGCAAAGCATTAACTAGAATTAAAAAAAAGTTGGAGCTTCCTAAAAATTACGAATTTCACTGATTTCTATCATTTTTTGGCGTATGTTTGCAGCGTTAAAAAGCATACAAATTTCAGTTCAAAATTAATGAAACTGGGTGAAAAGGAAGTCACTTGCCACCAGGTGGAACCATGTTGCCCAAAAATTTACATGGATGATGCGTAACTCGGTAAAATAAACACCTTGTAACGCACCACCGAATGCGGCCCACAATCAGCTAATGAAGACCTGTCGCGCGCTCTGTTGTTAGGGTCCGTCACAATCTTATAAATCATTATTAGTCGATGAAAACTTAGGTGACGATCCATGGGAGTATGTATGATAAAACTGTAGTGCCAAACTTTAATTTTTCCCACCTTCAAAATTTGACTAAAGTTCCGTTAAATAGGGTCTGTGGACCATAGTGCGCCGTTTGTAATTGGACGTAATTATGTAAAAAAGAATTATGTTGCACACAAACCTTATTCACACAGTTCCTATTAGCATAAACACGTCCATTTAAACGTGAACCTAACTGCAAAACTGAGCCGGATACGGTAAAAAGAGGGTTGGGCATCCTCTTAATGTAGTTCCAATAAATTTGAACATAATTCCTAAATCTGTTATAGCACCTCCATGAAGCTTTTGAGAAACACGTATATTATATCGTCACCTTTTAGCCAAAATATCACAAGCGCCATTCTTGACGAAGAATATAGGGTGCCTTTTTGGGGCTCGGGACGTGTTTGGTTTAAAAATAACAATTCAGCTATCAAATTTATAATTTTTTACTTTATTTAGGTATCGTCTAGGTACTGTTCTATTTTGCTGAAAAAATGAAGGGGAAAAAACAGTTCTTCGCAAGCGCCATGAGGTTTCAAGACAGGCTATCAAAAGCACCGTGACTAACAGTTGACTTGACTTTTTCTTGCAGATTTTACATAAATGATAGATTGACCTGATTTTTCATAATCAGATGACAAGGGTGACTCAGAGCAAGTATTCAAAGTCTTAAGTCTCATTTGTGTTTTTAACAGCCGTGATTAACCGTTCCCGTTTTAGCTTGGTCTCACGTAGCTTGGTTCCCTTCTAAAGCCCGTGATACTTTGGCCGAAGGGTGACAATATAATTTTTAACCATAAACTACGTCGTATTCATTATTTTACTATGACTTACGTACCGGTTCATAACTAACATTAAATAGCTCATTATTTTAAAAATGTCTCAACCCAACTCACACAAGCCCAGGTTCTGTACTTGAAAACCACAAATTTTCTTTCTTGTTGTTGTTGTTACTGCTGTTGCAACGGGTCCAACTGGAATACTTTTATGGACAGAGTAAGGCCATTTCTGTGCCGGCTTTTCATTTGCCGCGTGAAAATAGGCTGACACGATGTTCTTACGGCCGTAAATAAACAAACAAGATGGCTGTTATCAGCAAGCAAGTTTGAGGCTATGCACATCTTGCATCCTCCTGTGATGAAGGCGAAAGACGATTTAACAGTGTTTTTATATGTGTTTCACGTGTTGATCGTAGATACGCTAGTTTAAATGATTACCGCCGTATAATTGAAATTTTATCAAATTTCAGCTTCTTATCGATATTACGGCGAGCCGCCATCTTGTTTGTTTATTTACGGCCGCGAGAGCATCATGAAGCCTAAAAACTCGTTATCGACCAATCAAAAAGCGGCACAGTTTTCCTGCGGTGGAAAGAAATGAACGACTATACTCTGTCCATAAAGGTACTCCAGGTCCAACTTCCCTGGGTGTCCCATGCACAGGAGTCCCTACACGCACTGTGAGATTGGGGTCAGGTTGTTCCTGAGAGCGTTGTCGCAAAACGACATCTTGACCTCTTTCCACACAAATTCCTCTTTCTTATTCGTACCCTTCAATGTGTCTGCGAGAGTCTTCGGAGACTTGATCGAGCACAAGCATGCATTGTAAGATTTAGAACATCTGCCGAAATCCTTCTTGAGCTCTCCGCAACTGTTTTTCGTCGCCTTGAACAGGATGGCTGCCGTTCTCAAGAATTCGCAGTATAGCTGGCAGTGAGATTGGAGCTCGGTCTCGGCGGCGGGAAACTTACTACTCAGGAGGATGCAAGGGTCGATCATGGTGTTCAACAGGATCTTGATGACAGTCTCGAGATGCGCCTTCCTTTGCTTTTTGGCCATGAGTGCCTCCTCCTCTTGGGTCCGTGTCTCGGGATCCAGATCCGACCCGATGTCTACATCGCCGAATGACGCGGACTGCCGGCGCGACAGAGTTGGCGACGCGGGGCTCGAGTGCGCCGGGGAGACGGCCCCCGACCGCGATGGGGATGAAGTTGGTGATCCGCCGGGTGATCCGTAGAGCGATCCATCCCATACCCGTTTGAGACTTTTTCTGAAAGACTTCGTTACAGCAAAAAACCGTCGCTTCGACTAGCAGCGGAGCCACGAGAAAAAAAGAAGAAGGGAGTCGAAGTAAATAACAAGAAGGCCGTTCCAACGTTAAGGCCTCGTCTCCACGGGACGTTTCCATGGGATTTGTCCCAAGTTCGAATCGCAGGAATGAAACTTCTGGGATTCTTCCCAGTAGACCGTATTCGATAACGGTTCGATGTATCGTTTGGTTCAAAACAATAGAACATAACCTCAAACCAAACTGTAAGGATTTTAATTGGAAAAGCTGAAAATGAGAAATTTCCTGACAATTTCACTTTGCATTGGCATTTGGTACTCCAAAGGATAAAAAATCTGTTTCAAAAGATCCGTTCTCTCAGATTTCTGAATTTACTTTTGAGGCTATGTTTATGTTTTGAACCGATCGATATCGATACAATCTCACCCGTTTGATGTATCGAATACGATCTGTTACCGTCTCCACGGGACGGGGCTCATACAGTCCTGCGACTGGTTTTCGCGGGAAGATAAATTGGTTAAAGTCGAGTGTTTAACCGGGATTAAAATAATGATTGCACTCAATTGACAATTAGACACATTATTTTAACTAAACAAACATTAACAATGTAGTAATGAATGAAATATCGCACGATTCGTTTTCACTTCTTCTTCCTCTCTCAGTGGGTCCTAGGGGTACAAGTACCATACTTGGTATACCAGGAAAAATATTGATTAACTCAATATTTTTCCCAACTTCGTAAGTGGGATTTTTCCCTGGGACAAATCTCGTGAAACGGCTCGCGGAGACAAGGCCCAAGACGTTGGAGAGATACGGCGGATTTAAAATGTGAAACTTCCAGGTCACATACCCCTATTCCTATTATTTTACAGTTATTCTCGCCGTGAAACTCGAAACTGAAAAACATGCACACGCGCCCTTTCTCCATAACGACGGTGAAAGTGAAACTGCAAAAATGCGAATTTCAGCTATACCACAATCGCTTCGACTAGCAGCGGAGCCACGAGGAAAAATAAAGAATAACCATAAAGAAATAGGAATAGGGGTATGTGACCCGAAAGTTCCACATTTTAAATCCACCGGATGGTGTCTTGAACAGCCAATGAATGTCCGAGAAAATGGACTGCAGTTTGCAGTTCGGAACTATAGATTCTGGTCCGGTTTAAAAACAACGCATGTGCCATTGGTTTCCCTGTGCACATAAGTGTTTTTTTTCAGTTGAGCCAGAATCTATAGTTCCAAATTGCAAAATGCAGTCCAAACATCAATCAATTGGAAAAACGATTTGGTGTTGGTCAATTTCATTTAAATCAAGTGCAGAGCCGGAGAAAAAAGTGCGGCCACAACAGAGCCAGTTGGGGCAGAACACTACTTACCCCTCTGGACACTACTACCCTCCTCTCCATTCAAACTATGAAAAATATAACAGATACAGAACAGATCCAACAGATTCCTGTTCGGGAAATACATCGCATTCTATACAGTTATCGAAATCTATATCGAAAGCGAGGTTTTTATCCAAACAAAATTCTGCTTTAAGTTTATGAGCAGGGGCTGTCGTCCTTTTTTTTTGGCTAAAAATTCAAAATCTGCCGAGACTTTTGAATTAATCGATGCAATGTATCGCATGCCAGTTTGACCACGTTGGAGTCCCTTTATAGTGAGAGTAAAGACAACGCGAATCCATTTCTGATCGGTTCCCGTATTTTAGGCCTTCGCAGTGTCACAAACGGGAAAAAATATTACGGCTTTACAAATAGCAAAGATTATAAACTGGAATGGACCGGGACATTGTATTTGGGGTCGTATCGGGGGTACGGCCGGCCCGGAACAGTTTGAATGAGAGAGGGAACGGAAAATTCGGAAGGAAATTTCGGGAGGAATTCGGGAGTGGGTTGATCAAAGAATACAAAAAACGTCCGATTTGTGTAATCTTCATTCTCGCTAGTGACATCCATAAGTCGCGTTGTCTCAACTCTCTCTATAAAGGGACTCTGGTTTGGCCACTCATTCACAGAGATGAGAATAAAGGTTTGCCGGCCAGGTGGGCCTCGCGTCTAACTCTAGACCAATAGGTCCCGGGTTCGAATCCCGGTGGTGGCGACAAATTTTCACGGAACTGACTATCAATTTATGCAATCTTTATTCCCGTTTGTGACTCCACGAAGGAGGGTTGTCTTAACTCTCAGTATAAGGGGACTCTAGACCACGTGAGAGAGCTTGACGGATCACACGGAAAAAACAAGATTAGTGTTGAGCACTACTGGCCGTTTAGTGGTGAGCAGTTGAGGGCTGGCGTCTAAGCGCTGTACAGTTCAACACAGGAAGGCAGTAGAGGTCGGAACTGAACACCAGTAGTGCCAATCAGATGCCGCGATACGCAGTTGCGCTTAACAGGTGTAAATTCGCTCTCACGATTTACAAGCCGCTATGGCCTGGTGGCAACGCGCTGGTCTACCATCAGCGCAAGTCAGGGTTAATCCCAGGCGGAGGCGTTTCATATTTTACGCTCGCCAAAATCACTGTAGGGTTGGACACTACTATTTCCTTAGTTACCCAGCCTCGAACTGTTCAGTGTCCAGCACTACTCGGAGTAGGTGGCTCCATTTGACCTATCCCTCGTTAGTGTCCAGCCAGCACTAACGTGTTGGTCCCAACCCTAAACTCGTTTTTTCCGTGCACCTTAATGTGAAATGAGGGAGATCTACTCACGCTGCCCACTGAATCCGACTTGCTCAGCTTCTTCCCGTCTTTTGCTCCTCCTCCCTTCACTTCCGCGGCTTTCCCCGGATCAGAGGAGAATGAGTTGTATCTTTCCAGAATTCCCTGGTTGATTGCGCCTTCTTCTTCCCGTATGTCCACCACAAATTCCCTTGCATTCGCCAAGGCAGTTTGCATGATAAACCAGAGAGCGGAAAGATACCCCTTCTGTAGAACATCCCTGTAGTTTGGGTAGCATGAAGGCACGTCCGAGCAGCAGAATAATCCCGTGAGTGCCGTAATAAATTCGGCTCTTCTTTTATTATCTTCAGGGAGGTACCCCTCAAACACAGGGGAGTGCGCAAGGTCGGCGGTAGTGACGCAGGTATCTTTAGGAAGGAACCGCGGGGAATCGAGAGTACTCTGATGGTAGCCCACTAGAATCACCGAAGGAGCTCTTTTCACTTTTATGCCATCCATGATAAGAAACTGATGTTCTCTCAATTGAGCTTCTCCTATCATGATGAAGTTTGCATGCAGATATTGCCTCATGGCATTCTGTCTGAACACGTGCGACATTACTTTTACCTGCTTTACCGCCTTATCTAAGGTAGAATGTTTCCTACTTTTTTTTGCCACGTATGTTGTCGCCTCCTTTCTAATGCTCTTGCATTCCTCTACAATCTGAAACGCATTAAATAAAAGTATGTTATACATGTACGGTTATTCTAGGCAATGCGATGGACTACTTCTCAAGGAGCAGTGATCGCAATAAGTCGCGACTTGATCGGAGAAGGTACCGCAATTTTATCAACGTCGATTCGTTTCAATATTACCGGATGAAAATTGCAATAAGTTGCCGTTCCATCGCATAAATGTGCAACAAAATCGCGATTTCTGTTATGTTTGAATTGCCCTCCCCACCGGTCTAACCGCCGTATGGAACCTTATCTGTCCTAGAGTCCCTTTATACTGAGAGTCAAGACAACACCCCCCCCATGGAGTCACAAACGGGAATAAAGATCACAGAAATTGAACGTTTTTCGTAATCTTTGATCGGCTCATTCTCAAATTCCTTTCTCCGTTCCTCCTCTCATTCCGTTTGTTCCTTGCCGAACCCATAATTCCCTGGTCCATTCCAGATCATAATCTTTGCAATCGGCAAAAATGTAATTTTTATTCCCGTTTGTGACACTGTGAAGGCCTAAAATACGGTAACCAATCAGAAATGGATTCACATTGTTTTGACTCTCGGTATAAAGGTACTCTAGTCTGTCCTGCCGTGATAGCGAAGAGAGCAGTAAGTGACAAATTTTCGGCCTTTGATTTCCTTTAAAGTTCGTCTAATAACTCTCTTAGATGAGATCAATGAAATTGCTAAAACAGCGAAATTCACCACAACCGTTTGAAAACGAGACGCATGAGGAAGCTGCAAGAGTGCAAAAAATGACGTAATTTTAGGCAAGACAGCCGTAAGTGACATTATTCCTCTAGAGAACCAATGAAGACAGTGCTTTCAAGTAAAGTGCCGCCCTCTTCTGCCAATTTCTAACTTGAAAATGCGTTTGTTTTGTGTCCAAAACGCAACAACGAAAGCCTGCAAAGGATAGCACTTACGGATGTCTTGCCTTGTAATAACCTAGCATTAAAATGAAAACTACCCTTTTTATGTAATTGAAATAAAATCAGTCGATTTTTAAATCATCGAAACGCCTTATAGGAGTCTTTCGGACGATTTGTGGCCTTTCGACAAAGAACGGACGCTTCTTTCAGTAGGTACAATTTTTCGGTCAGAGGCTTCGGAGCCTGTTTTTTAAAACTTCATTTTTGCACTTTTTGCTTCCTTCCCTATCACGGTAGTGTCCTGTAGACGCCCTTGGTCTCTGAACAAGCCTTCTTGTCTTTTGTCATTCTGCGTGCTTGACAGCACAAGCTTTCTGCCGTGTTAAGGAGAAACGCCGTACAAACTCTCAGGCGTTGCCAAATTTCCTTCGGTGAATCACGAATTATTGGACAAATCCGTAAATATTTTTCTTCCAATTTCTCGTATAATTTTGTTCGCAAGTTCGCCTAAAGTTTCTGAAAATTTCAAGGAAAAATATTCACAGCTGTCCTCAAAAATAATCGTTTTATCGAAGGAAATTTGGCAACTGATCATCATTCGTCATCATTCGTCTGGCATCATTCGTCAACTCGTGTCCGTCTCTTCCTTTTTCTGCAGGCAGTGGCGTGTCGTGCTTTGCGATATATCGATTGATCTGCCATTTAAACCCATGGAAAGGATCGATTGACAGGGTGTTCGCAGCGAACACCTTATTAATCGATTCTTTACCGTAGCTCCAAATGGGGAGGTATCGATAATCGATCATTCACGCCTCGCCCATGTCTGCAGCCCACCAAACATATCGTCCTTCTTCCTAAGCTTTAAACTTCATGCAAACTTTGGCAATCTGTACAGGTGGAATGTTTTTACAAGGTCCTCGCCGATTAGCGCCCAATTGACTCATAGCCTCAAAAATATTAAAATCTCAAATTTAGAAGGGGAATTTTACTAGGTTTCAGATGTCCTGGATCTTCTACAGTAAATGAAGATTGCGGTTTTCTAGCAATTTTCTCAAACTTCTCGAACTTCCAGCTCCGCCGTGATAGCGAAGAGCGCAGTAAGTGCAAAAATGAAGTTTTGAGAAAACGGTCTCAGAAGCTTCTGACCGGAAAATGGTATCCCACCCCACCGTCCTGGGACACTCTTCTCATGAGCAATCTTAAATATTATTGATTGTACCTAAGCAGGTGATCTCGATCGAAAAATCTAGAATTTGATCAAAAACTCTATAATTTGATCAAAAACTCTATAATTTGTCGAAAAATCCATCGCGATTTTAGCGACGTCGATTTATTTCAATATTATCGTATAAAAAATTGCGATCATCGTCATTTCATCGCATAAATTTGAAGCCAAATCGCGATTTTATCGACGGCGACTTACGGCAATATTATCCGGAAAAAAAACGTGATAAATTGAGATGAAATGTTGAGTTTGCCAAACGCTATTTTTAGAGATAGAATTGCGACATGATAGAAGGATGATTTAGGCGTTGATGATCCTAGCGATTTTACGGCGCCGAAAGTCGCAAACAAATCGCAACTTAATTTCAAAATAATTCGCGATTTTCCCGTTGAAAAATGCTGCTTGAGAGGTAGGTCTTTTTCCACAACTCGCCGCACAAAGATATGCGTGACTGCCCAAGTAGCACAGATTGCAATGAGTAGCAATTACGTTGTACAACTATTGCAATTCCACTGAGTGCTGTGTATGCTGCCTAGCTCCTATTTGAAGGGGACCCGTTTATTGAAACTTATCGCAATGCCATTGAAATAAGTTGCAATTTTTCATTGCATTGCATAATGCCTATCTCTCTGACACATGGAGCTCACTTTGTTGATTGTTTAAAATCGCCAGTAATCGACTAAATGATGTAAAAATATTGCAATTTAAGGGTAAAAACTAGAGTACCTATATTGAGAGAGTATGGCCACTGGGGTTACCACCTCTGATTGGCTAAGCCATCTTAGGCTAAATGGAGCCCTTAGGACACAAAAATGGCGGACGCCATAAATTAATGTAATGCAAAATGACTCAAAATGTAGTTTTCTTTGCTTATCGTAACGAGAAATTTACTCAAATGCACTATTGCGACATCTTTACATATTTTTAAGGCTAATCGTGTGCAATTTTCGAGACAAATTATCTTAGATGTAGTAAGGTTGGCAGCAAGTGCGGTTGGTGATAACCGTCAAAAGTTGGCAATGACCCCCCTCCCATCCACAAAAACCAAAACAAAGCACCGCCATTTTTGGGTCCTAAG
>NW_017547712.1:143249-231682 GCF_001854935.1 Bemisia tabaci | reverse complement strand
ATTCGTAAAAGTTTTCGTGAAATGTTTTGCTTTTAAGCATAACAATCTCGCACGGACGTATTACCTGGTTAAACTATTTTGGGGCTTCGTTATGCTTAAATGCCTCATATTCGAGGTTGTAGTTTCAGATTGATTCGAAAAAATCACGAACAGTCACGTGATCTCTTCATTTTAGTGACGTATTACTGTGCTATTGTGTGATTGGTTCATTTTCTCGGCGCAGCATCGTCAAGCGTCACTGGGTTGGGCGGCTCTGGGTTGAAGGTTTAAGGTTATGTCAGAGAGAATAGAAAGTTAGAGGCCCGACTCGATGCTAGGTAATTGAAACAGATGCGCTCGCAGCGCGCTCGCTGGCAACGTACGCAACTACTATTTTCTATTGTTTTCCAGAGACTAGCGGCGGGTATGTTGCTGCCGGACCACCTTCACGTAGGCAATTTGTTATACATCGTCCGTCCGCAATACTCTCACTTGGCCGTATGAAAACGTTCCTCGCATGCACAGTGTTAAAGAAGCGCCCTCCAACGCTTTGGCGTTGGAACTGCTTGTTTTACTCTATGATGACAGGACATTTCTTGTATATACCTATGTATGTTTCCTAGGTTACGCTCCACGTTTAGTTCAACAGCGACTTGCAGCGCTCCCATCCGTCCGCGCAAAACCACTTGTTTGCTGAATACACTTCTAGCTGGAACGCACTTCAGCTATGCATTCACCACTGCAAAAATGTCAAAGGACATTGACAAGCCCAGCTTGTATGGAGGCTATTTCAATTTTAATCTGCCGCATGCCGTCGCATTTCTAAGGCGCAGTGATACAACTATTTGAACTATCCGAAATGTGTGAGGTATCACGCCGCATTTGAAGGCGTTTTCAAGACAGCCAAGTTCCGATACCCGGATTATCGTTTTGAATAGTTCATATTCTTTTGTTTTGTTCCGTACCACTTGTTTATTTTTAATCCTCGTATAAAAACCACCCATTTGCTAAATACAATTCTAGCTTGAGCGCACTTCAGCTATGCATTCACCACTGCAAAAATGTCAAAGGAAATTCACAAGCCCAGCGTGTATGGAGGCTATTTCAATTGTAATCTGCGTCGCATTTCTAAGGCGCAATGGTACAACTATTTGAACTCTCCGGAATGCGTGAGGTATCACGCCGCATTTGAAGGCGTTTTTAAGACAGCCAAGTTCCGATACCCGGATTATCGTTTTGAATAGTTCATATTCTTTTGTTTTGTTCCGTACCACTTGTTTATTTTTAATCCTCGTATAAAAACCACCCATTTGCTAAATACAATTCTAGCTGGAGCGCACTTCAGCTATGCATTCACCACTGCAAAAATGTCAAAGGAAATTCACAAGCCCAGCGTGTATGGAGGCTATTTCAATTTTAATCTGCCGTCGCATTTCTAAGGCGCAATGATACAACTTTTTGAACTCTCCGGAATTTGTGTGGTATCACGCCGCATTTGAAGGCGTTTTCAAGACAGCCAAGTTCCGATACCCGGATTATCGTTTTGCAAGGTTCTTATTATTATGTTTTATTTCCTACCATTTGTTTGTTTTCAATCCTCCTATAAAAACTATACACTGAAAAAAAAGGATTGCTAATTCACCGATTTAGGGTGGAACAAAATTTGCTTCACTTCGTAAAGCTTTCTTATCCGTGCACGATCTTGAATCAAGTGAACGACTAGCACGAATTGCTACACCGATTTGCTACATCTGCGCGCCTTCATGCAGTTAATCTTGCATCGAGTGGCTTGGAAGTGTAACTGAATTTTTTGGTATTGCGGTACTTTGCGAACAGTAAAAATAGCTCAATAGTTAGGCTGAAATAGTGGAATTCACGGAAAAAATGCGAAAAGAACAACTTAATTTGGGGAAAAGGCTGCAAATAAAGAAAAGGAATAAACGAAACCCGGAACGTTTCAAAATAATTACAATTTTACAAAAAAATGCGAAATTTATGGGAGAATAACTAAAAAGGTAACAGACGTAGCTTTTCAGAGAGCAAAATCACCTACACGCGTGTGTGTAAGTTAGCTGAAATTGGAATAGCGATTTTACCTGCATGGTTTGCACGTCCGTTTTTTAGCTACACCATACTATTAAATACCAGCGTCTACGGCAAATTCAGCAATATTTTTTTTTTCAGTGCACTTTTACATATTGACGAGGTGCTACGGTGAACGCTCTCCAACGTCTTAACGTTGGAACCGTTGTCTTAACGTTGGAACCGTTGTCTTGTTTCTTTTCTACGCGGAAAACTACTGAGCGTCATTTTTTGATAATTTTAGTGATTTTTCTGTGCTTCATAGAGAATGTTCTTTGGAAACTTTAGACTATGATGTTGGTTCGCCCTCCTTTGAAAATATGAAATAGTAGCGGAGATTTCGAAATACCGCGACTGAAATTCGCATCTTTGTAGTTTCACTTTCAGCGTCGTTATGGAAAAAGGGCGCGTGTGCATGTTTTTAAATTTTGAGTTTTATGGCGAGAATAACTATAAAGAAATAGGAATAGGGGTACGTGACCTGGAAGTTTGACATTTTAAATCCGCCGGATGGTGTCTTAAACAGCCAATGAATGTCCGAGAAAATGGACTGCAGTTTGCAATTTGGAACTATAGATTCTGGCCCGGTTTAAAAAAAACGCATGTGCCATTGGTTTCCCTATGCACATAAGTGTTTTTTCAGATGAGCCAGAATCTATAGTTCCAAATTGCAAAATGCAGTCCAAATATCAATCAATTGGAAAAAAGATTTGGTTTTGGTCAATTTCATTTAAATCAAGTGCAGAGCCCGAACAAGTGCGGCCACAACAGAGCCAGTTGGGGCAGAACACTACCAGTGGCGTGGCGTGAATTGCGATATATCGATTGTTATTCCATTTAAACCTATGAAAAAGGATCGATAAACAGGGTGTTCGCAGCGAACACCTTAACAATCGATTCTTTACCATAAATTTAAATGGCATACGAATCGATACATCGCAATTCACGCCACGCCACTGAACACTACTTACCCCTCTAGACACTACTACCCTCCTCTCCATTCAAACTATGAAAAATCCAACAGATACAGAACAGATTCCTGTTTGGAAAATACATCGCATTCTATACAATTATTGAAATCTATATCGAAAGCGAGGTTTTTATCCAAAGAAAATTCTTTTTTCATTTCTCTGAGCTTTTCAAATTTTTTAGTTTTAAGATGGTTCTTTAAGCTTATGAGCAGGGGCTGTCGTCCTTTTTTTTGGGCTAAAAATTCAAAATCTGCCGAGACTTTTGAATTAATCGATGCAGTGTATCACACGCCAGTTTGACCACGTTAGAGTCCCTTTATACTGAGAGTATAGACAATGCGAATCCATTTCTGATTGGTTCCCGTGTTTTAGGCCTTCGCAGTATCACAAACGGGAAAAAATATTACGGCTTTACCAATAGCAAAGATTATAAACTGGAATGGACCGGGACATTGTATTTGGGGTCGTATTGGGGGTACGGCAAGGAACACATGGAATGAGAGAGGGAACGGAGACAGGAATTCGGAAATGGGTTGATCAGAGATTACAAAAAACGTCCGATTTGTGTAATCTTCATTCTCGCTGGTGACATCCATAAGTCGCGTTGTCTCAACTCTCTCTATAAAGGGACTCTGGTTTGGCCACTCATTCACAGAGATGAGAATAAAGGTTTCCCGGCCAGGTTGGCCTAGCGGTCCACGCGTCTAACTCTAGACCAATAGGTCCCGGGTTCGAATCCCGGTGGTGGCGACAAATTTTCACGGAACTGACTATCAATTTATGCAATCTTTATTCCCGTTTGTGACTCCACGAAGGGGGGTTGTCTTAACTCTCAGTATAAGGGGACTCTAGACCACGTGAGAGAGCTTGACGGATCACACGGAAAAAACTAGATTAGTGTTGAGCACTACTGGCCGTTTAGTGGTGAGCAGTTGAGGGCTGGCGTCTAAGCGCTGTACAGCTCAACCAAAGACATAAAGACGGAGTGCTCGTATCTAAAAGCACGGGGAAAAAGTGAAGCCTGGTTTGGCGCTGGGTGCTTGTGTGAGTGTGTAAATGAGCGCGGGAATCCATGGCGGCAAACAGAAATTTGATTTCAACTTGTCCTCTTGATTTTTCCACATTTCTTCTTCGAAACGTATTTTAAATGCCTAAAACGAATATATTAAGAAAGTTGGGACTGCGTCCTGCTATAATACACCTACTTTTGCTCGGTAACAGGCAGTAATCTCAGATAAAGTTAGTTTTCCTTCTGCTCATGGTGGTTCTGCAGGTTCAAACAGGCCGTTACAGTTCTATATGACCGTTACTCCCAAATGAAATTAATCTGTCGACGACGGACCAAAGCTAACCTAAAGCTAAAAAAATATGAGTGGGTAAGTGAATTTGGGCAAAAATCAACCTAGAATACTTTGTTTCCGCAATTTTATTTAGTTCCCGCCCTACATTTGAATTTCAAACTTGTCCCGGTTTCGCCGCCAATCCTCTAGCCAATAGTAGAGGTGGTTGAAAAGAAGCTTCATTTTTTGCTTTTAGCCCTCCGTCTTTATGTCTTTGAGCTCAACACAGGAAGGTAGTAGAGGTCGGAAGTGAACACCAGTATAGTGCCAATCAGATGCCGCGATACGCAGTTGCGCTTAACAGGTGTGAATTCGCTCCCACGATTTACAAGCCGCTATAGCCTGGTGGTAACGCGCTGGTCTACCATCAGTGCAACTCAGGTTTAATCCCAGGCGGAGGCGCTTCATATTTTACGCTCGCCAAAATCACTGTAGGGTTGGACACTACTATTTCCTTAGTGACCCAGCCTCGAACTGTTTAGTGTCTAGCACTACTCGGAGTAGGTGGCTCCATTTGACCTAACCCTCGTTAGTGTCCAGCACTAACTTGTAGGTCCCAACCCTAAACTCGTTTTTCCGTGCACCTTAATGTGAAATGAGGGTGATCTACTCACGCTGCCCACTGAATCCGACTTGCTCAGCTTCTTCCCGTCTTTTGCTCCTCCTCCTTTCACTTCCGTGGCTTTCTCCGCATCATAGGAGAATGATTTGTATCTTTCCAGAGTTCCCTGGTTGATTGCGCCTGCTTCTACCTGTGTGTCCACCACAAATTCCCTTGCATTCGTCAAGGCAGTATTCATGATGTACCAGAGAGCGGAGAGATACCCCTTCTTTAGAACATGCTCGTAGTTTGGGTAGCATGAAGGCACGTCCGAGCAGCAGAATAATCCCGTGAGTGCCCTAATGTGATCGTCTCTTCTTTCTTCATCTTCAGGGAGGTACCCCTCAAACACAGGGGAGTTGGCAAGGTCGGCGGTAGTGTCGCAGGTATCTTTAGGGAGGAACCGTGGGGAATCGAGAGTACTCTGATGGTAGCCCACTAGAATCACCGAAGGAGCTCTTTTCACACTTATGCCGTCCAACTTAAGCCACTGATGGGCTCTCAATTGAGCTTCTCCTATCATGATGAAGTTTGCATGCAGATATTGCCTCATGGCATCCTGTCTGAACACGTGCGACAGTAATTGTACCTTCCTTAGCGCCTTACCTTTGATAGAATGTCTCTTTTTTTTTTCTTCCACATATGTTGTCGCCTCCTTTCTAATGCTCTTGCATTCCTCTACATACTGAAACGCATTAAATAAAAGAATATGTTACACATGTACGGTTATTCTAGGCAATGCGATGGACTACTTCTCAAGGAGCAGTGATCGCAATAAGTCGCGACTTGATCGGAGAAGGTACCGCAATTTTATCGACGTCGAATCATTTCAATATTACCGGATGAAAATTGCAATAAATTGCCGTTCCATCGCATAAATGTGCATCAAAATCGCGATTTCTGTTATGTTTGAATTGCCCTCCCCACCGGTCTAACCGTTGTATGGAACCTTGTCTGTCCTGCCGTGATAGCGAAGAGAGCAGTAAGTGACAAATTTTCGAACTTTGATTTCCTTTAAAGTTCGTCTAACCCTGCTAAAAATGATGAGTAGGCTATTCAGAATTCGCCGACTCACATTAGTAGAATTTCCTACTTATATGAGTAGAAATCCTACTCATATCACTAGAATATTCTACTCATAAGAGTAGAAAAGTTCAACTCATATGAATTCAATTTTTTTAATTTTTCAGAAGTGGTGTTTTTGACCAGGACACACCGACATTACATGTAACTTTGAAAAATAAGAACATTGTGTTCTTGTAATTTTTTTGATGCGGTGACTAGTTTGTGAGATATCGGACACGGTAGATTACACGCTGAACTCATGTGAGTTGAAATCTCTAGTCATATGAGTTGGAATCTCTAGTCATATGAGTCGGCGAAAAGTGAATAGAGAAATTCTGCTCATATGAGTTAAATTCTATTCATTTAAGTTGAAGTTCTATTCACGTGAGTTGAAATTCTATTCATATGAATTGAAATTCTATTCATATGACTTTGATTTTCTACTCATTTGTACTCACCATTTTTAGCAGGGAAACTCTCTTAGATGAGATCAATGAAATTGCTAAAACAGCGAAATTCATCACAACCGTTTGAAAACGAGACGTATGAGAAAGCTGCAAGAGTGCAAAAAATGACGTAGTTTTAGGCAAGACAGCCGTAAATGACATTATTCCTCTAGAGAACCAATGAAGACAGTGCTTTCAAGTAAAGTGCCGCCCTCTTCTGCCAATTTCTAACCTGAAAATGCGTTTGTTTTGTGTCCAAAACGCAACAACGAAAGCATGCAAAGGATAGCACTTACAGATGTCTTGCCTTATAATAATCTAGCTTTAAAATGAAAACTACCCTTTTCATGTAATTGAAATAAAATCAGTCGATTTTTAAATCATCCAGACGCCTTCTGGGAGTCTTTCGGACGATTTGTGGCCTTTCGACAAAGAACGGACGCTTCTTTCAATAGGTACAATTTTTCGGTCAGAGGCTTCTGAGCCTGTTTTTCAAAACTTCATTTTTGCACTTTTTGCTTCCTTCCCTATCACGGTAGTGTCCTGTAGACGCCCTTGGTCTCTGGACAGGCCTCCTTGTCTTTTGTCATTCTGCGTGCTTGACAGCACAAGCTCTCTGCCGTGTTAAGGAGAAACGCCGTACAAACTCTCAGGCGTTGCCAAATTCCCTTCAGTAAATCACGAATTATTGGAAAAATCCGTAAATATTTTTCTTCCGATTTCTCGTATAATTTTGTTCGCAAGTTCGCCTAAAGTTTCTGAAAATTTCAAGGAAAAATATTCACAGCTGTCCTCAAAAATAAACGTTTTATCGAAGGAAATTTGGCAACTGAATCATCATTCGTCATCATTTGTCTGGCATCATTCGTCATCATTCGTCTGGCATCATTCGTCATCATTCGTCTGGCATCATTCGTCAACTCGTGTCCCTCTCTTTCTTTTTCTGCAAATCTGCAGCCCACCAAACAGATCGTATATGACCTTCTTCCTCAGCTTCAAACTCCATGCAAACTTTGGCAATCTGCGCAGGCGTAATGTTTTTACAAGGTCCTTGCTGATTAGCGCCCAATTGACTCATAGCCTCAAAAATATTAAAATCTCAAATTTAGAAGGGGAATTTTACTAGGTTTCAGATGTCCTGGATCTTCTACAGTAAATGAAGATTGCGGTTTTCCAGCAATTTTCTCAAACTTCTCGAACTTCCAGCTCCGCCGTGATAGCGAAGAGAGCAGTAAGTGCAAAAATGAAGTTTTGAGAAAACGGTCTCGGAAGCTTCTGACCGGAAAATTGTATCCCACCCCACCGTCCTGGGACACTCTTCTCATGAGCAATCTGAAAAATTATTGATTGTACCGAAACAGGTGATTGCGATCGAAAAATCTATAATTTGATCAAAAACTCTATAATTTGTCGAAAAATCTATCGCGATTTTAGCGACGTCGATTTATTTCAATATTATCGTATAAAAATTGCGATTATCGTCATTTCATCGCATGAATTTGAAGCCAAATCGCGATTTTATCGACGGCGACTTACGGCAATACTATCCGGGAAAAAACGTGATAAATTGAGATGGAATGTTGAGTTTGCCAAACGCTATTTTTAGAGATAGAATTGCGACATGATAGAGGATGATTTAGGCGTTGATGATCCCAGCGATTTTACGGCGCCGAAAGTCGTAAACAAATCGCAAATTAATTTCAGAATAATTCGCAATTTTCCCGTTGAAAAATGCTGCTTGAGAGGTAGGTCTTTTTCCACAACTCGCCGCACAAAGATATGCGTGACTGCCCAAGTAGCACAGATTGCAATTCCACTGAGTGCTGTGTATGCTGCCTAGCTCCTATTTGAAGGGGACCCGTTTATTGAAACTTATTGCAATGACATTGAAATAAGTTGCAATTTTTCATCGCATTGCATATTGCCTATCTCTCCGACACATGGAGCTCACTTTGTTGATTGTTTAAAATCGCCAGTAATCGACTAAATGATGTAAAAATATTGCAATGGACCACTAGACAAGGTACAAATTTAAGTATTCTGATACATGTTTCTTGACCAGCATTTCACGTAGAACACGATTTGCGCAACGTAAATAACCACAATCAACTTCTGACAAAGATATTAACGTTTTCATTTCACATTGGATATGAGGAATTTGAACTGTCCGCTCATAAGAAACTCAAAGCTCTACGTGAGTCAAATCGTGGACTACAACGGTTTCAGCAAGCTTCTCAATCGAGCGATGTTCATTTCCCACCATGGGTTGTTCAAACTATTAGCAGTTTGCTGTAGCTGAGCCAAAGCGTCAAGATTGAAATCGCCAGATTTTTATATCGCAGAGACTGTCATGATAACGTTTAGCGCGCGATGTGAGTCACGTAGAGCATTGAGTTTTCATGAGCGGGTGGTTTGAATTCACGCATCAAGAATCATTAAATATCTTCGTAAGTAGTTGATTTCGGTAATTTTCGTTGCGCGCATCGTGTTCTACGTGAAATTTTAATTGTGAAACGTGTATCAGAATGTTGAAAGTCTTGCCTTGTCTACTGGTCCATTCAAGGGTAAAAACACTACCATTTTATTGGAATCAAATTGCGATTCGATTTCAGTGTTTTCGTTGCACTGTGCTACTTGGGTGCTAGGTCTCATTCATTCTCCGGTGGCCGATAAAATGGACGTATTTCTACCAAACAGACCTATGTGCAAGTGAGAAATATGGGGTGTGCTCGTTAGTTCTCTTTGCGTAAGAGTGAATGAGAATGATAAAGCGCCAGTGACGTCAGCGCAATGATGAAGCCCGGACGGAGATGGCGGGGCGCTGTAACTCATGAGCCCTGTCCACAAGGCTCTCTTGCCATCCCCGCGGCTCATGAGTTCCGCATTCAGTTGCACATAGGTCTCTTTGATCGAATGCAATATCCCGCTTTTCCAATTCTTCAAAAGGAATCACGCACACTTTTACATTGCTTCTTATGCAGCTTCCACGAGCACACCCCATATTTCTCACCTCCACATAGGTCTGTTTGGTAGAAATACGTCCAAATAAGGTTCCATCGTACCTTGACGTTCTTGCCCGTGTAGGTCACAGTTTTACAAACATACGGCCCGCCCGCTATCTCCGATTCTGAATCGCTCTCAAGTTCATGTTTGACCTTCTCCGAGTCCTGCTTCGCAATTTCTATGAAATAATCACAGCGAATTTGTGCAAAGAGGCTTAGCCACAGAGCCATCGCCAGTGCTTCAGCGAACTTCATCTAGAAACAAACAAGAAAGGAAAACGCAACATGAATTTGTTGGAAAAGTGTGCCGAATAACTGAATTTTTGAACATATACTAGAGTCCCTTTATACTAAGAGTCAAGACAACACCCTTCATGGAGTCACAAACGGGAATAAAGATTACAGAAATTGAACGTTTTTCGTAATCTTTGATCGGTCCATTCTCGAATTCCTTTCTTCGTTCCTTCCCTCATTCCGTTTGTTCCTTGCCGAACCCGTAATTCCCCGGTCCATTCCAGATTATAATCTTTGCAATCGGTGAAACTGTAATCTTTATTCCCTTTTGTGACACTGTGAAGGCCTAAAATACGGGAACCAATCAGAAATGGATTCAAATTGTCTTGACTCTCAGTATAAAGGGACTCTAACAAATACTATTTTCATGTCATTGCTATTTGTATCAATCGGTACTTTTTGCCAAAGGATGTGTCCCATTAAGAGGGGTTTTTTGGCCCAATAGGTTTGAGGGTATATTTAAAAGAGAAAGTGGTAGTCGCTTGCGCTCATACATAGGTGAACAATCTAATTTAGGACCGAAAATGAGCAATTATTCGAGAAAACTGCAAAACTTCACCACTTTGCGCTGATAAATCAGGCAGAAACCTTTCAAAAACACCTCAAATGAGGACAAGTTCTCACAGGGTAGATGATTAAGAGTCGATTCGACCATACATGACATTATTCTGAGCTGTTTCAATTTTCGACCGAAGTTAGACCAAAATACCCTCCAATGGGACACATCCTTTGGGAGAAAATATTGATTCGTGAACTTTGAATGTGAATTAATTTTAAAGATTCCGTCCAACTATCTTGATTTTAAGCTGATATGCGGCATTTACGCACGACCGCGATTTGGGCGAACTGCCGTGCATCAGCTTAAAATCAAGACAATGGAGATGTTGCTTGTGTGAGGGATTTGCGATTTGACTGTTAATTCTTATGTAAAAGTTCGCGAGAAACACGATGGTGCTACTGGTTTTCTCTGAAATCAACTCCCAAGCTCAAAAAAAGCACTCAAAGTGAGGCCAAAATGGAGGGGATATCCCGCCCTACCCTGAGAGTCCACCTCTACATCAAGACAAACTCTCCATACAAACATAGGGAGCAAATACATTAGCAGGGTTGCCGTGTTTTCAGTTTTGGAGTCCCCAAATGAAGTGGCAGCCCTGTCAATGTATTTGCTCCCTATCTTTGCATGGAGAGTTTGTCTTGATGTAGAAGCGGACTCTCAGGGTAGGGTGGGATATTCCCTCCATTTTGGCCTCACTTTAAGAGCTTTTTTTGAGCTTGGGAGATGATTTCAGAGAAAACCAGTGGCACCATCGTGTTTCTCGCGAACTTTTACATAAGAATTAACAGTCAAATCGCAAATCCCTCACACACGCAACATCTCCATTGGACGGAATTTTAGTGCGTTTTCATCATAATTTCGTGCTGGAACTAAATTTTCATCGATTCGATGGCCGAATCGGCTGCCTAAAAAGCAGGCCATTTGTGGAAGGTTCTATGAGAAATTCCTTCAATTATCAGCTCTCAGGAGATCACCACATGGCTGAAATGGGTAGCATAGGTGATCGAGTGCTTAACATAATCGTATTCAAGAAACTCCGGAATTGAACTATCGAGTTAATTTATTTTCAATAATATAACGGGATTTACTAGGTACCGGTGATTTAGCTATTATAACCCCAAAATACTTTCAAAACGCCTTTTTTTATGCAAGACCTCAACAGAATTTTTTTTGGGGGCTTAAATGACTCAAGAGACACTGTAGTTCAAGAATCCAAAGAGTTTTTGATTGTGGTAGATTAAACAATTTAAACTCGTTCATACCGCATACTGTGTATTCTATGATGTACGTCTTCTATTCCACTCTTGCCTTCAGATCAGAATTCTTAGAAGGAATTCTTGATTTTTTGTGTTGAGAAATGGAGTTTTTGTCAGTATCTTTGGATTTCGAGCCGTAACCTCTCCTCTATTCGGCCGATCTTTACAAATGAGGACTCTTTGATTTGTATTTTAACGGAGAGTAAGGAAACACTCGCTAAATAAACGGAAAATTGTCTTTTGAAAATTTGGTGGATCCTGGCGTCACGGTGAATACTTAATCGAGCGAGAAAGATAAGGGTCGACGCATGGGGCGAGCGGCGGTTCAAAACCCGACATTGATATTCTATAACCGGTCTATACTTCACTGCAGTGGTTTAAGAGAATTTCTATTTGGGCCACGGCTAGCACATGGTCTAATGAGTCACGAGGCTCATCACAGATTGCACGTACAGCGCAAGACGCTGATTGGCTAAAAAGTTGTGCCGGAAAAGCAGCTTCCAGATTCGAGTCGTTCTACCGTAGAAGAGCTTATATAAGGTTATGTCAAATGAAATAATACGGTTTTGACAAGAAAATGTTCTCAAGGGTTTGCGATCAGCAATTCTTTGATAGTATACTTGACAGTAGTAGACTTGACAGTATAACGGTTCAAAGACAAGTAAACGGGTGCGCGGAAAAAAATATTTGGACGGCCGTTGAATAGCATGGGTTGATCGGTATGTGCTGCTCTATGCTAGAAGCGAGTGATTTCAAAAAGCGAGCTTTACTGGCACGCTTAAAAACGCCTTCAAGTGCGGCGTGATACCTCCCGCATTCCGGAGAGTCCGTAGTTGTATCATTGCGCCTTAAAAATGTGACCGACGGAAGAATGAATTGCAGAAGCCTCCACGCCTGCGGTGACCGCTTTCCCTTCATATTTTTTCATAGTTTTGATTGCATAGTTAAACTGTGTCTCAGTTAGGTTTTGAATTAGCGATCCGGCAGTTTTTTTAGGATGATTGAAATAAATAAGCGGGTAGAAATAAAAGGTTTGTGGGATTTCAAATCAACGATGGAAGAGAGAAAATCCAGAAAAAAGGACAGTAAAGCTGAAATAAAACGAAAACACCGGCAGGACGTTTTGGCTAAATTACTCGCTCGTTCTCAGCAGGAGAAAATGCTGAAACCAAAACTTTAAAACAAGGAGATGAGCGCAGAACTGTTGAATAAGGTCATACGGTCAATCATTCAATCGTTCGGGTGCGCCGGACTCGAAGCGGTACGACCAAAGCGGTCCCGCAAACAGTCAGTTTAAAAAACGCCTTCAAGTGCGGCGTGATACCTCCCGCATTCCGGAGAGTACGTATAGTTGTATCATTGCGCCTTACAAATGTGACCGACGGAAGAATAAAATTGCAGTAGCCTCCACGCCTGCGGTGACCGCTTTCCCTTGATATTTTCTTATTGTTTTGATTGCATAGTTAAACTGTGTCTCAGTTAGGTTTTGAATTAGCGATCCGGCAGTTTTTTTTTAGGATGATTGAAATAAATAAGCGGGTAGAAATAAAAGGTTTGTGGGATTTCAAATCAACGATGGAAGAGAGAAAATCCAGAAAAAAGGACTGTAAAGCTGAAATAAAACGAAAACACCGGCAGGACGTTTTGGCTAAATTACTCGCTCATTCTCAGCAGGAGAAAATACTGAAACCAAAACTTTAAAACAAGGAGATGAGCGCAGAACTGTTGAATTAGGTCATACGGTCAATCATTCAATCGTTCGGGTGCGCCGGACTCGAAGCGGTACGACCAAAGCTGTTTCGAAACTGTCAGTTTAACAAATGAATGTATGAATGCTGAAAGAAACTTCGTACAAACAAACAATAGGATGGGGAGGTACGTCTTTGGGTCCAGAATAAAGGTGAATGAAGATATGAGCAGGATGCCATGGAATGTGATTTTTAGCGAGCGATCGCCTCAGCCAGAAAAACTTTCTTAAAATGCTGAGAAATTGAGCTACTTCACGGCGTTTTCAGAATTGTTCTAGCTTCATTAAGTACTTACTGAAAATATCTAGTTTATTTATTCACACGGGTTTTCTCGGAGAACGGGTATAAAAAATACATACAATACACGGGGGTAAAAAATACATACAAAAATACGGGTTTTGCGGAGAATGCCCCCGATGTATGACCCATCTATCTATGCGTATTTGATCGGCTGATTCCGCATATGCTCTCAGATTTTTCTTATCACCAACCATTACTATCCCCCCCCTCATTTCCGGGAAAGTCGATTTTCCTCGGAAAACGGGATTTATTGGTATTTTTGTGACGATTTTTATGTTCTGAGGAGTTTCAAAAATTTGCCGAGATCCTTTTTAGATCCCTCTTGATATATTGAGAGCCTCCCTGCCGTGCCAAGGAAGAACACCGCATGAACATTTGGACCGCGTTTAACAGAAAGGAACCAAGCCACATCAGCTATTGCCAAATTTAACTGGGCAATTTAATTTTTTACGAGAGAATGTTTGTGTGGATTCCTTTGAAAATTTTAAGAAATTTGCTTTGTACTGTAGAGAAAATCCACTGAAATTTGCACGAAAATCCGTACATCAGTTTTCATGTAAAAAATTAAATTGCTCGATTAAATTTGGCAATGGCCGATGTGGCTTGGTTCCTTTCTGTTTAACGCGGTCCATTTGAAAGTTGCCAAATTTACTTCGATAAAATGATTATTTTTGAGGAAAGTTATAAATACATTTCCTTCAAATTTTCAGAATCTTTAGGTGAAATTGCGAACAAAACTACCTGAAAAATTGGGAGGAAAATGGTCATAAGTTTACTAGAAAATACGCGTTTTGTCAAAGGAAAGTCGGCAACTTCTGAAGGTTTATTCGGCGTTTTTCCTTAGCACGGCAGCACAGAACTCGAGTTCGACGTCGAATCGTTATTTCTAGAAGGTCTGATTTTTCAGTTCCTGGACTGTTTCCAATTCCAGGGAAATTTGAAACATTTTCGCCGTGTTTGATCCATCGATTCTTGTGTATTTCAAGCTGATTGCCCCCCGAATATGGCCTCAGAAATTCGTTATTACTCGCTATTTTCAGAGAAAAGTCCATTTTCTACGGTCTACGAAAATTGTCTCAAAAACAGCGGAAAACTCGTTCTCCGAGAAAAATCCACTTTTCCGGCAAATGATGGGAAAAATTTGAGGTCATATTTGGATTCAGCATTCTAAAATACAGAAGCATCTCTCTGTCAAATAATTTAAGCCAGAAACCCTCATGTGGCCTCAGAAATTCGTGATCACCTACCATTTTTCTGGAAAACCCGAACCTTTGGCTAAAAGGGTATTTTTGGCCGTTTCCGTTGTTATCGCGACTGTTACTCCGTGTACAAAGTAAATGTAAGTGACATTTTTCTCAGGTACAAAATAGGTCATCACTTATGTATTATATCTCTGAATCCGAAAATGGCATCCATTCATTGCTGTCGCCCCTCTGTTTTCTAGATTAGACACTTTTCCCCAGACAAATGTGCAAAATTGACTTATTTTTGTCTGACATGCAATATCTTTTTAATTAATTTTTCTGAATCCATGATACAGAGGTACTTACGTATTTTAGAATGCTGAATTCGAATATCACCTCCAATTTTTTCCACCATTTGCCGGAAGAGTAGATTTTTCTCGAAGAGAGAGTTTATTGGTATTTTTGCGATAATTTTCCCAGAAAATGAACTTTTCTTCTTAAAATAGTGGTTGATGACGAATTTCTGAGGCCATATTCGAGGTTTTCAGCTTGAAATACACAAGAATCGTTGTATCGAACATGCGGAAGATGTTTTAAATATCCTTGAAAGTGAGAACAGTCTGGAAAGCTATAGGTCCGGAAATATCGGACCTCCTAAAAAACGAGGGAATGTCAGAGGTAAGTGAGGGTCAAACTCGGGCTCAACGCTTCTCCATACTTCAGGAGAGACCATAAGAGGATCTTTTTTCTCTTTTTTTCTTTTTTTCTTTTTTTCTTTTTTTCTTTTTTTTTCTTTTTTTCTTTTTTCTTTTTTTCTTTTTTTCTTTTTTTCTTTTTTTCTTTTTTTCTTTTTTTCTTTTTTTCTTTTTTTCTTTTTTTCTTTTTTTCTTTTTTTCTTTTTTCTCTTTTTTCTCTTTTTTCTCTCTTTTTTTAGGTAAATTAACGCAAGACAACATTTGTTGGCTGATTACTGTACGGAATTTTCTTATGAGTTAATTTCAGAGATTCTTGCATCATATTTAATTTTTGAGCTTCTGCATCAGAAAATACAAAACAAAGAAATATTTCCACGCGGCGCAAGGAGCTGAATCATAAAATTGCTATTAGCAGCTACCCTGATTATAAGGAGCGGCCTGACCGGGGTTGCGAGGATGCTTGAGCAACACAGAAATTCTGACAAAGCGGCTCGATCAAGGAGCCCCAGCAACTCCTCTAGGCGCCCCCAAAACTTGAAAACCCCACGTAAAGGAAGCCTTGAAGCTCGATTGGGTGGCTCTCATCCGAGAGAAGGGGCCCCGAAAACGTAGCATCACCCCCAAAAATTTTCTCGCCAGACCGACACTGTTGATTATCAATAGAGATGTCGACAAATTTTCTTAAGGTGATCTTGAAACACTCATTTAGTTTAAACGTGATTTTGCTCGACCAAAAGAGGTTCAATACTTCGACGGTGTGAGTCCGCAATCGCATATCTCGTTTGAGGTGTCTAAAAATCTCCTTCTCTATGTTATTTTTCCTCTTTTTTATTACTATTATACAGAAGTACTTTTCTCACAAAAATACGTTTGTGGAAAGAAACTCATTGAAAGACGGACCGTAGCCAAGTCTTTCAAAGCTAGAGCCTTTAAAAATTGCTAAAATCTAGTTTAAAAAAACGCTAAAATTTGATTTAAAACTGCTAAAATTTGATTAAAAAATTGCTAAAATTTGATTTAAAATTGCTAAAACTTGAATGTTAAAATCGTAAAAAGGTGTTAAAATCGAAAAATGTTGTTAAAATCGTAAAACGTTATTAGAAAGTTAAAAAAAATTGTTAAAATAAAAGAACATAAACCACTAGGTTAGCAGTCGGTCACACAATTAAAAATAAAAATACAGTCACTGCCCTGAGCTTAGGAAAGATCTAGTGATATTACAGGTGTGCAGGTCATTATTATTATCATTATTAGTAAAGTAGACAACTACAAAAAGTATTAATCCGAAATTATTTTTCTAAAGGAGAGCAAATTGACATCATTCCTTGAAGTTTCTACAGAATTTTCTTCGCACAGAGAAGGAAAATCACGGCAGCTTGAAAGAATTGCTGTTGAGTAGTTTTCCGTTTATAAAATGAAGTATGACAGGAAGTCTGCAACGCACAGTGGATCGAGTCAATCAGAGAGGTCGGATATGAAATTTTTGACCACACCTGCAAATTTTTGTATTTAATTCGTCACATTTTAAATTTCAATGTATGGTTCAGGAGGAAAATTCCACGAGGAAACCAGCGAAACCACTACTACATCCTTAAAATTTTGTGTAAACGGAGTTATAAGCCTTTAAAGTTTCCGAATTTTGTCCGACCTCTCCTATTGACTCGATCCACTGTGCAGCATCGCAAACTGAGTTGTGCAGTGGACCACTAGATAAGGTACGAATTTTAGCATTCTGGTACATGTTTCTTAACCAAAATTTCACGTAAAACACGACGCACACAACGAAAATTACCGAAATCAACTCCTTACAAAGATATTTAATGATTCCTAATGCGTGAATTCAAACCACCCGCTCATGAAAACTCAATGCTCTACGTGATTCACATCGCGCGCTAAACGTTTATCATGACATTCTCTGCGATATAAAAATCTGGCAACCTCGATCTTGACGCTTTGGCTCAGCTTTAGCAAATTGATGATAGTTTGAACAACACATGGTGGGAAATGAACATTGCTCGATTGAGAAGCTTGCTGAAACTATTGTGGTGCGCAATTTGACTGACGTAGAGCTTTGAGTTTTGTGTGAGCGGGCAGTTCAAATTCCTCGTACCCAATGTGAAATAAAAAGGTTAATATCTTCGTTAGGAGTTGGTTTCAGTAATTTTCGTTGTGCGAATCGTGCTCTACGTGAAATTCTGGTTAAGAAACTTGTATCAGATTGCTTAAATTCGTACCTTGTCTAGTGGTCCATTGCCGACTTGCACCGTCGACTTACCTTTTTTCAGGAGGAACCGTGCTCCAAGAAAACATGAATGGTCACCAACTGTCGAGGAAAGGAACAGCAGACAACGGCACGCTCTTCCCGCCGATCGAGCAGAGTCTGGTGAACACCCGGGATTCCGTCCCGCGATACCGGCTTTTTGCGGGCTCTCTTATTGAAAAAAATCGAAGAGAGAACGAAATGGAAGAGCCGAAACCGCGAATCTGCGTCACCAACGCAAAAGGCAGTTTTTGCCGAGAGACCCTCTTCGAACGTGAGTGCACGCGAAGCGTCGCTCCTCTGACGTAAGGGCGTATCTCTGTTTCCGCATGAGCCCCAGAAAGCAGGGATTTAAACCCAATATAGGGCTCACGTGAAAATTGAGATACGCCCTTATGCCAGGGGAGCGACGAAATGTTCCTGTGCGTTGACTCCGATCGTGATCGCTCGCTGACAGTTCTGCATTGGACGCATTTCTGCCTAACGGAACTATGCGCATTGAGACCTAAGCCCTGAGACCTATCAGAATATATGTATATCAGGGCTCACATCATAATGAACATAGTTCCGTTTGGCAGAAATACGTCCAATTTTTATTTTCAGTGTTTCACCTCGACGACCCTGATACGAACCAAACATTCCAGCGATGCTACTTGCTGATGCGTTTATTCCATTTTTAATTTTGTTGGAAAATAAGGGGCCATGTGAGAGATTCAAGGGGCCAGACAGAGCGAGCGCACTATGGGCCAGATCGTGTCCGTAGCGGCGCGAAACTCAATTTTCGACAATTTTTTTTCCTCATCAGAGGCATCTTAATCGATGCTCAGATACCTATTGATAGTGCAATAACATGGGAATATCTAAAATATTCGTTATATCTGCGGTTTCCTCGTAGATAGATATGCAGCATGTGGAATGTGATGAACCCACATCTCTACAATCTGAGGTGCGCGTTGCATAGTCACTTATTTCACAGTGCACCCGTGAACCTCACACCATTCATTATATGCATCTGACTGGTAAACTTCATTGTATGACAAGTATTTTCGTTTTTGCAGATCCCAAAAATATTGATTTTTAGCTGCAAGGCATGAGATCAAAGTTGCCCAAAATAAGCCCTAAAAATAAATTTTTCAGAATTTTGTAGACTGGGAAAGTGTCATTGCGGTTCGTTGCGCGGTTTTCTTTCGTACTTTTAGGAAGCATATATCCCAGAGATACCATATACCAAAGCACAAATGGTACAAACCGGTACAACCATATTTTTCGGATGCTTCTTTGAGGTGACCTCCAATTTCCACGAAAATCGGATATAGGGGTTTTAAGGAACCACGGTACACAGTAAAGCGACCAATGAAATATTTCAAGGCCTGTTTTTTCGGCACGGGAGTTTTGGTCAACGTGCCAGTTGAGACCCAAAGTTAATTGGCCCATATGTAAATACAAACGACCTTTGCTCATGACGTTTTTGGATGAAAATGTATAATGTTTTGGAAGAATGAGGGTTTGCTTGTTTTTTTGTTTTGTCTGTTTGGTCCAACGGAGAATAATATATAGTTGAGAGTTTTGGTAAAAATGGGGGAGCGTCAATTCCATTAGACAAAATTCACTAAAACTCTCTAAACCTCTTTGGTGTAACAGGACTTAATTATCTTTCAAGAAATTCCCACCGTGTTATACCTGAACCGGATGGACCTCTATATTTGCCTCAGCTAAAGGCTCTTAGATTTTTCCTGTGTACGATAAGTATCTTGATTTATTTTGCGAGGAAAGATCTGTACTTTTAAAGGATGCCTGTCATTCTTAATACGTTCAATTTCGTATAATACTGTGCAACACCTCTGTTGTGAAATAGTTGCTTCAGGCGCCGCCGCACGGCGAGCGGGCGGCCAGCGCGAAACGCGCATTGGCGCCTACAAACCTAAGTGGATACTTCAAGCATTGTGCAATGCGTGAAGTATCCACTTAGGTTTGTAGGCGCCAGTGAGCCTCTCGCGCTGGCAGCACGCCGCTCGAGCGGTGGCGTGGCGTGCTCTGCGATTTATCGATTGATCTTCTAATTGGACGTATTTCCGTCAAACGGAACTATGTGCATTAAGACATGAGTCCTGAGACCCTTAAGAATTTATGGATTACATTTTGCAATAAGGAACCACTATTTCTGGCTCTCCCATAAAAGTACATATCTGCATAGGCATGTATGTTGTTTCTAAAATGGGCCAGAAATAGTGGTTCCTTATTACAAAATGTAATCCATATGTATATCGGGACTCACGTCATCATAATGCACATAGTTCCGTTTGACAGAAGTACGTCCAATTGAACCTATGGAAAAGAATCGACGAACAGCGTCCGCAATGAACACCTTAATGAATCGTATTCGATACATCAAACAAGTAAGATCGTATCGATCGATTGGTTCAACATATAAACACAACCTCAAAAGTCAATTTGAGTAATCTGAGGGAACCGGCATTTTTTTAATAGACTTTTGATTCCTATGAGTACAAAAAGGCAATGAAAAGTGAAATTGTTAGGAATTCCTTCATATTCAGCTTTTTCGACTTAAATCCAAAAATTTTTGTTTTAGGTCATGTTTTATTGTGTTAAACCAAACGATACATCGAACCACTATCGAATAAGATCCATAATAGATCCTTTTCCATAGATTTAAGGGGCAAATATCGATAATCGATCATTCACGCCTCGCCACGGTGACAGTGGCGGATCCAGAGTGAGTTGGAGGGGGGGGCAGGGGGCATTTTCTGATGCCAAGTGGGGGGTCTGGGGGGCACCCCCCCCCCCCCCCCCCCCGGAGCGAGGAGCCCAGGGGGCCTCACTCGGAATATTAAGAAAATAGCCATCCCCAGCTTTAATTTCAAGCAGTTTAAGCATACAATTTATGCATTATTTTAAAAATGAAAATTTACGAATAATGTACCTCTTTTAGCGTATTCTAATGTTAGTATAAGGACTATTTATTTTTGCGTCGAGTATATTTTGGTGTCGCGTTGGTTTGGTAATTTTTGGTTTAAAAACATATTACATGTGCACAGAGAGAAATTTCAACACAAGAGTTTGGTTAATACGGGAGGTAAAACACAAAATTACCCTAGCCTCAGGTCGACAATTTTAAGACAAAATGCCGGCTAGTTCTCTTGAAGAAATTTAATAAATAACGAGTGGTGATTACCAACGGATACCAATATACACGGATAATACTAATCGGAGGAATGTATCCTTCCAGTATCTCCATTGTTTTTTTGCGCTAAATTCTCCGCAAACTGTACCAAAATCAACACGAAATTTGTGTTGGTGTGTGTTTAAATTCCTATATTACCCAATAGTAACACAAGAAAAAAAACATTTTTATCAATGTAGGTGTTACGGGCAATGTAATACAGCCGGTTAATGTCGTCGTTACACGGGTAATGTCGGTATTAACTAGGCCTCCTGGTTAATGTCTAAAAGTAGATTAAAAATACATATTTTTGGTGATTTGTAAGTGAAGTAAGGGGTTTTAGGTTTTCATAATCAAATTGAAAAGATGTGCATACTGTGGATTTATTTATTTCAATTTGAACAAGGTTTGTAAAGAGGGACGGAAAAATTTAAATTGATTTTAAAAATTGATTTTAAAATTTTAAAATACGAAAATTAATTTTAAATAATGAAGATTTAAGATGAAAGTAATTTAACGGAATTTAAATATTAACGGCATTGAAATAATTCAGTTTCCTTGGGTTATATATCGACATTACCCAGGAGGACTGCGGTTAATGCCGACATTGCCCGGCTATTACATTACCCGTAACATAGGCAACGCTTCTGCGCTTCGGAGAAAGAAAAGCCGCAAAAAACTTGTGGCAAGCGCAGCAGAACATAAAATCGGTTATGACGTCAATTGAATTAGTGAGTTCGAAAACACACCAACTCGGAAAAAAAATTGTAAAAGAAACACCTGAAACTGCGCAGCGGGCGGAGAAGATAGTTTAAGAAAAACCTTTTTGGTGCCAAAGGACGAGTACTTAGAGACTTTGTGAAGCACCAAGTTGAAATCGATACACCATGTTTGATGACAGAGAGTTAGGCATTTAAAAATTTCCGAGTTGGTGTGTTTTCGTTCTCACCGACTTTCAGATACTGATTTTTCATAGTCTGCCCTGAAAACTTTAATTTTTCGACCTGAATAAAGCTTTTGAATATCTATAGAACTTGTTGGTGCGAGATATACTGAACCGAAAAAAGAAAACCGCAAAATCGGATGGTCACCCGTTTCCCGTGAAATGGCTGAAAATTGGTATTTCCAATGAAATACTTCGATTTTTCCCTTTTCCCGTCGCTGTTTCGATTACTTCTGATTGCAATTTCGAAATTTCATTTTGCGTGCAGACGCTTCTATCCATAGAAGTCACTAAACCGTAAAAAAGTGAAAATCGAAAAAAACCCGAGTTGGTGTGTTTTCGAACTCACTGGTTCAACTGCCGGCGCTGCCGTACTGGAGAACAACGCCATACGAGGAATACGAGTATCCAAACGTTTCAAAGCGGGAAAGATCTAGATTCTAGATCTAGATCCGTATTATACAGAAGCGCTTAGCTGTCAGTCCGTGTTTAAAGTAAAAAACCAATTTTTATCGATTGATGGCGGACAAGATTTTCTATGAAGGCGGCAAGGCGCATTTCAAAGTTCAGGGAAAAAGACGTGCATCGATGAGAAAAGAACTCGCCTCAATGAAAATTTCAAAGATCAATTTTGAGAAAACTGCCCTCCCGTCAAACCAATGAATTATAGAAAAAAGACTATCGTCCTCCTTGGTTCCATATTGGGAGCATTAAATAAAGGTACACTGGAAAAAAAACACATTGGATCTAGAGTCCAGACTCTTAAAAACATCGACAAGAAAAAATAATCTTGATTTGAAAAAACTTAAAATTCCCTGACAAAAGGGGAAAATATTCCTAATATTTCGATACGGTTGGACTGAATAAATGAAAGTAAGAATGTGTTCGGGTTTTAGGAATATAATGTATAGTAAATAGACCAAAATGAAGGCTGCCTTAGGTTATGAAAGATATTGTTGCATCATTTTTAAAATTTAACAGACGTGATCAGAAATTCGGGTAAGAATTTTGATAGAAATTTCCGCTGGAGTATAAAATTCGCGGAACGCTTTCCAAAAAAATAATGTTTTCCGATTTCCCTGACGTTTTCCGACACGAAAATCGGTTGCGAAAAAAATAGTCTGACATGCCGAACTTGAGTGGATTCCCTGGCGATTTTCTTGATTTCCTTAACACACACACACAAAAAAAAATTGCCTGACTTATCCTGGTTTTTCCGATCGTTAGACACCCTGTTAAGGAACATAACCTTGCACGGTGCTCCTGAAAGGAGTTTAACTCGAAGTTGGTCCTGACTTAATTTGAGCTGAAATGTCAAGAAGAGGACTACCAGATACTAGAAACAACAATTTCGCAATCGGTTGTTGGAGCTCCTGGAGAAATAATCGCGATATTATGGTTTTTTAAGGCTTTTTTCGGAAAATAGCACTGGGAAAAAACACATTGGATCTAGAGTCCAGACTCTTAAAAACATCGACAAGAAAAAGCATTCCTGATTCAATCGGATTTTTGCTTAAATCAAGAACCAAGCCTCTTCATTTGAGCGGATTTCCTTTCGATTTAAGCTTAAATCTGATTGAATCAAGAGTCCTTTTTCTTGTCAATGTTTTCAAGAGTCTGGACTCTAGATCCAATGTGCTTTTTTCCCCAGTGTATAACAGATTAATCAATTCTAAATTCAGAGATTCAGAGAATAAATTACAAACGAGAAAAGGGGACAAAATCTTTCATTTCCTGAGGGTATAGTAATTTCCAATTTTGTCGTCTCTCGGTGATACAAGAGACAACACCTTTAATTAGTCGAGTTAAGAGAGAAACCAAACACGCACTTTGACCTTGAGTGGAGCTGCGCAGAGAGCAATGATGACGAGGACTGAGATGAAAAGGAGAAGCCCTCGGCGCGGTGGTCGGCATGTAACACATATTAGCGCCTACAAGACTGCATGAATACTTCACGCATTGCGTCAAACACACTGCAGTTAGCAGCAGTCGGCTTGAAATGCATAGCGCCTACAAGACTGCATGAATACTTCACGCATCGCGCCAAACACAGTGCGGTCGGCGCAGCGGCGGTAGTTAAAATTATTAAACCACATTTATGTTTGTTCTTTCATAATTTTTTCGTTCGTTTATTTTAAATGGATTGTTCGTGGATGTTCGTTTATTTTAATATGCCTCGTCCAAACAGGGTTGAGTTTACGGAACTTGACTTTCGCGTAAAGTTCCGTGAACTTTTGTTAGTGTTGACAAGGCTCTTACAAAAAATGTGCCCAACACGAGTATACGCGTCTCATACACCCCTCCTCTACCGGCACGTTCACTCAACGAATGAGAAGGGGACGGAAAAATACAGGCGGCCTATGGGCGGCAAGTAGGTAAATTCGGCCCTGAATCCATTACGTTTGTCGTATTTACGATATTATGCGGGCGAACGGCACACTGTCGCTCGAGTGACGTCACCTTGACGTGACGTCACTCTTGATGACTCGTTGGATGATTTCGGGACGGTTGCGGGAGCCATCCTGTCAAAAGCAGCTTCTCTTTCGTCACAACTACCACGTGCTGTATGATCTCTGCCGTGCTAAGGGAGAACGCCGTATGAACCTCCCTCAGTTGCCAAATTCCCTTTGATTAAATACGAATTGGACGTATTTCTATCAAACGGAACCAAGCGCCAATTTGAGTTCCTTTTGAGGAATTTAGAATCCCGGATAGTGCGTTCTGTCAAACGGACCTAAGCGCCATGGAAAAGCATTGCGAGTGTAGGACGGAACGAGCAGGACGCCCATTTCCGCCGCCAATCGAAGCCCTCCTCTACCTTCCTCATCCTATGGCGCTTAGGTCCGTTTGATAGAATTACGTCCAATTTTCAGGAATACTCGTGAATATTTTCCGCTCAATTTTTCAGATAATTTTCTTCGTAATCAGCTCTAAATGATTTGAAAATATCAAGAAAAAATATTCTTAACCCTCCTTAAAAATAAACATTTTATCAGAGGAAATTCGGCAACTCTGGAATGTTCATACGGCGTTTTTCCTTGGAAAGGCAGATCTGACCGCAAAGGGAGTTGGTGGGGTGGGCGCACCGTGGATCATAAAGCGATGGCAAAACTCCCGAACCAAGAATCTCGGTGTGCTACGTTGCAGACCTCTCGCCATATTTTATTTTCTTGATGGAAAACTACTCCACGTCAAGTCTTTTAAACTTCCAAGATTTTTCTCCTGTGGGTGATGACTCCAGGACCAATTCAAGAAATGATGTTGCTTTGCTCTCCTTCAAGAAAATGATGTGGGACCGGAAATTTGAAAACACGTGGTTTGGGACTTTCGTCATCCAAGTGCTTATTCAGCAAGTTGGCAACATTGTTTTCTCTCCATTTGAATCTGGGTACGATCGATTCGTTTCCAATTTCAACCACTAGGGGGTACACACGCGCCCGCCCCCTGGCCACTATGCGACCCAATAACTCGGGAGCGCTCCGCGCTTACTGAGTTAGTTCGCGAGGCGGACAATTAATGGGTTAAACATCTAAATAGAGTGTCTAAACTGGTTTCAGGACATTTTGTCAACGATTTTTTGTCCAGTAGTTTACGCCCACACGTAAAACAAGCAACGGTGACTTGGTCCAACCGTTATACTTTAGTCGGTATGTAAAATTATATTGATAATATGGAAATGGAAAAATTGAGAGAGAAGGAGGTGTTGTTATGGTTGCTCATTTTCTAAATGAAATGTTATTACTTTCTCCTTTTGAATCATCTTCTTAAATTGTCATTGGTGAATATTTCGTTTTATTTCTATCCTTAAAATATTGAATGTACAATATATCTTATATATGTATAGGTACTTTTTTTATTTTTTTTTATTTTTTCTTTACGAAATTATTACTTCATTTTGAAAACATTTATATTTTTAAAACGTGACAAATATTTGTGACACCTTTCCCAAGCGACATTAATCTCAATGAGCCGCAGTTGTGCCGACAGAAACTGCAAAAATGAATAAACGAGGGGAAAAAACCAAGAAGCACGCAATCTTTAGTTTTAACCTATTTGTACATCGATCTTTTAAAGTCAAATACGTCAAATTTTGAGCGTTTGGTTGCGCGTACACGTCACTGCAACTACTGCAAGCACAATAAAAGCACAAAATGTAAAAGAAAAAATTAAAGTGCTTTGGAAAGCATTCAATTTGGCACGAAACCACCAATATTTAAAAAACAAACATTATATTATTATTCTCCTTTGATAAATTGCTACATATTTTCCCCACATCGATTTAAATGAGAATAATCAATGCAGAGTGTGCAGACATTTCAAAATCATAAGTTAAAAAACATGCGAGTATAAATATAAAAGCTTAACAGAGCGGAGCAGCGTGCTGCCAGCGCGAGAGGCTCACTGGCGCCTACAAACCTAAGTGGATTCTTCACGCATTGCACAATGCTTGAAGTATCCACTTAGGTTTGTAGGCGTCAATGCTCGTTTTGTGCTGGCCGCTCGCTCGCCGTGCGGCGGCGCCTGAAGCAACTATTTCACAACAGAGGTGTGGCACAGTATTATACGAAAGTGAACGTACATATGTATTACATATGTACATGCATGTATTAAGAACGACAGGCATCCTTTAAAAGTACAGATCTTTCCTCGCAAAATAAATCAAGATACTTATCGTACACAGGAAAAATCTGAGAGCCTTTAGCTGAGGCAAATATAGAGGTTTATCCGGTTCAGTTATAACAAGGTGGGAATTTCTTGAAAGATAATTAAGTCCTGTTACACCAAAGAGGTTTAGAGAGTTTTAGTGAATTTTGTCTCATTGAATTGACGCTCCCCCATTTTTACCAAAACTCTCAACTATATATTATTCTCCGTTGGACCAAACAGACAAAACAAAAAAACAAGCAGTTAGTTAGTTAGTTATTATAATTTTGAGACATTCAGCGACTCAGGCTATTAACGTCTTTACAGGTAATTTTGAAAATATATAGGAGTATAAACGAAAATTTAGATTTTTAAATTAAGAGAGGTAAAGAGTTTCAGAATTTTGGTGGCAATATTAGGTTCATCGCATGTAAGAGGGTTTGTATTTCTGTTGAATGAAGGGGAGTAGATCTGTGATTGGAGATGTCGGAGGGAAGAGCAGTCCATAAGTATAACCCGCATTCTTCCAAGACCTTATACATTTTCATCCAAAAACGTCGTGAGCAATGGTCGTTTGTATATGTATTTACATGTGGGCCAATTAACTTTGGGTCTCAACTGGCACATGGACCAAAACTCCCGAGCCGAAATAACGCGTGGACTAAATTATTGAAAAAAACAGGTGCGCGGACAAAAAATCGTTGAAGAAATGTCGTATAACCGTCTAAACTAGGGGCTATACCTTATCGATAGCCAAAAGAAATTTTCCAAACTATGAAATGAGATGAAATATATACAAAAAGAAATAAAAAATCAATAATTAATGCTCGGAATTATTCAATCCTAACGTTGGTGCGTGATTATGGTACCACCTTGCGAGACGGTTCTAAAAAAGGTTCGACCTATCGAAAAGCAACGGATCTGATTGGTCGAATCTGGTGACAGCGGTGTGAACTGGTGTCGGTGATTGATGAGACAAACCGGGACGGAACTTCACTGAAAAAAAATCTCGGTGTATTTACTAAGAAAAGGGTAGAATTAACAAGAATTCAGGGTTCTACATATATTTGATCCCAGTTTTTCCTTGGTAAAATTACCATTTATGGAATTGGTAATTTTACTGGGCCTTGGTAAAAACGCCAATATTTTTTTCGACTGTGGTAGAATTACCGAGATAAAATGGCAAAGTTAATTGGAAAATTAAGGAATTGATTACCAATAAAAGTGGTATTCTTACCTGAAAAAAACAGTAAAAATACCGGTTTTTAGGTAAGCATACTAGTCTGTCTTGGTAAAATTACCAATAATTGGTAAAAAAGTGAGATTGTAAAGGTACCAACGGACTTTGGTAAAAACGCTGATAATTTTTTTTCAGCGTTTCCAAAGAGGTTCGGGACTTCAAGTAAAATTCGCTTCATGAAAACGCAGGTCAGGGAATCATAGGACGACAAAAGAGAGATGAACTTTAGTGAGTGCATGTGCGCTGGTGCGGCCTTGTGCGCGTGAACTTGGGGTGTGTGTGAGAGGGTGGGTGTGTGTGCGCGAGAGCAGAAACATTAAAGCGAACAAGCGCGGTAGGTTTAAAACAATTAATCTCAGACCGCGATGTGCGCCCCCGCTCAAAGTGTTAACGCTTTAAATCTGAACCGGGAAGGATAAACAACACGTGAGGCGAGGGGTCGAAATACAGGTTAAACCCGAAAGCTTTTACAAAGTGCGAAAGGGGTAGCGCAGGGCGAGGCCTGGCGGCGGAGGGGAGGGGAGGGGAGGAGAGGGGACAAATACGACACAATAAAAATTTTCGGTGGCGAAAACAATGACACGACAAATGAATGAGCGCAATTAACTTCTCTTGGCGCCCGTATTGTTCCGGCGCGGCAAAGTGAAAAACGCCCGGGTGTTGCGGGTTGCCGAGTTGCCGGGCGCGCAGTCAGTGGGCAGAGATCGCCCTCTGGGATCAAACCCTTGTTTGTTACTCAGAGACAAACTGCCCAGAATCAGTGTTCCCATTCTATGACAGTGAAAAGTTCTGGGATTCGGAAGTTTTTTGTTTCAATTTCTCCGTTCCATGGTCGAAACAATCGCCCTTTTTTTAATCCCTGAAATCGTGATAGCCGGAGCATGGATTTGCAAAAATCCTCCTGATATCTACTGACAATAAAATTATCTCTATGTTAAAAACTCATTTCTATAGATGGCTGTAGATTCCTGAGATACTAAATAAATAGGAATAGCAGCCAAGTAATCAGAAAAAAAGTTCCTGGATTCTTTTTAGATTTTTTAAAGATGTGACGAAAAATGTAAAACATCCGGAACCTCTCGAAGTTCCGGGAAAAATTCATGAAAATCCGGAAGATCCGAGATTCCGAACTAGTTCCGAGAAATTGGAGCATTGTCCCAAATTTTCACAGAATATTCCGTCGAGGATCGAGTCAAAATAGCACAAAATTTAAGGAGTTCATTCAAACGGTTTCCCCTCTGGTGAATGACTTGCGACACAAGAAATCTGAGACACTTGTTTCACAATTTGCATCACCAAAATATTTTTGATTGATCAAAAAATATAATGGAGAACTTGCAGGTGTCCGAAATTTGATGAATTCCTTGTTTGAATGGACGCTACCAAGTGAGCTGAACACGAGGATACCTTTGAACCATAAACCGAACAATTATTGAAATAGCCTTCATGCACGCTCGCCTTTCCGATTCCCGTTCACATTTTTGTGTCCGCGGATACCCGCGGATATTCGAGCATGCTCGAAACGGCAAAAAACGATCGTTTTTGACCATTTTTCGGCCCAGGAAGCTCCTTCAAGACTCGAGACTACGTGGAATCGATTCTACGCCTCGAAATACATAGAATTCGATACTAATATCGATTTTTTTTGACCATCAGAAATCCAGTAAAATCGACAGTTTTTATAGGAGGATTGAAAACAAACAAATGGTAGGAAATAAACATAATAATAAGAACTTTGCAAAACGATAATCCGGGTATCGGAACTTGGCTGTCTTGAAAACGCCTTCAAATGCGGCGTGATACCTCACGCATTCCGGAGAGTTCAAATAGTTGTATCATTGCGCCTTAGAAATGCGACGGCAGATTACAATTGAAATAGCCTCCATACACGCTGGGCTTGTCAGTTTCCCTTGACATTTTTGCAGTGGTAAATGCATAGCTCAAGTGCGCTCCAGCTAGAATTGTATATGTATTTAGCAAATGGGTGGTTTTTATACGAGGTTCAAAACTCCACAAATTGTACGGAATATAACAAAATCTTATGAACCATGCAAAACGATAAACCGGGTATCGGATCTTGGCTGTTTTTGAAAACGCCTTCAAATGCGGCGTGATACCTCACGCATTCCGGAGAGTTCAAATAGTTGTATCATTGCGCCGTAAGAATGTGACATAAGATTATAATAATTATTGGAGGAGATAATACATAATGATCTATTCTGCTAAAATAAATGCATTTCTATGAGAAATATCGCCAGATGACGTAACTAGGCGGCGCATTTCCTCACTTTTAAAGATATTTTTATACTATTTCTCATAGCCGAAAAAATTCTTGAAGAGTATACCGCAAAATCAGCTCTTTAGGCACTTTCAGGTGAAGCAATAAATAATTTGCGTGCAAAGTCTCAATTCCGTAAGCCCGATACTTCGGGTCAATATTCCGAGCCGATTCGGTGCAGGTGGTGGCGGCTTGACTGTCCCGGTCCCCCGATGGCGGGAAAAATAGAGGGATCGAATGGCGGGCCCCGCGCCCCTCGCACCCTTTAAAATATCGGTTTCTCCGTTCGTCCCGCGGGGAGGTGCGTAGTTTTCCATTTTTTTGGGCGATTTTTTCCCAGTCGTCTGATGACTCGGCTGCCCGAGGCGTATGACGTCATGAAAATCGCAGGGGTGCAGAATTTACGGCGGAAGCGTAGTGCATCGTCGTGCCGGCCGCGCCGCTTCGCCTGTAGGTTCTATTGACGCCACCGCCACATAAACGGCACGGAGCTCCTATCAATGAAATCATTTTTTTTCTTCTTTTTTTTGGAGAGCTTGCGTTCTCTAGATGTGGGTCACAAGGTTAAAACGTTAAAAACACTAAAAAAGCAGTGTGAAAAGTGCTGGTAGACGGAGAAAAAAAACTCGTGCGTGGGACCCGAAGTTCAGGTCATATGGATGTCTGAAGTTTTCGGATTGAGCATCTGAACATTTTAGGTCTAGCCGTCGAGGTTCGGATCACACATCTGAAACTTCAGTTACTACATTTGAAACTTCAGTTCTTACATCTGAAGTACTTCGGTTTTCACATCCGAAAAACTTCGGTTCTCACATCCGAAATACTTCGGTTCTCACATCTGAAGTACTTCAGATGTAAGAACTGAAGTTTCAGATGTAATAACTGAAGTTTCAGATGTGTGATTCGAACCTCGACAGCTAGACCTAAAGTGTTCAGATGCTCAATCCGAAAACTTCAGAGATCCATATCTCCTAATCTGCCAACAGGGGCATTTATCGTTGTCTTTGAGTCTCACGCGAGAAAAGTTTTCTGAAAATAACCCGCACTAGAAAAAAAAACACATTGGATCTGGAGTCCAGACTCTTAAAAATATCGACAAGAAAAAGTACTCTTGAATTGATTCAATCAGAATCTAACTTAAATCAAGAACCAAGCCTCTTAATTTAAGCGCATTTCCTTTTGATTCAAGCAAAAATCCGATTGAATCAAGAGTATTTTTTCTTGTCAATGTTTTCAAGAGTCTGGACTCTAGATCCAATGTGTTTTTTTCCAGTACTTGACCGATTCTCATCCTTGATATTATATTTGCACCTTTTCTGCATAATATTATACGGCTGAACCAGGGTTTGGTTGAGATGGTTGGGCGGATCTCTATCCGATTGAACTGAATAGATGGAAGAGATACGTTGCGGTAGGTGTTTGAGAATAATGGACCCCTACACTAAGTTTGACCTAGGAATGAATGTCACCTGCCTTCTCTTAAAAATTTTACGTAAAAAACTATTCATGCAACGAGAAGTTTGGAGATCAACGTTTGAACGAGATATTAACAGCTTGACCAAAGTGCGAAGCCACGTATCTGCTTTTGCGAAGTTGTAGACTCCCTGCCATACTTAATTTTTCTCATGAAAACTATTCAACTTAATTTATTTAAAACTATCTTAATTTTTCCTCTTCTTCAGCAGAATATTTTACATAATGGAGAATATGCGCCCAAATTTTTAATTGCTTTATCTGAAAGTACCGTAAGAGCTGATTTTGCAGTACTTTTTATAATTTTTTCCGGTTATGGGAAATAGTATCAAAATAGATTTAAAAGTGAGAAAATGAGACTAGTGACTTTATCTGGTGGCATTTCCCATTTAAACGCATGTATTTTATCAGATTAGATCCTTTTGTCATATATCTCCTCCGATAATTGTTCAATTTATTTATGAACCAAGCGTGTCCTCGTGTTCAGCTCACTTGATAGCGTCCATTCAAACACGGAATTCATCAAATCAGACACCTGCAAATTCTCCATTTCAAGCTTTAAAGTTAGCTTCTTCCTCATTTAAACAAATTGAAAGAAATGAGTTAACAAAAAGCAGGAAAATGTCCACAATACTTCTATTCTAGGATTGCAGGCTCGCGGCGTACACTGATTGGATATTGTGTGCACCTCGGGCGGTAGGTCTAAAGCGGTAGATATACCCGTGAGTTATAGGACGCGTGTGTTTAAAGTGAAACACCAATCGGTAACGAGGATTTTGATGATAAAAGTCCTAACCCTAAATTAACTCCTAACCGTGGTAAGAACGTTTTGCATGACTAAATTGAAATTTTCCGCTCATGGGAGAAAAATTAATTTACGTGGGTTGAATTGCATGCTAAACTTCACTATCACAGTCTCAACCGTATAAAAATATGGTAACCTCATTTTTGTTGCATTTGCTCAGCTACAGCAAGCTTTACACACTTTGAACAACACAGGGTGGGAAAGAAACAATGCTCGATTGCGTAGTCTGCAGTCTGCTATAGCCGTTGTGGCGCGATTTGACTAGTGCAGAGTATTGTTTTTTTTTGTGGCCGAGCAATTCAAATTCCCCGTGACCAATGTACGATAAAAAGTTATTATCTTGGCTAGGAGTTGATTTCAGTAGTTTTCGTTGCGCGAATCGTGCTCTACGTCAAATTCTGGTGAGGAATCATGTATAGGAGTGCTTTAATCCGTGCCTTGTTTAATGGTTCATTCAATTCTGAAAAAGCGAACATTTTCCTAGCGAGAATTTTCCTAGCTTCCCTCGTAAAAAAATATTTTATCGGAAGTAACGAGGTAACGATGGAATGCTCATACGGCGTCTAAACACAACATGGGCTTTTTAAGCCCCATTACCCGATGCCGTGATTATTCTAACGCGAGTTCGAATAATCGCGACAAATACTGGGCGGCCGGTGCGGCGTTAAACGCTCATTAGCGCCTGCAAGACTGTATGAATACTTCAAGCATTGCGCCAAATAGTGCAGTCGGCGTGACGCACATATTAGCGCCTACAAGGCTGCATGAATACTTCTCGCATTGCGTCTAACGCAGAGCAGTGACGGTCAGGTGGTATGAAACGCATATTAGCGCATACGAGACAGTGGGAATACATAATACAGTGCGCGCTTTAATCTTTGTAATTTCTCGGTGTCAGGTCTACCACCTGTATTTAAAAAAAAAAAAAAAAAAAAAAAAAAAAAATTGCAAATTTTGTTTCCGACTTCGCCCGTTGCCTCGTTCTTCTGTGCGTCGTTGTCCTGCAATTTTGATGATTTCAGTCTTGGAGAATCCGTATATAAAGCGTGGACGTCCGACAAGATAAAACTAATACTAATAAAAAAAAGAAATAAAAAAAACAGAACGGACGAAAATGTTGCGTCAAAATTGTTTTCGATTTATTTGAAATTATTTAGGGAAATTCGCGGAAACTCTCCAGAAAGACTATGTGTAGCTTTTTAAAAACACTGATTAAAAATAAAACATAAAAGTGGTGCAAGACGTTGCAATCAAAGAAAAATACGCTTCCTTTTGCGTGCACCCATCGGTTTTTGAATCTATTTATTCTTTAAATAACTTAAACATAATTGTTCTAAAATTGTTAACGTGCAGTTCTTCTTCAGTGGATGGTAGCCGCGCAGCGGCCACAAGTCCTTAGTTGACTTTAAGTCGTTATGTAAGGCCAAAATATGTCAGTCCGAGCGGAGGTAACGAGAATTTGAAGTCTCTCTTTCAAAGAAAGTTGATTACAGACCAAATCACCTAAAATTTTGATACGTCATTTCTGAGACTTAAAATGGTCAAACTATTAAGTAGATTTTTTTTAATGCTTATCGAATGTGGATGAATTAAACGGAGCAAAGAAATTACGATACAAGAAGTTGTACTTGTTCATGAAATGTATTGTGTAGTTTTTACAATTGAGTTTTACAAAATTGTAAACGCCCTTAAACAGCAATAAATAAACTGACAAAAAATAAATAAATAAGAAATAGAAAAATAAAATAAAAAATTGTTAGGAAAAATGCGAATTTATGTCCTTAGGACGGGTTCACTAAATGCTTTTATTTTCTTCAAGCTGAACTTGCAGTCGGGCGAACCTATTTCTTCAGCTAAAAGAGACGAAGTTCAGTTTGGTAAATCGAAGGTCTGTTTCAGTGGCGAGGCGTGAGTGAAACAAAGTATGCGCAACAAGTAAGCGCTAAAAAGTATGCTATTGAGCAAGTCGACGGTGTAAGTCGGCAATCACACAACTCGGTTTGCGACGTCATAGACTACCTGTCATACTTTTTTTTTTAAACAGAAAACTACTCAACGGCAATTCTCTAAAACTGCCATGATTTTTCTTCTCTGTGCGGGGAAAATTCTGCAAAAACTTCGTGGAATTATATCAATTTGTTCTCTTTTAAAAAAATAACATTGAAGCGGAGATTTTCAGGCACCGCAAACGAGATTTGCGATTGCGGACTTACGCCGTCGAAGTGAATTTAAAACAGGTGTCGTGGTTGGAAACACAAATAAAGTATCTTTCACGCCACTTCTCGGAGCAAACTAAAAAAGCAAACTGCTCAGACGTTTTGTTCCCCTTCAGCAATCGTGCTAAAAGCCCCGTTGCATTTTTAAGTTTTAGGTCACGCTAAAGTTCCATTATATTCGGTTTTGCTCTTCACTCACGTCCTCATGTGCGAGGAGCTTGATAACTCGCAAAGAGTATGACGGAACGCTTGCTTGCATCAAACTTAGGCAGTACCGAGTCGTGAAAGATCGATTATCCATGTATACCCATTTAAAGCTATGGTAAAGAATCGATTTAGGAGGTGTTCGGTGCGAAAACCAGCTTCATCGATAATTTTCATAGGTTTAAATGGTAGATCAATATATTTATCGCAAAGCACGCCACGCCTCTGGTTTGTTCAACGGGACGAGGTCTTCGTTCACCGATCCAAAAAACTCCATTCAATCCGGGACAAGTTGCACATGAATCAGACTTATTCAGTTCGTGGAACTAAGCTTTCCATTCCATCATACTTAGCTTCTTATCATTTTTAGCTACATTAGCTAAAAATATTAGGATCAGTCCAAACCGCAACTTTCTATGTTCAATACTAACCGAGATATCGCCCTTTGAGAAGTCGGGTTTTTGACGTCATCCACCGCGGTGGTGACACCCTTGGTTTCTTCCGCCTTGGTTTTATCAGTCACGGGGACACACATTAGCACTGGTTACTCTGCGTAAAACGCGGACGAAAGCAAGGTGGAATAAACCAACGGTGTCACTACCGCGGCGAATGACGTCAAAAACCCGACTTTTCGAAAGGCGATATCTCGGTTAATATTGAACGTAGAAAGTTGCGGTTCGGACGGATATTATTATTTTTCGCTAATCTACAAAAATCAATCATCAAAACACGATTCTGTGACCAGCGCAACTGACCCACTGAAGAAGTCGGTTCGCTCGATTCATAGCTGATTCCTTTGAACCGAAAAGCACCTCTTGAACTTATCGATCCGCGTAACCGACATTTCCCTTTCTTCTTGCAATTGATCGCATCTGGCACGTTCTGTAGTTCCAGGTCCAGATCCAGATTTTTTTTTTTTTTTTCTTAAATCTTTACTTGTCCATGTTCTGGGCATCCTCTACTGTGTCCGGCAGTTTCCGGTGAAGAGTTTCCGGGAACAGCGAAGCCAAGGCGCCAGCCGTCAGTGCCACTGCGGCGAATAACAATATTGGCACCTGAGTTCCGAAATACGTTGCCTGCGAAAAAAAAGGAAATATTTTACCAAGATTTTCCTTGAGGTGCTAGAAAATGAGATGTTGCATGTGTGAGGAATTTGCGAATTGACTGTTGATTGTCATGTAAAAGTTCGCGAGAAACACGATGGTGCCACTGGTTTTCTTTGAAATCAACTCCCAAGCTCAAAAAAGCTCTCAAGTTGAGGCCAAAATGGAGGGGATATCCCACGCTATCCTGAGAGTCCACCTCTACATCAAGACGAACTCACCATGCAAAACATAGGGCGCATTTACATTAGCAGGGGTGCCGTCTTTTCAGTCTTAGAGTCCTCAAATAAAGTGGCAGCCCTGTCAATGTATTTCCTCCCTTTCTTTGCATGGAGAGTTCGTCTTCATGTAGAGGTGTACTCTCACGATAGCGTGGGATATCCCCTCCATTTTGGCCTCACTTTGAGAGCCTTTTTTGAGCTTGGGAGATGATTTCAGAGAAAACCAGTGGCACCATCGTATTTCTCGCAAACTTTTACATAAAAATCGATGGTCAAATCGCAAATTCCTCACAAATGCAACATCTCCATTAAAGTGATTCAATGGACGCCATATTTTGTAAGAAAACAAAAAGAAAATTAAGTTTATTGATGGAAGCGGTTGGTTGCAATGAACGAAGGAGTTAAGTAATGCACTAACTAACTATTGGCAACCCACGTGAGACCCTATAGTTAGTCCATCATAAATGATAATCACTCGAATTTTTTCACAGTAATCTGCAAAGGATTACATATAATAACGCTTTCTAATGCGCGATTTATTGCTCTACTCCTCAATTAATATTAAGTAAATTTCGAGAATGTGCTTTCTGTTCCGCGGTAAGAAGTCAGCGTAACAGACAGCACATTATCGGACATTTATATAATAAAATTGAAAAGTAGAGCGATAAATCATTGAAAAGCGTTATGATACGAAACCCTGTGTAGATTAATGCAAAAAAATTCGAGTGATTATCATTACCACTAAAAATATGACCGAAAAATGTGTCGTCTGTTACGGCGACAAAACTATTCCAGTTATCGTGAAACCACCCATGAAGGGCCTCTAATGAGCCCTGTGTGATTTACGAGCTTTAGTTTTAAAATTTGATTTCAGTTTTCCGTATCTCTTGCGTGCAAGAGACCCATTCTGTGATTGGAGGGACCGGTCAACTCACATTCTACGAGAGGAAAATTCCATGTGACAAAAAATTGACGTACGAGAAGCGGAGTTTGCGGTGCTATCATAGATCCAACGCGACCGAGCATTGAACAAGTGCCGAGCAAGGAATTACGGAGCTCTGTTGGAAACATCTCAATTGTGAAGACGTAGATGACCGTGAACGACATCGTGATCACGAGCTTCCCGATCATGTACAAGCTCATCCGAAGCATCACCATTTCTGCAAACGAAAAAAATGAAATTGCAGCAAAAACACGGGGAAAAGGCCTCGATAGACGATCAAATTCCCGAACCAATTCCGATCAAAGTAGCATCAAAGTGTCGGGAGTCATCAGTCTTAAACTCATTAATATGCTTCATTTTAAAATGAAAACTTGGCAGAAATGTTTCCTGTGGCAGGAAATGATGAATGGTGGCACTCCGTTCTGATCTTACTTTGAACAAAAAAGTGCGGCCCGTCAAAATTTGATGGTAGGTGGTGACCACCAGTCATCAGCATGTCTACTTTGATCGGAATTGGTTCGGAATTTGATCGTCTATGCAGGGCTTAAAGGTTGTGAATAAAAACAAGCGGTGAACTCCAACACAATACCGTGTTGATGAGGCGCGTCGTTAACTCGCACATATCAACCCCATTAGTTTTCATTTACAGAGATTTCAAAATAGGCAAGCAGCACAACAAGAGAGTTCACGATCCATCACTGCGAGGTCAACGACGCACCATGCCGAGACCGTGTTTTGTGAATGTAGAAAGCCATTCGAACGAGTCTAAGTTTTTTGATCTGCCTCATGCCGCAATCACACGCTGAATAAGGGAGCTGAATGTGGAAGTCATCGGCCCGATGCCTGAATTTTGCGCGTCACGCGAAAAATTCAGCAACGATTCTCAGCAACCATCGGACTAATGTTGGATTTGTCTGAACTATTCGAGTAGATTTGATATACATCTGGATGAAAATAACTCGAATTTGCTAAATTTCAGCCGTTGGGCGATGACTGTTGACTCCACATTTAGCTGCTAAATTCAGCGTGTGATTGCGGCATCAAGTAAAATATTATCAGATTCTTGAAGAAAAGTGCTGCGGAATAATTTAAGCGAGGAGAGGAAAAATTCTGTCGAACTCCTGAAAGATAAAGTCGATTTAAAGGTATTTTGGGGCTAAAATAGGTACCCAAATCACCGGTAGTATAAATCCCGTTGTGATCTTGAAAAGAAATTGACTCGATATAAATGCAATTACGTTAAATGTGTCTTGCTTTTGTTATTTTATACGTCTCTCCATGCAAAGAAGTTCATGTCCATGCTTTATTCATTCATGAATTGAAAGTAAGCAATCTACATCCCGAAAATCTACCGATTTGCCGTGAAAAATCGCAGAGACTTACCAGGTCGATGTACCCACCCGTTGAATTTACCAATCAATTTCGTGAGTGAAAATATGTTAAAGTCATTGTGCTATAGTCATTTCGGGTGCATTTACTTTTCATGGAATAATAATAAGTAATTTCCATCCCGAAAAACCATCATACCACGTATCTGGTTTGCGTGGTTTAGAATCTCTGCTCTTTCTTTTTTTTATGTTGTTTTGTAGGCCTCACTGCTCCTACTTGTATTCTACTCGCAGTTCATACCGCTAAACTTTTCTCTCAGCGATGACGTCATTCTGATGTCGCTGTCATGCCACTGTGTGACAGAGATGAGACCAGTGAGACATGGTACTTCAATATCGTTCTGCTTCATCTCATTACCTAAAATAGACCTCGAAGGATTCCACTTTTCCATTCCACCTTCTATTCGAATTGCCAGATTGTGCGATAGATGTGAATATTTTACATGGGTTTGAAAGGAGAAAAGTGCTGGCAAAGCAGCATATCTGGCAACAGTAGAGTCTAGGAGGGAGTCTTGTGGGTTTCCCTCCTAGGAAAACCCACAATTTAGTCGGAAATATCATCAAAACAAATTTGTTCCGTTGGAGCATCAAATGTATTCCAGGGAAAGCTATTTTAAAACGAAAATTGTAAATGGACGCAGATGCTACAAAAAAGAAAAAATGAAAGGAAAAAAAGACGATAATAAAACGTGAACAGTGCTGTTTTTCTAATATCTTACCTTCAGTTCATATATTTTAGTCCCTGGTAAAAATTGGCAGTAGAATCTGTGTTCCAAAATCCCATAGACCTACAGCCGGCTGTAAGATTTCCAATAGCTTTTATAGCCGGCTACACAATTTCTCATAGCATTTTATAGCCGATGGCGACTAAGCAACTCACAGCCAGGCGAAAGTGTATGCTAAACGTTACTAATTACGAATGCTGCGACTTATTGAGTTTTTGGACTACTGCTCTCTTTTTGAGCCGTAGTACCTAGATTTATTTTGCAAGGAAAGCTCCGTATTTTTGATGGATGCCTGCCATTCCTAATATATTAGAGCGCTTTCAGTCTCGTACGATACTGTGCAATACCTCTGGCTCGTGTGAAATAGTTGCTTCAAGCACCTTGGCACACTGCGGTGCGGCAGGCGGGCAGCCAGCAAACGCGCATTGGCGCCTACAAACCTAACAGGATACTTCACGCGTTGCGCAATGCGTGAAGTATCCCTGTTAGGTTTGTAGGCGCCAGTGCGTCGCCGCTCCGCTTTGTGTGAGGCTCTAATATTTAATCTGGCGGAGTCAGCGTTATTCAACTCATGATTTTGAAATGTTTGCACATCCTGTATGGATTATTCTCGTTTTAATTGATGAAAAAAAATATGTATTAAAGGAAAATATAATGTGTGTTTTGTAAATATTAAGGAGGTTCCGTATCAAACTTAATAATTTCCAAGAAAGCACACGAATTTCAACACAAATTCTTATAGCCTTTTATAATCGATGGCGGAAAAGCAACAGCCAGGCGATAAAGTGTAAAGCCCGGCGATGGGAACTATAGCCCGGCTGCATACTTTTTTATCGCTTCGTATAGCCCGGCCGTATGATTTTCTCCGCATTCTACAGCCAGTTATATGATTTTCTGTAGCCTTCTTTAGCCGGCTATAAAAATTCCTATGGTATTTTGAATCGCAGCTCTTATCGCCAATTTTTACCAGGGGTAGAATAAATGATTATCGTTTATTACATGAATATCCAAAAAGAGGATGTAATTACTCGTGCAATCAGAGAGAATAAAACAAAAACATCAGAGAAATTCATATGCAACGAAACCATCAAAAATCACAAGTGGGCTCATAGCGATTCGGAACTCGAGTTATACAGTCGTTAAGCAGTTTTTTAGACCACTGCGACACTGATAATCTTCTTCAGAAGCAAATATGAACTTCTGCAGCTATTTCAGTGAGTCAAGTCGTGAAAAGAGATCCATGGTTGTCGCTTTCCTTCACCCGATGGGACTGACGACTCAGTCAAATGCGTTTTTAAAGAAATGATCGATCCTTATCATTGCTTCATCTCCATATATTTATTAATGTGCAAATGACGGCACGCTCCGGTGACAAGATTCTGTGACAAAACAATTTTTGTTCTGGGAGTCTCCAAAATATTTACATTATAGTGATCGAATGTCCAACTACTCGGAAAAAGGGCTCAGGGGGGGGGGGGGGTCGGGGCGAATTTTCATGGCTAGTAAAACTTGTGATAGATGCTATTCTCGCGTTAAAGGATTGTCATGTTTGCGGTATTTAAAAATCTCCCACCCCCTTTTTATATTTTTTGATGGAGAACAAATCAGTATCATTCCTTGCACTGTTCACAGTTTTCTTTGGACAGAGAAAAAACTCAGGGAGGTTTTCAAGAATTGACGTTGAGCAGTTTTCCATTTAAATAATAAAGTATCGCAGTGAGTCTGCAACGCCGCAAAAAGAAATGTGGTCTGGTAGTTTCACCGTCGATTTATTCTGCCGTGCTAAAGAAAAACGTCGTATGAACATTCGAGAGTTGCCAAATTTTCCCCAGTAAAATGTTTATTTTTAAGGAAAGTTATGAATCTTTCCTCTTGAGGTTTCCAGATATCTTAGATCTGATCGTGAATAAAATTTTCTGAAAAATTGGAGGAAAAACATTCCAAGATCTCCCTGAAAAGTCTTCATTTATCCATGGGAATTTGGCAACGTTTGAAGGCTCATACGGCGTTTTACCTATAAGTACGGTAGTATTGTGGTGCTTAAATTCGTGCCCTAAGTCGTAGTTCAGCATTATGTACCATCTTCTTTATAAATGAATTAATTTTATTTACGTCAGTAACGTGACGTCATCCGTGACGTCAGAGTGATGTCACGTTGTCGCGATGACGTTAGACTGGCATGTTATAGATTGTTTCCATAAATCAGTGTGAGTTCGACTGGACCTTGACGTGGCCTCTCACACGGAGAAAAAAACTTCGTGCATGAGACCCGCAATTGAAGTCATATGGATCTCTAAAGTTTTCTGATCACGCATCCAAAAACGTGAGGTCAAGCTGCCGAAGTTCGGGTCAGACATCTGAGGCACTTCGGTATGCACCAGAGTACTTCAGATGTATGACCCGAACCCTTCGGTAAACACCGAAGTACTTAGATATCTGACCCGAACTTCGGCAGCTGGCCCTCAAGTTTTAGATACGTGATCCGAAAACTTCAGAGATCCATATGACCTCAACTTCGGGTCCTACGCACGAAGTTTTTTTCTCCGTGCAGCATAGAGTGAGAAATATAGGGGGAAAACTGTTTTTGAACCGCTTAGATACCAGGAACATCGGCGCGTGCTCCGTGCACTCCTTTCTAAAAAAAAAACCTTTTTAACATTAACATTTACATACCCTTTTTACATTAACATTTTAACACCACAAAAAGATACAGTAATGCATATTGCCGGTCACTTTTTCTGAAGCAGCAAGCAGTGGATTGAAAAAAAAAATGAAAAAATGAAAAAAAAAAAAAAAAAAAAAAAAAAAAAAAAAAATAGAAACAGTGTGCGAACGAGCCACGCGAATTTTTCACTTCATTAAAATAGGAAAAAGTACTTTAGACGAATCGTCGTTACCTACCGCCCGATGCGTAGAATCCGATTTTTAAGCTCAAAACAAAAATGAGGCCCACAGGGTGCTCTCCATTTATTGTTGCCAGATTGAGCACTGTTCCCCATGTAAACCCATATTAAATATCTCACTTTGATGGCACAACCTAGCATCTTTGTATCCACTCAAGATATCTGGAGCAACCATTGTTGCTTAGTCATCTACTTTTTAGGCAGATTTCTAAGAAATATCTACCTATTCCACACAGTGCGTACTTGTAATTTTCGAGAATTTTTGCCAACAGAGCATCAGTCTAGACTCTAAAAGCCCTTTCGTTAAAAATATAGCCTTTTAAAAAGGGCGCGACATATGTAGCTATAAAAGTGGGATCCAACGCGCCTTCCGACCGGTTTTCTCGAACTATCCGTACGATAGAAACAACGTGGGGGAAGCCACAAGTCAAATGTGATAAAAAATGATATTTTTCGGTACTCATTTGCGGTGATATTTTTACTTATGCGAGACGCGTTTCGGAATTTACCGGAAACTTTTATTTTTTATCCATACGATACTGCTACAAAATGAGACTAAGCATGGTTCTTTTACTTCAATGGGGTCTAGATCAGGTTTTATTTTTGGTGAACATAGGTGCATCCCTTAGTCTAGAACCTGTCAAGGTCATTTGGGGATGATTTTTAAACTTGTGCAAACGTGGCCGCGGTGATACCTCTATAGACTCGTCCTGTCAAAACAGCCCATATTTATCTACCCTCTAAAACCACCCCTTATTCTGAAAGTTTCAAGTCCAAAAGAGGGGTGATATTTCGACTCATTAGGCTCGTCAGGCACAACTATTTTCACTGAAATTTTCAGTCGCAATCTACCTTTTCGTTTTCACTATGTTGCTGGAAGCCGTTTTTTTAAATTCCATACCAGTATTCTTTTGTTAAATTCAGATGTGGGGTCGAACATTGTAATCAAGATGGCGACAAAAATTTCAACTCTGAGGAAAAATTCATGACTGAAACCCTTTAATGTTGTCGTGGTTGGAATTAGGATCTTTTTATGGCGGTTAGGCATCGCAGAGCGCCAGAGAGCACTGTGACTTGTGAGAGCGACTCTAATGTATAAAGAATGTATTTATTTTCAAATTTCAGTCTAAAATTGAAAAATTTTGCAATTTGAGGCCCCCAAGGTATAGCCATTAACATTTGATAGCGAAAACAAAAGTGAGTTTCATTGTGTTGAAAAACTGCGCAAAGAGCTGAAATTCCTGTTTGTTCCCACCTCTATAGCATAATTATTTATTTTAGAGATAGTTTAAATGCCTTAATATTATTTTCCCTTGTATCGGAATCACGTGGCAACGCCGCGGCTGGGTATGCGTTTTATGGTCAATTCACCTAAATGAAAATTCACTCGCAGTTTCAAACATTTCTGAGTCGGTTGAGAGACACAATATGAAAACTGATTGATTCCAGGTGCAATGACTCTCTTGCAAAACATGTGCAAAACTAACGAAAAGAAAGGGGGAAAAGACACAAACCTATTCCCTCCCCCAAAAAATATCGGATGCATGTATGCCGACGGTTGAAATGTTGTTGTCATTTTTCTTATTTTTTCCTCTCCGTTTCACATTATTTTAATTCGTTTCTTCTTCTTGTTAGTTTTTACCTGTAATTTTTTTTATGTTTTTAAAGGATTGAAAATAGAGTTGTCTAGCTTCAAATGTCTCGGTTTTTTTACATATTTTTTTTTTATCCTGCAGCTGTTTCCCCGGATTGATTTGAATTTAATGATGTATTCTCAAGTTGATCAAGTGCTTCTTTCACTTATTTTTTTTTTAAAAGCACGTCTGTGATGCACCTAATCCATTTAAACATCACAGATCGACGGTAAACCTACCAATTGGACGTATTTCTATCAAACGGAACTATGTGCATTATGACGTGAGCCCTGTTATGCACATATGCTTATGGGTCTCAGGGCTCATGTCTCAATGCACATAGGTCTGTTTGGTAGAAATACGTCCAATTTACGTACTTACCTCGGTTTGCGACGCCGCAGACTTCCTGCAATACTTTACTCTTTAAACGAAATAGTACTCAACTTTAATTCTTGAAAAGCTCCTTGATTTTTCTTCTTTGTGCAAAGAAAGCTCTGTGGGAACTTCAGAGGAATGATACTGATTTGTTCTCCTTCAAAAAAATAAAATGGGGCCGGAGGTTTCTTAACACTCCAAACGAGATACGTGATTTGGTATAGTTACACCTTCGATATCCTCTAAGCCACTTAAAATCACAAGGTGAAACCTCAGTAAAATTGGCTCATTTGACATCTTCTAACGCCATAATGGCTCTGATATGAGTTTTGTATAGCAATGTAATGTGTCGCAGGCTACATGCGTCACATCACTGTGGCATGATAGCGACATCAGAACGACATTCCCAAGTAGCAGTGATCGCGATAAATAGCGATTTTATCGGTTGATTATCTCGATTATATCGGTGGCAATTTATTGCAATATTATCAAAAAAAAAAAAAAATGCGATTTATGGCAATTAAATTGCTTTGCATCGCAATTTTTTCTTCAATAAAATCGCGATCAATTTTCGTCGTTAAAATTGAGATTAAATCGCCAAATATCGCGATAAATTGCCGGGCGATAAAATCGCGATTTTATTGCGATAAGATCGAAGATAATCGCTTAGATGTTGATGATCCTAGCGATTTTATCGCCGATAAAATCGCAACATATCGCGATTTTTCCGTTGAAAAATGCTACTTGGGTTTTTGGTGAGATAAAAAGTCTGAACCGCGAGTCTGGTGTTAAATGTATGGATTTCATTTTGCAAAACGGAACCAAGAGCATTCCGATGTCGCTGAGATTGTACAACTTTTTTAACCTTGCAAATATAAATACTGATCATCTAAGCAATTTTTATCTTTACTCTCGATAAATTATAAATTCCAGACGAAAAGTACCTTTGTAAAATTAATTTTTTGCATCGTTTCAGTATTTTATTGCGAAGAATGTAAGTTGCACAATCCTAGCAACAGAGAAATGCTTTCGGTTCCTTTTTGAAAAATGCAATTCATACATAGACGATTCGCTTCCTGTAACCGTGCTCTGGGGTTTAGGATCTGTTCCTTTGATTCACGCAGCCAAGGATTGATTCAATCAAACCGAACCATAGAGAAAGCTCCATTGCCAGAACCGTGACACAGTGGATCGCGAGTCAATTAGAGAGGTCGGACATGAAATTTTTGACTAAAACGGCAAAGTTCCATGTTTCTCTTGTCGCATTTTAAATACGTATTAAGAGGTGCTTCAGAAAATTTCACGAGGAAACCAATGGAGCCACTTTTAAAACCTCAAAGTTTTGTATAAACGGAGTTATAAGCGTTTAAAGTTTCCAAATTTTGTCCGACCTCTCCTATCGAATCAACCCACTGTGCGTGAGTGCGGTTACACGATGAGGGAACCAAATATTTTTTTTTTTTTTTTTTTTTTTTTTTTTTTTTTTTTGTTAAAGAAATCAATGAGGGAACCAAATATTACCAACGATGTTGAAGATCCTTACGGTTCATCCTCGTACGACCGAATTTTGTTTCTCAGTGAAGTGATTTAATCTAGAATCCGTTTGATGTCTCACTAAAAGATTCATTCATGATGACTCACGTTTACTAAGACTGCCGTGATAGCGAAGAGAGCAGTAAGTGCAAAAATGAAGTTTTGGGAAAACGGCCTCAAAAGCCTCCGACCGAAAAAAAATATTGAAAGAAACCTCCGCTTCTCTATCAAATTGCCACTAATCGTCCGAAAGACTCCTAGAAATCGTTCGGATGATTAAAAATCGACTCATTTTATTTCAATTACGTAAAAAGGGTATTATTATCTTTCATGCTAGGCTATTTTTAGGCAAGACAACTGTAAGTGCTATCCTCTGCATGCTTTCGTGGTTGCGTTCTGGACACACAACCAACACGTCTTCAGGTTAGAAATTCGCATAAGAGCGTTGGCGGGTCCAGCAAATTGGCAACATTGTCTTTTCTCCATCTAAACCTATGGAAATTTATCGATTCTTGTAGGGGCTAGGTGCTCCTAGGAGAATCACCCTGGTAAAAATAAGCCATAAAAATTACCTATAGCCCGGCCATAGGAAAAATCCTATGGTAAATTGAAACATGGCCTTTTGGCGATAGGAATTTTCTATAGCCGGCGATTGAGAATTCCTATGGCTGGCTGTAGGAATTCTCAATCGCCGGCTATGGAAAATTTAAGGGTTCGCAGCTAGGGGATGGTGGAAAAGGGTTAATTGTGGAAATAAATTTTGAAACCATGAAAAATAAGAATAATGAAACTACTGGGACGTAATTTACCCGATTTTGAAGAGTAGAAATTTTTGCCTACCTTAGGGATTGAACCCGGGACCTGCCTAACACAAACCGAAGACCCTAACCATTAAGCTATTCCAGATGCTGCCTTTATGTGACGCAAAACCGATATTTAACGTCGATTTGAACGGGAAACTAGGATATTTTCAATCTGCCTGGATTTGTCCGTGTATTTATTTTACTTTTTACTTTACTATATTTTTTAATTTTATTTTATCGTTTTACTTGATTTATTTCCTTGCTGACTCTATTTTTTTCTTCACTCTATTTTATTTTTTCAAGTACTTCATTTTTTTCTTAAATTATTTACTTCTTATTCCCTTATTTTGTTTTATTTTTTCAAGTACTTCATTTTTTTTCTTAAATTATTTACTTCTTATTCCCTTATTTTGTTTTATTTTTTACTGTAATTTATTTTAATACTTCATCATGTTTACTTTTTAAATTCATTCTATTCTTTAACCTCATTTAGTTTCTTCCCTTATACTTTATTTTTTCTTCACCTCATTTTTTTACTTCATCTCCTTGCTCCCTCTAATTTTTTACTTCAATTTAGTCTTTGACTTCATTTTATCATATATTTAATTTACTTTATTTGATTTCTCTTCTGTTGTCTCTGTAATTCTATTATTTCTGCTACTCTATTATTTCCACTATTCTATTCTATTATTTACTTATTACTTATTTTTATTTTTTCTCTTTAAATTTTTCATTTTCTCGTTGGATTGGTAGGCCTAAAGGGAAGAAGAGACAGTATATAGCGCTAGTGCGAGAGAGAGATAGCCTAGGTGCGCGTGACTTAGGGCCCAACTGAAGCTTCGGTGCGGAGTGCTTTGCGCACTCATGCGACACATCTCAGCACCTATGCGCTGAATCTCACTCCCCTGTTCATTCTCAATCCGGATTTTCCGTTGGACGGAATCAACGATTTTTAACAGTGTATATGGCCGATTCAAATAAAAAAAAATCAAAATCAAATCAAATTTTGGAAAAGTAAGAATTATTGAGAAAAAATTGAAGAAAAATATTTTTAGAAAAGAAACCAGGATAGATTCACTGGCGCTTATGATGATTTTCGAAAAAAATTACTTTTTTAATTGCCCCTCGTGCACACGCGTATTTCCAATCGCCGGATACTGAACATTCTGTTGCCGGCTACAGATGGCTGTTTTGGCAGCGGATGGTTATTGCCGTTATCCACAAGTGGCCAGCTATTGAATGTCCTATCGCTGGCTATTCACGGCTAACGCCGGCTGCAGAACGTTCTATCGCGGCCATTCGTGGCTATCGCTGGCTGTAGAACTTTCTCTCGCCAGCCATTCGTGGCTATAGCCGGCGATTGAACGTTCTATCGCCGGCCATTCGTGGCTATAGCCGGCGGTTGAACGTTCCATCGCCGGCCATTCGTGGCTATAGCCGGCGATTGAGCCATCTATCGCCGGCCATTCGTGGCGATAGAGCTTTTTATCGCCGGCCATAAGGGCGATAAGAAAATCCTATCGCCAGCTATAAAAGCTATAGAAAATCCTACAGCCGGCCATAAGATTTCTCTATCGCCTTTATGGCTTATTTTTACCAGGGCAATTATTTAGCATAGGTTTAAATGGAGGAAATCCGGGGTTGCCAAATTGCTGGATCCGCCTCTGCATAAGAGGGAGGCACTTTACTTGAAAAGCCCTGTTTTCATTGGCTCTCGGGAGGAATGTTGTCACTTACTGCTGTTTTGCTTGAAACTACGTCATTTTTTGCACACTTATAGCTTTCTCACATGTCTCGTTTTCATAATAGTGAGATGAATTTTGCTGTTTTAGCTATTTCAGTGACTTTATCTGAAATACATTAGACGAACTTTGAAGGAGACTCGATTTCAAAAATTTTACTTTTACTGCTCTCTTCGCTATCACGGCATCACGGCAGAAGAGTTGGAAGATCTTCATGGTTAAAGGGCTTCTTACCTGCAGGAACAAAAACGAACGCAAGACAGACCAAACCACAGATAGAGAGGCTCAAACTTTCGGCTGGTCGTCTTCCGACTTTGTCCATGAGGAAATAAGTACCAATGTATGCCGGCAGCTCAACCCAACTCACAGCAATGTAGTTCAAGTATTTGTTCCCAGCGATATCGGTCGCGTTCAGAGAGAGGCCGTAAAACACGAAAGTGTTCGCCACCCTAGAACAACATTCCACCGTTTCAGAGGTATCAATGCCAAGGCTGCACTCATGGGATACTGAAACAGTGGCGTGGCGTGTATGATTGATTATCGATACATCCCCATCTAAAGCTATGGTAAAGAATCGATTATTAAGGTGTTCGGTGCAGACACCCTGTTTATCGATCCTTTACCATAAGGTTAAATGGCAGATCATTCGATATATCGCAATGCACGCCACGTCACTGCTTGTAAACGTTGATTGGACCGCGTTAAGCAAAAAGGAACCAAGTCACATCAGGCTTTACCAAATCAAATCGAGCAATTCAATTTTGTACATGAGAATGGTTATGCGGATTTTTGTGCAAATTTCGGTGAATTTTCTGCACACTACGAAGCAAATTCCTTAGGATTTTCAAAGGAATCCGCACAAACGTTCTCTAGTAAAATGTTGGGTTGCCCGATTAAATTTGGCAATAGCTGATGTGGCTTGGTTCCTTTCTGCTAAACGCGGTCCACTTTAGCGAGAAAAAAGCCCATCCTTTATTAAAGAGAGAAGAAAAATTAACGCTTCGAGCTTGTCGTCTCGTTGACGAAGAAACGCATATTTTAATATCAAAACGAATAAGCGAAGAAAAGATGATCTTAGACCTCACTGGAAAAAAAACCACATTGGATTTAGAGTTCAGACTCTTGAAAACATTGACAAGAAAAAGTACTCTTGATTGAATCAGATTTTTGCTTAAATCAAAAGGAAATCCGCTCAAATTAAGAGGCTTGGTTCTTGATTTAAGCAAAAATCCGATTGAATCAAGAGTACTTTTTCTTGTCGATGTTTTTAAGAGTCTGGACTCTAGATACAATGTGTTTTTTTCCAGTGCTGGGTGACTTTTTTTCCATTTTTTATTAAGAAAAAAAAGAAAACAAAATTGAGCACCGCCTGTTTTTATTATACGGTGCGACGGTCTGCTTGATCGCAAGCTTTTCTGTGAGATTCAACTTTTAAGAAAAAAAATTCAATGGCCTTATGAGAGTAGGTGGCACAGAGCGATCCTAGTGGCAGAGTGGGTGGCTAAAGTAATGGATTAACTAACGCTATACCCACAAGGGACCCTATAGTTATTTCATCATTTTCCCTCAAGCCTATACAAATCACCCGTTTCAACCAATAGGATTGCTTCAGTTCCACTTTGTCTTCTTTGTCTATTGCTTTGTGTATCAAATGCAATAATCATTCGCATGTGACAGTAGGATTTGCTGGTTGAAATATTGTGGCGTTGAGATGCAACTACTTTCTTCTGTCTGCAAAACGACGAATGGAAAGTCAAGCATTTTGAAGATCTTGCTCTGATGATTTTTTATAATGTAAAAGTTCAAGGTGATAAAATTGTAGTTTTCAAACAAGACACAGTTTGATCGACATTTAAAAAAAATTCCTTTGCCGATTACCTTTCTTTAGAAAAGGATCAACACACTCGAGGAGAAATTCTCCAGTGCATCCATAATCATGGAAACCCTATTTAAATTTTCCTCATTAAGTTTTCCCTTCAGAAGTCCTGACGCACTGGATGGATTCTGTTTTTAATCTTAGCTGCTTTAATTTTTTCAACTTTGTCTTCAACTTTTTATGAAATAACCGAAAACCACGAGAGGTTAATGCTGGACCGCGCAAACTCTTAGAACCCCTCGCAATTTTTAAGGGACCCCTTCGTGGACTTAGTAAGTTAATCTAAATAGAGCAAGCTTATTGGGAACTATCCTTCTTGATCGATAGCCGTACAAATTATGAAAATCAGCAAGGTAGATCATTAGAATGTTCTGTGGAAAAACTGAACATTTACCTCAAGTATTTTTCGAATGGAGATATCCACAACATTATCATGTAATATCAAAAAATCTGGGTTGCAGAAAATCTGAATATAGCGGGCTCATCCAAGAACTATCACCTGATAACAGCAAAAATCATGAAAATCGACCCAGTAGAATGGTAGAACGAACTGTGACAAACAATGGAAAAGTGGGAGATAAAAGAGCTTAAACGATAAACCGTTTAATTCCTCGGTTTGTGGATGAAAACTCAAATGAAATCATTTCAACGGACGAAGAGACATTTTTTGAAAATTTGGTAAATTCGTTTTAATACCAAAACAAAAATGGGGAAAAAAGATTGTCTCAGTTCTGGATGACGTTTTTTATCCATTTTCCTTAAAAAAAAGAGCACCGCCTATTTTTAGTGCACAGCGCGAAGGTCAACTTTCAAAAAAACGACCTCGTCACAGGTTACACACGGAAAAAAAAAATTAGCGCAGAGCTCTCCGCTTAGAAAAACAGCGCCAACACTTTACTGCCGTGCTAAGGAAGAGCGCCGTATAAAACCTTCATGCGTTGCCAAATTTCCTTTCGTAAAACACGAATTTCCTGGAAAACTCATGCAAACCGTCTTTCATCGAATTTTTCGAATAATTTTGCTCGCAATTTCAACCAAAGTTCCTGAAAATTTCAAGGAAAAATATTCGTTAATTTCTTTAATAGTACTGATTTAATCGGAGGAAAGGCAACTCTCCAATTTTATCAATAATATGTAAATTTTTCCATAAAATGTTACATTATGACACTTGACTACATTCCAAATACCGCAAAATTTAAAGTGCTACTACCTTTTGGACGTTGTACAAAAGTGCAATGTTCGCTAATCTTGAACTAGTTCATGCGGCGTTTTTCCTTAGCACGGCAGTATAGGCAGTAGGACTGGACCTTAAAGCTATGGCTCAGCACTAATGGACTGATGCCTGTTGTAATCGTCGCTATTTCACCTCAAGTGTTAAGACTCAGCGGTAGGTTGCTTTTTTTCGTGCATAAAACTGACCCCTTGTCTTAACATATTGGGGGTTGGTAATATTAACCGCTATGCAGAAATCCTCACGTGTTACCTCATTCCGAAAAAATTCCGTACCAGCAGAAGGAACAGTTGAGCACTCTGATCATCAAAGTCCTAGAATGGAGGATTTTCCTAAACGCAGGTTCGGAGATACATGAGCCGGTACTCACTACATCATCAGATCTGGAAATCGGTTCATTTCCCAATCCTTTTTTCACTGTTCCTTCACTGGAGAGTTCCTGTCAACAACAATTTATCGTCAAAATATAAACGTAGCAGTGCAATGTAGTATTCGTTGGTCGAGATAATCACCGATTTGAATCGATGACTCTAAAAAAGACTTAAGCACCAGAAATCGTAATACGAGAAATATAGCATGAAACCTATTAATTGACCCGTTTCAACTTTCAGAGCTCTGAAATATTAAAGCGATTAATTGATTAATCACATTATTATAAAATCTACGACAAACAATGGTTGATTATCACACTGCCCTGCTAAGGAAAGACGCCATATGAACCTTCAGGCGTCGCCAAATTTCCCTCGATAAAACATGAATTTCTTGGTAAACTTTTGAGTATTTTTCTTCCAATTTTTGCCCGCTTTTTCACCGAAAAGTCCTGAAAATTTCAAGGGAAAATATTCATAAATTTCGTCGGAAATGAACACATAATCGAAGAAAATTTGGCAACTCTCGAATGTTCATATGACGTTCTTCCCTAGCACGGCAGTACAGTTTCTATTGTTTTTCTCGTGTTTCCATTTTCGGCGCTTGAGTCTTTTTAAGAATGACCGATTCAATCATTGGCCTTAGATTCTCTGGCCGATGGAAAACTAGCAATACTTTCCTTGTATAGATACTCTGTCATTAGAGTGCTACCACTGACCAGTCCCGTGCATCTCTGAAGAAGTGAGAAAAGCGAAAGTGCCTTCAATTTTGAACGTGCAACACGCACATCAGTGGAACACGAATAGTTGCATCATGGTGCTACAGTCAACCACAGGCAAGTCCCGTGTATCTCTGAAGAAGTGAGAAAAGCGAAAGTGCCTTCAATTTTGTACATGCAACACGCACATCTGTGGAACACAAATAGTTGCATCATGGCGCTACAGTCAACCACGCAGACTAGTCCCGAGCTTCTCAGGAGAAGTGAGAAAAGCGAAAGTGCCTTCAATTTTGAACATGCAACACGCACATCCGTGGAACACGAATAGTTGCATCAAGGCGCCACAGTCAACTCACAATCAGTCTAGTCGTCGTAAAGCGGAAACGCTTCAAATTTTTGAATATCGACGGTGAAACTACCAAACCACGTATCTCGTTTGCAGTGTTTAAAAATCTCAGCTCCTATTTTAATTTTTTGAAGGAGAACAAACCAATATTATTATTCCTTGAAGTTTTCATAGATTTTTCCTTACAAAAAGAAGAAAGGTCAAGGAAGTTTAGTAAGAATTTATTGACGTTGAGTAGTTATCCGTTTAAAAAATAAAGTATGACAGGAAGTCTGCAACTTAGCAAACCGAGTTACGTGATCTATGGTAGCTTCTCCGTCGATATGCAATATGCACATCCATCATACTGAACATTTAGGCAATGTTTTAAAAACACATTGGATCTGGAGTCCAGACTCTTGAAAACATTGACAAGAAAAAATACTCTCAATTCAATCGGATTTTTGCTTGACTCAAAACGAAATCCGCTTAAATTAAGAGTCTTGGTTCTTGATTTAAGCTAGATTCTGATTGAATCAAGAGCACTTTTTCTCGTCGATGTTTTTAAGAGTCTGGACTCTAGATCCAATGTTTTTTTCCAGTGAAAATCATAAATTTGAGACAAATAGCAAAAAGATAAGTTATCCTTTAAATTGTTTTGATACTTTTGAGTATCACTCAAAATCCCGCGAGCAATTCGTCAAAGGTCGCGGTCGGTGGGGGACTCTCGTCGATCGATTGGCCCGTTCACATAATGGGTCACTCGTGCTGGTCACAAGATCGTGTTTTGATGCTCGATTCTCGTAGATCAACAAAAAATAATGAGATCCGTCGTACAGTGACTTTCTAAGTTGAATATTAACCGAGATATCGCGCTTTGAAAAATTCGGTTTACGACGTCATCCACCGCGGTTGTGATACCCTTGGTTTCTCCCACCTTCATTTCATCAATCAGTAAGACACACATTAGCAGCGTGAAACTCGGATGAAAGCTAGGTGGAAGAAAGCAAGGGATAGACGACCGCGGTTGATGACGTCAGAAACCGAATTTTTCAAAGCGCAATATTTCGGTTTATATTGAACGTAGAATGTTGCTGTGGGACGGATCTGAATATTTTTAGCTTATCAACAAGCAACAAAACTCGATTCTGAAACTAGCGCAATTGACCCATTTTCAGACTTTTGAAAAGCCAGTCAGCGGGCTGATTATTGAAATTGATAGACAGAGCAATAGATAAAGGAGACATAGAGAAGATTGAGCGATCCTATTGGTTATGATAGACTAAAAGGAAAAATATGGACTAGCTGTAGGATCTCTTGACGGTTGCCGTTAGTCAGTCTATTATTTACCTCCTCTGTCCATTACAACCACCCATTTCAACTAATGGGATCGCTCCATACTTCTTATGTCTTCTTCGTCTATAGCTTTGTCTATCAATTTCAATAATCATCCCGCTGTGCGGAGGATTGGCGAGAACTTAGGCCGGTTCCCGGTCTGGGCGACGGGGTGACCTCAGTAGCATGGCGTGAATTGCGATGTATCGATTGTTATGCCATTTAAACCTATGGTAAAGAATCGATTATTAAGGTGTTCGCTGTGAACACCCTATTTATCGATCCTTTTCCATAGGTTTAAATGGCATATAAATCGATATATCGCAATTCACGCCACGCCACTAGGTGACTTGTCCGCAGCGTCCACGGAACGGTCAAAAAAGTTGCTTAGTCTTTGAACTGTGGGAAATTTCGCCAACGGGGTGCAACATTGAAGTACTTTTTAGATCGAAAGACTGTCGGGAAGTCTCATCACGTATGGGAAGCCTCCCTTATTGCGGCCTCAATTTTGAGTGCTTTTTTTGAGCATGGGAACATGGAAACGTGATTGGGGAAACGCGTGACAGCACCGTGTTCCGTGTGGGGAAATGCTATGAAAAACACATTCGTATAGTTAGCGAGGAGTTCTGCGAAATCTGGTCGTTTCAGTCACATCTCGATGAAAAAATTATAGAAGTGGTGAATATCCGCGCGAAACCGCTTTCTTACTAGCGACATTAATTTGAGAGATATTGTTTATTTGCGTCATGAGTTCGTCGCAAGAATGGTTTCAAAAAGCGTACTCAATATGGGGTTAAGTGCACTTACGCGCTAAAAAAAGAGACTATTGCTGCGTTGAATTTTAAAGCACTGTCACGGTCAGCGTTGTCAAAAATGTCAATGGGCCTGTTGCAAACTTTTGCTAGAGCAAAACTAAGAGTTGTTTCTTATAGATAATGCCTCAAAAATCACGATGAGCGCATCGGCAAAGTTTAAAATGCACTCATAACTTCACAATCTGCGTAAGAAATTTGCGGTTTTTTGAGCTTCCCGCTTCAAAAACGATACTACGGCACAGGTGAACATTGTTAGAAGAGTCGTCCCATCGTCGGCAATACTCATCATGGCCGATGCCAATCCGCCAAAACACGTGTGATAGGACGAGATAGCACCTGAACAGGATTAAACCAGATAACAATCGGCAAGTTTACGTCTATATTTTCCTCGCCCGCCTTGATTGACCGTGAACTCTCCTCGAATTACGCGAGGAACTGCGCAAGCGTCAGCCATGATGAATATTGCTGACAATGGAGCGACTCCTCTAACATAATGTTCACCTGTGCAGTAGTATCGTTTTTGAAGCGGGAAGCTCAAAAAAACGCCAATTTCTTACGCAGATTGTGAATTTATGAGTGCATTTCAGACTTTGTCGATGCGCTCATCGTGATTTTTGAGGCATAATCTATAGGTAACAACTCTTAATTCTGCTCTAGCAAAAGTTTGCAACAGGCCCATTCATCAAACTCCTCGAAATAATAGGAAGAATGCACAACGCTGCCGTGCTGAGGCAGAACGTCGAATGAGCTTTCATGCAGACGCTGCCAGATCTTTTTCAATGAAAACCGAGTTTACGGGGAAAGTAAAGTATATTTTTCTTCAAATCTCAGAAAAGTGCATTTGACATTTGGATTGCATTTTGCAAAAAGGAACCAGGAACATTGCAATGTTGCTGAGATTGTGCAACTTCTTTTGTCTTGGAAGAAAAACCTAATTATCCATTAACAATTTCTGTTTTACTCTCTTTTGAGACAAAAATTACCATGTAAATTTCATATTTTTTCATAATTTCAGTGATTTTATTGCAAAGGATGAAGTTGCACAATCTTAGCATCGTTGCAATACTTCTGGTTCCTTTTTGCAAAATGCAATCCATTTGATCTAAAATATCCGAGAATTTCAAGGGAAAATATACACGAATTTCTTCAAAACTACATGTTTTACCCGGCAAAATTTGGCAAACCTTGAATGTTTATACGGCGTTCTTCCTCAACACGGCAGAACACTAGATTAAAAACGACGAGGCCAGATTCAGTTGACTTTCGTAACTTTGAGAGAAACGGATTTCGCACGGGATGACGCTGGGTGAAATTTTTGGATGAATTACTCACTATTAAGTTGATTTCAGGAACATTTTGACTCTCCAATTGTATTAGATTATTCAATTTTTCTCTTAAGTTCAACGATAATTTTTTGCGATTAATATCTTCTATGCTCTGAATAACAGTCAGAACTTCTCTGTAGCGTCTTTTCATTGCTAGCCATCGAATAGATTCAGGAATGACCCTGAAAAACATAATAAGGGGACGAATTATAATCATACAAATATTCATATGAATATTATACTTTTACTGGATTGACATGAATAAGAAGCTCAAAAAATTCGTCAAGCTGAAACCAAATTTTTGAATGGTTATGACGGTGCTCGAAATGACAGTGTAATGCTACACTAAAGTATGAAAAAAATGGCGACCACTAAATGGATATTTTCATTCATTTATGTATCCATATAATTTAGTTTGCTTTAATTTGTACATAGAACCGTATTTGACACATGCTTTTAAAGCACGTGACTTTGACATGACTCCTGACTCACTGGAAAAAAACACATTGGATCTAGAGTCCAGACTCTTGAAAACAGTGACAAGAAACAGGACTCTTGATTCAATTAGATTTAAGCTTAAATCAAAAGAAAATTCGCTCAAATTAAGAGGCTTGGTTCTTTATTGTCATGGGAACGGAGTTCCCCATGATATTACAATCGTTCCGTTGCTTTCGCAATGGGATTCCCTATACCTCTGCGACCTTGAGCGTTTCGCCCAGTCTCCGATTTTTGGTTGATTTTCCGATGTATCAAAAACCGTTGTATTTTTTAGCCAATCATGTCTTTACGTCAAGTTGTGTTGATTTCTAAAATTCGCTTTCAGCGAGTTTTTTTCCACCTTGAGATGTCGTGTCTGACTAGTAAATCTGCGCAGAACCACGAAGTTCCGTTTTTAGGCAAATTCTTTTTTTTGGGAGGTTTTCATTGGCTATTTTTCGCCATCAGTTTTCTGTTCGTTGGTGCAAAAGATCGCCTACCTCGTTGCTCTTGAGAAGCCGCCATTATCCCACCTCAAATTTTAAACATAGATGTAAAGAAATAATAACCATCGTACAAGGTGGAAAATTGCTCTGGAGGACCCGTTACGGATATATGAGCCAAAATCAGAACTCGATTGATGGATTTAATCCATGAATACAGAAATATTGCCTCAGCTTACTGCCGCGATCGCAAATGCATACTGAGATGAACCTTGTGACACATGACCGCATAGGTAAACAATGTCTCACAGAGTAATGCGCTTGATCCATTTGTCTCTTATCACGCCAGTGGCCGAACCGTTGAAATCTCAAGGACGTCTTTTGTGAAGCCCCGCTCAGCGTCCGAGATCACTTAACTGTTCTCTTTTTCTCCTCCTATTTCCGAGCCGTGAGATAGCTCAGTCAACTACAACACCGTTCTGATTCTGGGAGAGTGTCACTTTTTGTGGGAGCGGGGGTTCGAATCTCGTAGAGGACAGCTAATTTTTACTGGTTGTATTGAATGTTTTAGACCAATAATCTAACAATAATTAATACTTGGCAACTTAGGAAGCACATAGGTCCCTTATGATGCGTATTTGGGCATATGTGTAGAGTAAAAATATCATACGTAGGGTGTCCCAAAAGTACCGGGACTGGTTCTGTAACTTCAAAAGTAAGATAGATGCAGACATGATTTTGGTCTCATTTTAAAGATCAACTCAATACCTATCGATTAAAACCAAGATCAGCTCAATCGAATAAAAATTGACCGAGTTATGACAATTTGAAATTAGTGAGGAAAGTTTACCCCTACGGTTTTTAGGAAGATTTTTCGCTTACCAGGATTCAAAAAGTTAATATTCGTATCCACTTTCCTCCGAATCTTCCATAACTTCCTTTTGCTTTTCAAAGTACCGTCCATCAAACCGGATGCACTTTTTCATGCGCTCTTGCCACTTATCCAACATTGTTTTCCTGAATTCTTCCTCTGGGATGGAGTTGAAGAAGTTTTGAATTGCATTCTGGATTTTTGTCTTCGATACGAATCTTCGTCCGCGAAGCTCCTTTTTAAGCGCAGGAAACATCCAAAAATCACATGGAGCCAAGTCAGGGCTATAAGGGGGATGAGGGATTGTTTCAACTCCATTTTTACTCATAAATTCACGTGTTAAGCTCGATGTGTGAGGCCGCGCATTGTCTTGATGGAGTATCCACGAAGCTTTCAAGTCCGACCGTTTCCGGGAAATGTGCATTCTCAACTCCTTTAGTACTTTGCAATAATACGCACTGTCAACTGTTGTGTTTGATGGTACAAAATGTTGATAAATGACACCTCGAAAATAAAAAAACACAATAAGCATCACTTTATCGGCCGACTTTTCGATTTACGGCGATGAAGAATCTTCCTTAAAAACCGTAGGCGTAAACTTTCCTCGCTGATTTCAAATTGCCATAACTCGGTCAATTTTTATCCGATTGAGCTGATCTTGGTTTTAATCGATAGGTATTGAGTTGATCTTTAAAATGAAATCAAGATCATGTCTGTATCTATCTTACTTTCGAAGTTACAGAACAAGTCCCTGTGCTTTTGGGACACCTTATGTATACTTTACGCCGAAAAAGCGAACCTGAAACTTAAATGTGTTAACTTCCGAAAACCATATATAATCCAACGAAAATAAATAATTGGTACAAAACAGCTTTCTTATATGCAAAGAAAATAATTAAAAATGTTAAAAAAGAGATGTCAACACAAAATTACATAGCCCCTTCAATTCAGAAGATACTACAAACGAACTGTACCTTAACATTTTCATATCCCAGAAGCTAACGTTCCCATGACGAATATTGCTATCGCTAGCGATTGCAAAATCCAACTTGTTTAAGCTTAAATCTGATTGAATCAAGAATATTTTTTCTTGTTGGTGTTTTGTAGAGTCTGGCCTCTAGTTCCAATGTGTTTTTTTTTCTACCAGTCCTCGAGCAAAAGTATGTCTTTAGACCAATCGGAAGTTAGCTTTATAGTGATTTTAATCATAAAGTCTCGCTGAGCGAAGAAACGTGGGGTTATAATAATGTGTTCTCTTATTGAAAATTCCTCTGATAACGGGTGGGCAACCCCTTTTTCAAGTGACCAATAAAATCTGCTCTTTATAATATTAATTATTGCATCAAAGTGTTCGATGCATGCATTATACATCGCATCAGAACTTTGAAAAAATGCATTTTTTGAATTGATGCTCCTCAGAAAAAAATTCCCGCCTGGTGCATAAAGTTAAGTTTAAACATCCGTAATTTTTAATTTCATATGAAAACATGATCAAACAAATTAAAGAGTGTAGGTCAAAACGACCGAGCATTTTCCGTAAGTTCACATGCTCAAAAAATATGTAACTTACCAGAAATATGAGACGATGAACAAACCAGGCACATAGATCGCTAACAGAAATGACCGCCAGTCTTGTAGCCACCACATGACCAAGCCAATCACCACCTCTCCGATTGGGAAGAAACAACACAAGATGGTTGAAAAAAGGGTACGTTTACTGGCTCCTACTAATTCTAAACCTGGAAAGGATGAACATTTTTCTCATGAAAATGGGTAACCTACGGTGCTCGAAACGGATGTATTCCATCCGCTTAATTGGACTGCATTTTGCAATTTGGAACTGTAAATTCTGGCTCTTCTGGAAAACACTTATGTGCAAAGAGGAACTAATGGCACATACGTCGTTTTTAAAACGGGCTAGAATTTATAGTTCCAAATTGCAAAATGTAGTCCAATTCACATTCTGCCGTGCTAAGGAAGAACGCCGTATGAACATTTGAGAGTTGCCAACTTTCCACCCATAAAATGATTATTTTTAAGGAAAGATATGAATATTTCTCCTTGAAATTTTCAGATCTCTTAGATTAAATTTCGAACAAAATCGTATGGAATTTTCAAGGAAAAATATTCCCCATTTTCCCAGTAAATTTATTTTTTATTGAAGGAGACATGGCAACGTCTGGAGGCCCATACGGCGTTTTTCCTTAGCACGGCAGTATAGCACTATGATGAATATTGTGTTGAAAAATAAAATAATGAAGTATATCTCAAAGCGTCACACATTTACCGTCCGAACTGCCAAATTTTAAAGTTAATAGTCAGAATAAAAAGGTACCAAGTTGCAGGAGACAGCAAGAGACATTGCTCTTTCATGGAACAGTTTTGAGTCTACCACTCTGTCGGGAATAGCGTCAAGGTTCATTAACTTTGCACTTTCCCAAAAACTTTCACTTTTTACCCTTCATACACGCAATGTATTCATCCAACCGTTTTTTCTTTGACATACCATATGCTAAAACACGGAAAGAAAATATTACATGCGACGCGCACTTGATATTTCGCACAGCTTGTTTTCTCGATTACGTGTTTTCCCAATTTTTCCGGGAGTAATTCTCATTTGGAATAGATTCTGCAAAAAGGAACTACCACTGGCTCATTTTAGTAAGAACAAAAGTGCAAATATATTCCTGCTGTGATTTATTTAAATATATTTAAGAGCTGATTAGCAGAGCACTTAAATATTATAAAATATATTATTCTATATCTCTACTTACTAAATAAAACGAGAGGAACACGGAGTACAAGCTGTAAATAAAAGTAATTTGGACGGGACGTTTCGGGACTAATGACGGACTACTTACTAATGTTTATTAAATATATTCCTCCTGTATATTTATTTGAATAAAAGTTATTAAATTAATTTATCAATAATTAAATATTTGGAATTTTTGATTTTATTAATTACTAATCCTTTTTCTGTTGCCTATATAATAATTGGACCGAGTTCATCATAAAGGAACCAACCCACATCATGTTGAAACTGAGAAAAAGAGGTTTGAGGTTTTATTCCTCCATAAGACTCAATGTGAAAAATAAACTTTAGCCTCTCTTTATTTCACAATTTTTGTTTTGTTTTTAGACTTTCAGTTTTTAAAGAGAAAAGATACGGCCAGAGAGACTCAAAAACATTTTTAACTCAATTTTACCGACATATCCCGAAAATGTGGGTTGGTTCCTTTCTGATAAACTCGGTCCAATTATAACTATGTTCTTTGTAACTGTCCATTCTACTGATGGATTTAAGTTTTTTATAAACCACATATACCTACTTGTTTAATGTTATTATTTAATTAATAATTTTTTGTTCATCTATTTTTCCCTTATGCAGATAGGTGATTTTACGGATTCCGTGTTGCATACACAAAAATATGAAGGCGCATGGGAGCTTATCGATAGTAAAAGGCAAGAACCGTGTATCTCGATTTTAGGCGTTGCGGATTCTTCATCGACTTTCTTCTTTTGAAGGAAAACGAATGGACACAGTTTATAGGTATTTTACCACTCCCTCTTCATCCTTGAAGGACATACCTATCCTGCAAAATGTGAAGCGTTGTGATGTTTGATGCTCCTGTCTCAAAGAGGAAAATAAAACAATAAGAGCGAAGATTTTGAAGTGTCACAATCGAGTTACGTGTTTTTGGACTTTCCCTAATGCCGCAATCACACGCTGAGTGTGGGAGCTGAATGTGGAAGTCATCGGCCCGATTGCGCGTCACGCGCAAAATTCAGCAACGATTCTCAGCAACCATCGGACTAATGTTGAATTTGTCTGAACTATTCGATTAGATTTGATACACATCTGCATGAAAAATAACTCGAATGGACCATTAGACAAGGTACGAATTTAAGCAATCTGATACATGTTTCTTAACCAGAATTTCACGTAGAACACAATTCACACTACGAAAATTACTTAAACCAACTTCTAACGAAGATATTAACGTTTTTATTTCACATTGGGTACGAGGAATTTGAACTGCCCGCTCACAAGAAACTCAAAGCTCTACGTGAGTCAAATCGCGCACTACAACGGTTTCAGCAAGCTTCTCAATCGAGCAATGTTCATTTTCCACCATCTGTTGTTCAAACTATTGGTAATCTGCTATAGCTGAGCCAAAGTGTCAAGATTGAAGTTGAAGATTTTTACATCGCAGAGACTGTCATGATAAACATTTAGCGCGCGATTTGAATCACGTAGAGCATTGAGTTTTCATGAGCGGGTGGTTTGAATTCACGCATCAAGAATCATTAAATATCTTCGTCAGGAGTTGATTTGGGTAATTTTCGTTGTGCGTATCGTGTTCTACGTGAAATTTTGGTTGAGAAACATGTATCAGAATGCTGAAATTCGTACCTTGTCTAGTGGTCCATTGGCTAAATTTCAGCCGTTGGGCGATGACTGTTGACTTCCACATTCAGCTGCTAAATTCAGCGTGTGATTGCGGCATTACATCGCACGGTGGATCGAGTAAATTAGAGGGTTGGATAAGAAATTTTTGACTGAAACTGCACATTTTGATGTTAATTTCGTCACATTTTAAATTTTAAAGAGTGCCTCTAGAAGAAAATTTCACAAGGGAACCAATGAAACCCACTTTAAGAACATCAAAGTTTTGTATAAACTGAGTTATGAGCGTTTAAAGTTTCCACATTTTGTCCGACCGCTCCTATTGACTCGATCCACCATGCGTCGTGTCTCATGTTTCTTACCTATGATAAAAGCGGCTCCGTAGACGCCTGAGGAGGCAACGGCGTCTATGAACTCGAGAATAAGGAACATCGTGTAGTTCGTCGAAAAAGCTCGCAGAATACCAAACACGGCCGATAGAACAGATCCTATCACCAAGAAAAACCGTCTCCCGTACCTGCGAGATGAGACGAACGAGTTATTTTGACGTCACTGTTAACTTTATCGGCCATACTTTATCAAATTTCGTTAAACTTTTTCTTATCGATTTTTCTAAAATTGTTGTTGATACTTCTTACACTACAGCTGTTTCGAGCAACCGCTCATCGTCAGGTGTTTAAAAAATGTATAGGAATTAAAATTCCCTGGTAAAAATTGGCAGTAGAATCTGTGTTCCAGCCGATCTTCGCCAGAAATCCATCTCGGTCGCCTTGAGCATTTCTTGGGTCCGCTTCTTCAACTGCCACACTTCACTGCCATAGGTGATAATAGGCTTGACAACCGAGTTATAACACTTATTCGGCTGGAATCTCGAGGAGAGAACGTGTCCGAGAGATAATGGGCGTTGAGGGGACGATTGTGCACGATATCATGACCTAGCAATTGGTATGGTATGGGCATGTGCAGAGAATGGCTGATACCAGGTTGCCGAAGAAGGTGTTGGAGTGGGTCCCCCCAGGTAGGCGACGGAGAGGGCGTCCAGCCAAACGGTGGGTAGAGGGCATCCATGAAGAGATGGAGAGATGCCACCTTCCGGAGGATCTCTACCATGACAGATTCCTGTGGAGAATAGGCGTCGCAGAGCGCCCTAGCGCGCCGTAAAAGCGGCTCATACATACATACATCTGTGTTCCAAAATACCATAGACCCACGGCCGGCTGTAAGATTTCCAATAGCTTTTATAGCCGGCTACACAATTTCTTAAAGCCTTTTATAGCCGATGGCAATTAAGCAACTCACAGCCAGGCGATAAAGTGTATGCTAAACGTTACTAATTACGGATGCTGGGACTTAGTGAGTTTTTGGACAACTGCTCTCATTTTGGGCCGTAGTATCTTGATTTATTCTGCGAGAAAAGCTCCGTACTTTTGATGGACGCCTGCCATTCCTAATATATTACAGCGCCTTCAGTTTCGTATGATACTGTGCAATACCTCTGGCTGGTGTGAAATAGTTGCTTCAAGCGCCGTGGCACACTGCGGCGCGGCAGGCGGCCAGCCAGCGCGGAACGCGCATTGGCGCCTACAAACCTAACAGGGATACTTCACGCGTTGCGCAATGCGTGAAGTATCCCTGTTAGGTTTGTAGGCGCCAGTGCGTCGCCGTTCCGCTTTGTGTTAGGCTCCAATATTTAATCTGGCGGAGTCAGCGTTATTCAACTCATGATTTTGAAATGTTTGCACATCCTGTATGGATTATTCTCATTTTAATTGATGAAAAAAATATGTATCAAAGGAAAATATAATGTGTGTTTTGTAAATATTAAGGAGGTTCCGTATCAAACTTAATGATTTCCAAAGCACACGAGTCTCTACACAATATCTTATAGCCTTTTATAATCGATGGCAAAAAAGCAACAGCCAGGCGATAAAGTGTAAAGCCCGGCGATAGGAACTATAGCCCGGCTGTATAATTTTTTATCGCTTCGTATAGCCCGGCCGTATGATTTTCTCCGCATTCTACAGCCAGTTATATGATTTTCTGTAGCCTTCTTTAGCCGGCTATAAGAATTCCTAAGGTATTTTTTACCAGGGTTATGTGTTTTCGCGATCGCGAGTAGTTCGGATCTCGAAAACGCATCATAATTTTAGTTTTTATACATTTTTTTAAACACCTGACGATGAGTGGTTGCTCAAAACAGCTGTAGTGTAAGAAGTATCAACAACAATTTTAGAAAAATCGGTAAGAAAAAGTCTTACGAAATTTGTTATTTTGACGTATTTCCTCCAAACGGAAGTATGTGCATTATGACGTGAGCCTGAGCTCTGTTATGCATATATTCTTATGGGTCTCAGGGCTCATGTCTTATTGCCCATAGTTCCGTTTGGCTGGCAGAAATCGTCGGTGTAAGTCCAGAACCACGTATCTCGGTTTGCGACGTCGCAGACTTCCTGTCATACTTTATTTTCTTAAACGGAAAACTACTCAACGGCAATTCTTTAAAACTGCCGTGATTTTCCTTCTCTGTGTGAAGAAAATTCTGTAAAAACTTTAAGGAATGATGTCCATTTGTTCTCCTTTAAAAATGATATACAGGCGGAGATTTTCAAACGCCGCAAACGAGATACGTGATTGCAGACTTACGCCGTCAAAAAGCGACCATTTGAGGAGACGTAACCGACAAAAGCCGAATCTCGAGGAACTATGAAACAAAAATGATTCCTCCGACAATTATACTCCATATTTCTGTTCAAGAAATGGAGCTCTTGGGTGTGTCAGGGATTTGCAATTTATGTACATTTTTTTTCCTGAAATTCCGCTAGAAACACGATGGTGTCACTGATTTTCTCAGGAATCATTTCCAGTGCTCTACAATAGCTCTAAAAATGGATGCCGTAATGGAGAAGATATTCCACACTAGCCTAAGAGCCCACCTCTATATCGAGACAAACTCTGTATGCAAAGATAAGGAGCAAATGTGTTAGCAGGGCTGCCGTATTTTCAGTTTTGGAGTTCCCAAATTAGGCGGTAATGCTGTTAATTAAGTTGCTCCCTATCTTTGCATACAGAGTTTGTCTTGATATAGAAGTGGACTCTCAGGGTAGTGTGGGATATGCCCTTCATTGCAACCTCTATTTTGAGAGCTTTTTTTGAGCTTTGGAGTTGATTTCACAGAAAACCAGTGGCACCATCGTGTTTCTCGCGAAATTTTACGGAGCGATCAGTGATTCAATCGCAAATTCCTGACCATTATCCATTGTTCTTACACACTTTTGTACCTGTATAGCATGAGTATGGACGGATCGCTTCATGGAGGGCTTAGGGTCCAAAAGGACAGCCGGCCTCATACTAGGTACACACAATTTTAACGTCAATCTTAAGATTCCAATTCAAACCAAGATGGCAAAGAATGTTCAAAAATGAGTGTGCTCTCGCAAAAATGAGTCAATTTATGCAAAAAGTGAGTCTCACACGTGCTTTACAAACGACGGACCGTAAAATGTACCACTAGACAAGGTACGAGTTAAATGATTCTGATACAAATTTCTTAACCAGAAGTTCACGTAGAACACGATTTGCATAACGAAAATTACTGAAACCAACTCCTAACGAAGATATTAACGTTTTTATTTCACATTGCTTACGAGGAATTTGAACTGCCCGCTCACAAGAAACTCAAAGCTCTACATGAGTCAAATCACGCACTACAACGGTTTCAGCAAGCCTCTCAATTGAACAATGTTCATTTCCCACCATGTGTTGTTCAAACTATCAGCAATTTGCTATAGCTGAGCCAAAGCGTCAAGATTGAGGTTGTCAGATTTTTATATCGCAGAGACTGTCATGATAAACGTTTAGCGCGCGATGTGAATCACGCAGACCATTGAGTTTTCATAAGCGAGGGGTTCGAATTTACGCATCAGGAATCATTAAATATCTTCGTAAGGAGTTGATCTTGGTCATTTTTGTTGAGCGCATCGTGTTCTACGTGAACGTTTAGTTACGAAACATGTATCAGAATACTGAAATTCGTGCCTTGTCTAGTAGCCCATTGTAATCTAAAATCAGTGGGGATATTTTGAATTCATAGGTTTGCTGCTGGTTTTGGCCCTGACTTAATTCGCGGAGGCATCGATGAAGGCCTAATGAATTCTCGGAGTTTCATATCTGTTCATACTCTTTCGGTACAGGCGATCTACCCTTTACTATCTGCAAAACTACGAAGAAAATACGGATCGGCGAACGAGTCGTTTTTTATACGGCGTGGACGTGATTTTGCCAGCATGCGTAAACGGATAATAATAGCATTTTCCATTTCAGAGCTAGCTTCGGAGCTTTTAGAAGCAAAAAAGTCAGGAGACTTTCCTGTACTGATGACGGGTCATTAGGACCTGACATGCGTCCGCAGTTGTGGAGTGAACAGTTGACAGTTCTGAAAAAAATAGCATGTCGACGGTGTTAGTCGGCAATCACACAACTCGTTTAGCGTAGTTTCAGCGGGACTCTATTTGCCTCTGATGAAATTGATTAATTTAACTTATTTTATTAATTTAAAAAATTAATTAATTCTATTTTACATTTTTTCTTTTCTCAATTTAAAATTCAACGTTTTCACTTACGCGTCCGATATTATTCCGCCAATTGGAAGACCAACAAACTGGCCAACGTTATTAATCGTCCCTACCAGGGTCAGTTTCCATCGGTTGTCATCGCATTCCAGATGAAACTGAAAAAAAGGAGGAAAACCATGAAATGTTCGATATTTTACTGCGCTATTTGTTCTTTATGCTGCCGTACCAAGGAAAAACACCCTATGAACCTCCAGGCTTTGCCAAATTTCCGTTTCTAAAACGCGAATTTCCTGGTATATATGTAAATATATTTTTCTTCCAATTTTTCAGATAATGTTGTCTGCAGTGGAGATGTTGCATGTGTGAGGAATTTGCGATTTGACTGTTGATTCTTAAGTAAAAGTTTGCGAGAAACACGATGGTGCCATTGGTTTTCTCTGAAATCAATTCCCAAGCTAAAAAAAAGCTCTCAAGTTGAGGTCAAGCCCTGTCACTGTATTTGCTCCCTATCTTTGCATGGAGATTTCGTCTTGATGTAGAGGAGGACTCTCAGAACAGCGTGGGATATCCCCTCCATTTTGACCTCAACTTGAGAGCTTTTTTTGAGCTTGGGAGTTAATTTCAGAGAAAACCAGTGGCCACATCGTGTTTCTCGCCAACTTTTACGTAAGAATCAACCGTCAAATAGCAAATTCCTCACACCTGCAACATCTTTTTTCACCCAAAGTTCCTGAAAATGTCAAGTAGCAATATTTATAACTTTCCTACAAAAAAACATTATATGGAAGGAAATTTGGCAACCCTCGAATGCTCATACGGCGTTCTTCCTTAGGACGGCAGTATGGTGTCCTTATTTGTTTAAGTTTATGTTTGATGTTAAGTTTTGGATCGGGAAGGATATAAGTTTTGGATTAAGGAGGAAGCGTGGCAAAATAGGAAAAATTAAAAAAACAGAAGATATTAAAGAAAATCGCCGTCATGCCGCAGAAAAGGAACAACTTCTACAATTTTATCAGCTATAGGTAAATGTTTTGACTTCTGCTAAATCAAAAGCAGATCCCAGTAAAGTACCCATCATAAAAATGGTATACCCAATGCCAAGTGATTTATCCAACGTTTTTCAAGTTCCCATGACGAGTATTGCTATCGCGCTCCGATTGCAGACACCAGCTTGTCGTTTTCTTCAATAAGTGGAATCTGCCTCTCTTTATACGCCTATATAGGGAAAAATGAAGCGCTTTTAAATCTAACGCATCTAGGGTACTGTTCAAATAATATGGTTCTGATTGTTCTTTGAACGAAAATACTGGATTAAAGAAAAATAAGAGGAAAAAAGAAACAAGTTGGATTTTGCAATCGCTAGCGATAGCAATATTCGTCATGGGAACGTTAGCTTCTGGGATATGAAAATGTTAAGGTACAGTTCGTTTGTAGTATCTTCTGAATTGAAGGGGCTATGTAATTTTTATTGACATCTCTTTTTTAACATTTTTAATTATTTTCTTTTCATACAAGAAAGCTGTTATGTACCAATTATTTATTTTCGTTGGATTATTTATGGTTTTCGGAAGTTAACGCATTTAAGTTTCAGGTTCGCTTATTCGGCGTAAAGTATACATAAGATGTCCCAAAAGCACCGGGACTTGTTCTGTAACTTCGAAAGTAAGATAGATACAGACATGATCTTGATTTCATTTTAAAGATCAACTCAATACCCATCGATTAAAACCAAGATCAGCTCAATCGGATAAAAATTGACCGAGTTATGGCAATTTGAAATCAGCGAGGAAAGTTTACGCCTACGGTTTTTAAGGAAGATTCTTCATCGCCGTAAATCGAAAATTCGGCCTATAAAGTGATGCTTATTGTGTTATTTTATTTTCGAGGTGTCATTTAAGTATCAACATTTTGTACCACCAAACACAACAGTTGAGAGTGCGTATTATTGCAAAGTGCTAAAGGAGTTGAGAATGCACATTTCCCGGAAACGGTCGGACTTGAAAGCTTCGTGGATACTCCATCAAGACAAGCGCGGCCTCACACATCGAGCTTAACACGTGAATTTATGAGTAAAAATGGAGTTGAAACAATCCCTCATCCCCCTTACAGCCCTGACTTGGCTCCATGTGATTTTTGGATGTTTCCTACGCTTAAAAAGAAGCTTCGCGGACGAAGATTCGAATCGAAGACCGAAATCCAGAATGCAATTCAAAACTTTTTCAACGCCATCCCAGAGGAAGAATTCAGGAAAACAATGTTGGATAAGTGGAAAGAGCGCATGAAAAAGTGCATCCGGTTTGATGGACGGTACTTTGAAAAGCAAAAGGAAGTTATGGAAGATTCGGAGGAAAGTGGATACGAATATTAACTTTTTGAATCCTGGTAAGCGAAAAATCTTCCTAAAAACCGTAGGGGTAAACTTTCCTCACTAATTTCAAATTGTCATAACTCGGTCAATTTTTACTCTACACATATGCCCGAATACGCATCATAAGGGACCTATGTGCTTCCTAAGTTGCCAAGTATTAATTATTGTTTGATGATTGGTCTAAAACATTCAATACAACCAGTAAAAATTAACTGCCCCCTGCGAGATTCGAACCCCCGCTCGCACGAAAAGTTACATTTACCCTCAGACAAAATGTTGTCTCTACTGACTGGGCCATCTCGCCGTTCAGGAGTGTTAGGAGAAAAGAAAACATTTAAGTGATCTCGGACGCTGAGCGGGGCTTCACAAAAGACGACCTTGAGATTTCGGCAGTTCGGCCACTGGCGTCCTAAGAGACAACGGATTAACTGCATTACTCTGTGAGACATTGTTTACCTATGCTGTCATATGTCACAAGGTTCATCACAGGATGCATTTGCGATCGCGGCAGTAAGCTGAGGCAATATTTCTGTATTCATGGATTAAATCCATCAATCGAGTTCTGATTTTGGCTCATATATCCGTAACGGGTCCTCCAGAGCAATTTTCCACCTTGTACGATGGTTATTATTTCTTTATATCTATGTTTAAAATTTGAGGTGGGATAATGACGGCTTCTCAAGAGCACCGAGGTAGGCGATCTTTTGCACCAACGAACAGAAAACTGATGGCGAAAAATAACCAATCGGAACCTTCCAAAAAAAAGAATTTGCCTAAAAACGGAACTTCGTGGTTCTGCGCAGATTTACCAGTCAGACACGACATCTCAAGGTGGAAAAAAACTCGCTGAAAGCGAATTTTAGCAATCAACACAACTTGACTTAGAGACATGATTGGCTAAAAAATACAACGGTTTTTGATACATCGGAAAATCAACCAAAAATCGGAGACTGGGCGAAACGGTGAAGGTCGCAGAGGTATAGGGAATCCCATAGCGAAAGCAACGGAACGATTCTAATATCATGGGGAACTCCGTTCCCATGACAAAAAAAAGGAAAAGAAGAGGAAAAAAGGCAATTCCATGCGACGATCGTGACCCGCGAATAAGACTTATTCCGCGTAAATCACGATTCACTCTAGGAAAGCACGTCATCCTGAAAAAGTACGTCATCGCTATGTGAACTTCTGACAATCAATTGTATTCTAAGCAAAGTGGAAAATTTCTACAACGCATTCAGAAAGGTTCATGGTTGATAAAATTTGAGAGTTGTCAAAGAGCTGTAAGTTCGCAAAAGTTGACGTTATTTGCGACAAAACTGTAGTGAGTCTACGAGTACATTATACTGTCAGGCACGTAGCCAGGATTTTGTTTCGAGGGGGACTTGGTCGGGTGAGCAGGGTCCTCCCCCCCCCCTACCCGGAGTTCGGGAACTCCCTCCCTTCAAATTTTTGGAATTGTAATTCTATTTTGACGCATTCTGAGGCTCCGTGACGCAGATTTTCCATCAATTTCTACGGAAAAATTACGTATCTTTTTTACTTTCAGCCTACGATACCTTCAAGTTGTTGCATTCAACACATCTGGACAAATTTTTAAATTTTAAATCTATGTCGACGCATTTTGAAAGTTCAAACTTCTTCTTTTCTTGCCTTCTTGTATTTTCTGTCTCCCTTTTTCTTCATTTTTTCCCTCCTTTTTTTTTTTGCTTTCGGAGGGGGCTTGAGCCCCCCAAGCTCCCCCTCTGGCTACGTGCCTGTAAACTGAACGGTTACTTCTTTTAAACACTTATTTTAACAATAAAAACTAGGGGGCGCCGCCTCCTGGCCACCACGCGGCCCAACCCTGAGGCGCTGAGCGTCCTCAAAGGCTGATTCGCGGCCTTTTGAAGGCTACTTCGCGGCCAGCGAGATCTCAAACGAAAAAAAATTACAGTATTATCCCAGTATTATCACAGAAATATAAAAAAAACCTCGATCAACTCACTTACGGACGGTACTCCGCTTACGGGAATTTCCCCTTTTACGGACTTGGAACTCTCCTACCTCACCCCAGCCCATAGAGCGCCTTAAAAATGATTTTATTAGAACAGAGGATTTAAGCGCAAAGTCTCCGAAATTGAAGAATTGCAATGTTTTTGCTGGTAGGAGAAAACAATTCAAAGATTCCCTAGCAGGTTTCAGGACATTTTGTCGACGATTTTTTATCCGCGCACCTTTTTTGTCCAGTATTTTACGCCCACACGTAAAATTAGGAACAGTGCCTTGGTCCAAGCGTTATATTTTGGTCGGTATGTGAAATTATATTAACAATATGGAAATGGGAGATCGAGAGCGAAGGAGGTGTTGTTATGGTTGCTCATTTTTTAAATGGAATGTTATTACTTTCTCCTTTTGAATCATATTTTAAATTGTCATCGGTGAATATTTGGTTTTATTTCTATCCTTAAAATATTCGATGTACAATATACCTTATATATGTATAGGTACTTTTTTTCAATTTTTTCTTTACGAAATTATTACTTCATTTTGAAAACATTTATATTTTTAAAACGTGACAAATATTTGTAAAACATTTTCCAAGCGACATCAATCTCAATGAGCCGCAGTTGTGTCGACAGAAACTGCAAAAATGTATAAAAGAGGGAAAAAACCAAGAAGCACGCAATCTTTAGTTTTAACCCATTTGTACATCGATCTTTTAGAGTCAAATACGTCAAATTTTGAGCGTTTGGTTGCGCGTACACCTCGCTGCAGCACAATAAAAGCACAAAATGTAAAAGAAAAAATTAAAGTGCTTTGAAAATCATTAAATTTGACACGGAACCACCAATTCCCTTTGATAAATTGATGCATATTTTTTCCCCATCAATTTAAATGAGAATAATCAATGCAGAGTGTGCAGACATTTCAAAATCTTAAGTTAAAAATGCTGACCATGCGAGTATAAATATTAAAGCCTAACAGAGCGGAGGGGCGTGCTGCTAGCGCGAGAGGCTCACTGGCGCCTACAAACCCAAGTGGATACTTCACGCATTGCACAGTGCTTGAAGTATCCACTTAGGTTTGTAGGCGCCAATGCACGTTCCGTGCTGGCCGCCCGCCCGCTGTGCAGCGGCGCCTGAAGCAACTATTTCACAACAGAGGTGTTGCACAGTATTATACGAAATTGAACGTATTAAGAATGACAGCAGGCATCCTTTGAAAGTACAGATCTTTCCTTGCAAAATAAATCAAGGTGCTTACCGTACACAGGAAAAATCTAAGAGCCTTTGGCTGAGGCAAATATAGAGGTTTATCCGGTTCAGGTATAACAAAGTGGGAATTTCTCGAAAGATAAGCAAGTCCTGTTACACCAAAGAGGTGTAGAGAGTTTTAGCGAATTTTTTCTCATGGAATTGACGCTCCCCATTTTTACCAAAACTCTCAACTATACAGGGTTATTCAAAAGTCACGCACCACTGTCCATAACTTTAGTTCAAATCATGATATCGATTTGCGATTTAAGACGTTTTCCCTCACACCGAGGGGGAATCTTTTTTAGGTACTTTCCAGTTTTTGATCCCCTCGGGGGCGGGGGGTAACTCAAAAATCTCAAATGGCCACCCCCCTCATCGCCAGTGGTGCGTGACTTTTGAATAACCCTGTATATTATTCTCCGTTGGATCAAACTGTTCTTCCATAGCACGGCCATGGACCAAGAGATAAATAAGGACTCCCAACTCCCTATGCTAACCTGTGTTAAAAACCGTTAACGCGCGCTCGCAGCGAACCTGGCAGAGGGTGCGATGAACTAACGCCACAGCGGTCCACGATCGTGCCTCTATAGTATGTTATTCCATGCAATGTTCTTTGTTTATCTATGATTTATTTATTTGTGTAGATACTTTAATACATTTTACTTTCGCAAACTAATGAAATTGTATAGATACATACCTTCTGCAGAGGTCAATGCGAAAGACTTTGATTTGAAGTATCTTATCAAAACACGAGCAAAGATGATTCAGTCAACTTCTGACGCAGAATCAAAGAGACTTGCTAATAATCAAATTAAAGGTAATGCTTGAAGTCAAGTATCTTTGATTTTGTGACACTCAGTTGATTTCCTCAGTGATCCTCGACCACGAGGATACGAGGATCTAGAAACTTCTATGAGCACTACTGAGTGATAAGCCTAAATAGGTGGTGCATGGAAATATAAACAGGAAGACCCAATCATCGGTTTAGTTCACTACACCCTCTGCCAGGGAGCGCTGATGTCAGCGCTAACCGGAGTTGGGGGTCCTTATTTATTCTCTTGGTCCATGGCACGGCAGCGTAGCCGAGATAGTGGAGAGTCTCTTGTCTCTGATGAAAACAAATGACTTAAGAGAAACTAACCTCCTTGAGTATGGTGTTTTCCGTGTCCTTGAAAACCCAGTCTGCGCATCTCTGAGTCTTGTCGGCGAAGAAGGACGATGGACAAGAGATGCTGACGTTGCGGTTATTATCATAGAAGTCCGGATTGATTTTGAATCGGTCACATTTGGCCGGAGCATTTTCTTCTTCGGACTTGAGGGGAACCGCAGCGACTAGCCAGTCCGGTCGGAACTCCGGCCGCCCATCGGACCCTTCGCACTCCGGAATGCGGCATCTGCACACAAAACGTCTGGTCAACTTTGAAAGAGGTTCGAATGGAGTACCTGTAAGCGGGAGAGTATTGCCATCTCTGTGCCGCTCTCTGATTGGTTCATCAGTTTCATGGAGCTCATGGACTAATTTAAACAATCCCGACCCAGAGGAACACGTATTATTGGCTGAGAAATGAATGATACACTGAAAAAAACTCCGGCCGTGGGAGCCGCAATTACGGGCTATATAGACATACCGTCCGTTTCGGGCTCAAAGGCCGAAAATTCCAGCTGCTGGAGCCGTAGCTTCGACCTCTGAACCCGGAGCAATCGAAGCCTCCAGCAGCCGGAATTTTCGGCCTTTGAGCCCGGAACGGACGACATGTCTATGTAGCCCGTAATTCCGGCTCTCACGGCCGGAGTTTTTTTTTTTTTTTTTTTTTTTTTTTTTTTTTTTTTTTTTTTTTTTTTTNTTTTTTTCAATGTAATCACACTCAAAGCTTAATTTTCGGCAAAAATATCCATCAAAGTTCAATCCGAACTCAATTCAGAAGTCATGAAAGAATTTCTATCACACCCACCCAATATCACGTCTAAAACTTTATGAAAAACTTTCCGGCCATCTTGTTTTATATTGGGCCAAACTAGGAGCGTAGGGGTTGGGGTTTGTTTACATTGGTCCAACATTAGGGCTCCATGACAGCCGACCAATCAGAGAGTGGCACACTTTTTCTGTAGTGAAAGGATTGCGATGACAACACTCTCCTGTGTACAGGTCCTCTAGGTTCGAAAGACCGTGAAAACTGCAAAGCGGCCTCTTGGTTGTCATACACGGACACGCCCACCCTAAGGACAGGGGGCGGATACTGGGTCCCTGGTACCGGGGCCCGGGCCCCGGAGGAGGCCCGATTTACCCGTGAAGAACCACTACGAATTCACATGCAACCCTTGTTTCGCAAGAAAAAGTGAAAAATTTACCCTAAAAATTTCGCAAAAGGTGAATAGATTTTCAGAAACACGCTGGGGCATTGTAGAATTCTTCTTAAATTTTCAAAGAAGTATACTTCTTGGAAAATTTCTATCTATTTTCAAGATTTCAGTACAGAAGGATATTTTTAGTAATTGCGTTTCATTATCTTCCGTCGTTAGATGCTGAGAGTCTCCATGCAGTCTGGGCATCCTCGACTTCAATGGCTCATGGCTCGACTCCCTTGCCATAGACAAACGAAGGGGAAGTCCAGGGGGCCTGGCCATCTTAGAACTGAAAACAGTATCATATGCCCCCCCCCAAAAAAAAAAAAAAAAATTTTCCAGATATTTTGAATGCAACAATTCACAAGTATTTTGTGCTGAAAGTAGAAAAAAACATAATTATTCCGCAGAAATTGATGGAAAAATTCTTTATGGAAGCTTCAAAATGCGTCCGATTAGTCGAATAAATTCTAAAATTTCTCGGGGGATGCCCCTCGGAACCCCCCCCCCCTTGCTTGGGGCCCGGACGTTAGAACTGGAATCATGCAGGGCCCAAGATGGGATGTGGCGGGCCTGCATGAAGGCAATTTCCATTTAAATCTTCCGTCCTCATTCTTACGGCGCAATGATACAACTATTTGAACTCTCCGGAATGCGTGAGGTATCACGCCGCATTTGAAGGCGTTTTCAAATCAGCCAAGTTCCGATACCCGGATTATCGTTTTGCATAGTTCATATTCTTTTGCTTTCATTTCTAACCACATGTTTATTTATAATCCTCCTATAAAAATTACCCATTTGCTATATACAATTCTAGCTGAAGCGCACTTCAGCTATGCATTCACCACTGAAAAAATGTCAAAGGAAATAGACACGCCCAGCGTGCATGGAGGCTATTTCCAGTTAAATCTTCCGTAGCATTTCTAAGGCGCAATGATACAACTATTTGAACTCTCCGGAATGCGTGAGGTATCACGCCGCATTTGAAGGCGTTTTCAGTGATTCAGGCGATTAGTCGTAAAAATTCTAAAATTTCTCGGGGGATGCCCCTCAGCCACCCCCCTCCGTGCTTGCGATCCGGACCTTAAAACTGGTACCAGGGCCCAAGATGGGATGTGGCGGGCCTGTACACGGAGCAGGCCAAAATTAAAGTACGTATAAAGGGAGAGCAGGAACTTGTCGAAACATTGGAGCTTTTAGGGCCCAACAAGGCAGCCAACCGTCTAACACAAAAAACGTAACTCAGATTCAAATTTCGAACCAAGATAGCCCAGAATGATCATAAAGGAGCGTCAACCAAGACGGCCTTCCAAGCGTTCCTCCATAAAAATGAGTGAATCTATGCATGAGACTAAGTCAATTGTGCGGATTAAATACATGCTCTCTGGATGCTCTTATTTGAACTTCGTACTTAGAGAGAGTGCAAAAACGCCGAAATGTGCCGAAAGGGACAACAACCTTCGAAAACGGAAATTGTCACTGCCAATCTTTAGATTCCAATATCAAACCAAGATGGCCGGGAATGATAAAAAATAAGCGTTCTTTTGCAAAAATGAGTGAATTTATTCAACAACAAAGTCAAATGCGTGCTTTAAAGACTACGGGTCATCACAATTGTTATAGTAAATCACTCTGGATAATTTGAACTCATAGGTTGTTGGCTGTCCTTTTGGGCCCCAAAAGCTGCATGAGTATGACCTAATCTCAAAAATACCAACATGTCCGCACTCTCCCTATATAGGTACTCTAACCAAAGTAACATATACTTAGATGGCTCAAGTGCGAAACTCCGTACCTTCATCACGATGCTTCTTCATAGTTTCGATCGATTACCGATTTTTCCCCATTTGAAGCGATGGTAAAGAATCTATTAATAAGGTGTTCATTGCAAACACCCTGTTTATTGATTCTTTTCCATAGGTTACATGGCAGATTGATCGATGTATCGTAAAGAACGTCACGCCTTTGCAATTTGAAGCAAAAACAAAATGTTGTGTTTCTTGTGAGCGGGAAGCCAAAAATCCCGTAATAAATGGAAACTAAGAACGTTAAAATCTTAGTTCGAAGTTGATTTCAATAAATTCTCCAGTACAAATTTTGTTCCACGTAAAATTTTTGTGAGAATACATTAGGCATGATGCTTGAGTTTGCACCTTATCTAGTGGTTCATTTCAAGTTAGAGAAGGAAAAACGAGTAGGTAATTCGAGAAAAAATCTGTCTAAGTTGTCCAGCAGAAATGCCATCCTTAGAGAGTATTTACTTCAAACGCATGTAACATTATCAATTGTGCGAATTATGGTTTTGAACTTCTCCCAAATTCCTTAAGAATATCAGAGAAAGTTTATCATTGAAAGGTGATAATCGATATCTTTGACCCCAAATCGGGTACTTGCGCGGTGCTGCGGCACCAAACCAAGGTGTTCCGTTTTATTTTCGTTATTTGTGAGTCAATCTATGTGATTTTTAGAAAGAAAGACATTTTTTGGACTCTTTTTAAGATCAGCTGCTATAATAATGAGCTACTTATAGGGTCACACGGTATAAATTGATTACTTGTATAAAAGCCAAAAATCACGTGCTCCAAAACAAGAATGTCTCAAAGTCACACATGAACGCCAGGTTTCGTGACTAGTTTCGCGCTTATTCAAAGTTACGGAGGTATCGAGCAGTTTTTGAGAAATAATTAGAAAAAAACCAACATTTTTGGAATTATGCGGGAGAAATATTTTGCGGGATCATTCATTTATTTCACTTGACTCTCTCACGTTTCTCTCCAGGCTCATCTGGATGCCAGCGTGGTGACAAAGAAAAATGGCCCGCTACTGACGCACGCGGTAACTTTGGAAAAACGCGATACGAAGAGCTTCTAACTGTGCATAATTAGTTATTTTTTTTAGTAGTTAATTTTTCACATTTCTGATTTGCTATTGTCTTGTGAGTACATCACGTGTACAAATGGACTTGTGTGACAAAAACAGTGTCTGCTTGATTGAATGCACCTCTTGAGTGATTCAGGCAATAATTAACACATCATTCTTTCAATGGACCACTAGACAAGGTACGAATTTCAGCATTCTGATACATGTTTCTAAACTAAAATTTTACGTAAAACACGATTCTTACAACGAAAATTACCGAAATCAATACCTTACGAAGATATTTAATGATTCTTAATGCGTGAATTCAAACCACCCGCTCATGAAAACACAATGCTCTACGTGATTCCCATCGAGCGCTAAACGTTATCGTGACAGTCTCTGCGATATAAAAATCTGGCAACCTAGATCAATCTTGACACTTTGGCTCAGCTATAGCAAATTGCTTATAGTTTGAACAACACATGGTGGGAAATGAACATTGCTCGATTGAGAAGATCGCTGAAACCGTTGTAGTGGGCGATTTGACTCACGTAGAGCTTTGAGTTTCTTGTGAGCGGGCAGTTCAAATTCCTCGTAACCAATGTGTAATAAAAACGTTCATATCTTCTTCAAAAGTTGGTTTCAGTAATTTTCGTTGTAAGAATCGTGTTTTACGTAAAATTCTGGTTAAGAAACATGTATCAGATTGCTTAAATTCGTACCTTGTCTAGTGGTCCATTGCGATAGTTAAAAGCGAGAACACATCCTTACGTATGCTCGCGACGCACGGTGGATCGAGTCAATCAGAGAGAGGTTGGACATTTAATTTCAAACTAAAACTGCAAATTTCGATGTTCATTTCGTCACATTTTCAATTTCAAAGGTTGCTGTAAGAGGGAAATTTCACGAGGAAACTAATGCAGCCACCTCTAGAACCTCAAAGTTTTGTATAAACGGAGTTATAAGCGCTGAAAGTTTCCAAATTTCGTCCAACCCCTCCTATTGACTCGATCCGCAATGCGACGTTGCGTTACAGACATCCAGTCATACTTTATTTTTCCCTCTGAAAACTAGACAACGTAATTTCTAGAAAACTCCCTTGATTTTTCATCTCCGTGAGTAGAATATTCTGTACAAATTTCAAGCTATAATGAAGTTGAATTGTTTCTCTTCGAAGCAATAAAATAGGAGCGAAGATTTTGAATCGCCACAATGGAGGTACGGGGTATCGCAATTTTTAGCAGTCTATTGTGACTTACCCATGCTTTTCGTTTGGAAAGAAAATTATTTTTATGACCTCTCTCTCCCGCCCCCTTCTCTCTCCTTATATTTTATTTCTATTCTTCCGACTGAAAATGGCTCAGTTTTGAGCCGAAACGTCTCAGATTTTTATGTGTAATTTTTGGCCTTGTTTCCCGTTTTTTCTCCTATATTTTTGGCATCAACATAGTCATGCAGGCTGCTGTTTTAGAAATTTTAACCTACTTCTCTCTCCCTCCATATCTATAATTTATGAACGCACCTGTAGGAGAGATCTCCGGCGGAGAACACGTAGCTCATGGAGGAAGCCACCGAAAAGGAAATGACAAGTCCGAGTAAGATGTTGCTGATGAACTGGTATTTGCCATACTCGCCCAAATCGTAGCAGATGCTGTCCAAGTCAATTTCCATACTTTACACTTCTAAAACGCACACAAATTATAATGATAATCGAGGCATGCACTATCGAAATCACGGGCGCACTTCTTGACGAAACTGAGATAAAGCCTTGAATTCACAGTAGTTCTCTGAGAATTTTTTCGTGACAGAGGACAGATACAGATTTTAAATTATGGATACGGTTAGTATCAACTCAAACACTATTTAATCTCTCCGTTTAGTTTATCATTTTGTTAAACAATGAAAAAAATTCAATGAGCTGTAGCGTAGCTGTGCAACGTCTCTGAACATTGTCTACCTTATTGAAGGAGGCGTATGCAACACGCGTTCAAATTGCTTATTTAATGAAGTAGTATAAAATTATTTTTTTTTTTTTAAGAAAAAAAATTAAAAAAGTAAGCACACTGATTTTTTAGCGAGTATGAAATTCATCTGGATCGTTTCTGTTGAATATGAACGAAGAAATTTGGTTAAACGTGGGAAAAAATTTATTTCGATATTTTAAAATATTTTTTGAAAAATACCGCACTGAAACCTGCATATACAATTCAAGGAGAGGTTTACTGTATTCGAAAATGAACAAATGAAAAACTCGAACATTTCAAATACTTTGACACACTCCGATACATTTTTTATTTTTAACTGTGGTGATATTATTATTTTTAATGATTATTATTTTTAGTGTACGTTAAAATTATATTTTAAGCTTTTTTGCTAAATTTTAAGACAAACATTCCGTGATTATAAATGAAACTGTCGAACAACTGATTGTGAGCACAGAACTGATACGAGTGTCAATGACCACAGCCTACGTAATTACGGAATGTGTGATAATTGCAAGGTGAAGTACTCAATTTATATCCAAATAATGTGCCTCACGAACTTCACCTAATAAACTCTGAGGTGTGGGTTGAGTGATCGAATGTAAGACAAGATATGGTTGAGTCGCCTCGCAGATAAAAGGTCGTTATGATAAGAAGCTGAACAACGAGATAGACTCCAGAAAATCAAATCTGCTTAACAATTGTAATATTGGCTTTTTAGTTATTATCTCATATGGCACGATGTTTGCAGAGGGGAAAGGCACTGCTTAATTTACTGAGGTAGCAAACCTTGCTTTCCCTTTTTAAAACACCAAAGATTTTATAAGAGTGGGAAATAGAAGGTATTGGAAAATGCATGAGCGTTTAATATAATTTAGTAGATCTATTCAAGACAATAATATGGACTGCATTTTGCATTTTGGGACTATAAATTCTGACTCATCTGAAAAAACATTTATGTGCATAGGGAAACCAATGGCACATACGTTATTTTTAAACCGGGCCAGAGTTTATAGTTCCAAATTGCAAAATGCAGTCCAATTAGGGAACATCCATCATATCGGCGCACAGTGGCTCGAGTTAATTAGAGGTTGGACATGACATTTTTTACTAAAACTGCAAATTTTAATGTATAATTCGTCACATTTTATATTTCGAGGAATGCTTTCAGAGGGAAATTTCACGGGAAAAAACAATAGAACCATTTTAAAAACCTCAAAGTTTTATAAAAACGGAGTCTAAGATTTTAAATTTTCCAAATTTTGTCCGACCTCTCCTATTGACTCAAACCACCGTGCAGCGCGGTGAGTCTACCAGATCAAGTATCTCGGTTTGCGACGTTGCAGACTTCCCATCATACTTTATTCTTTTAATAGACTTCTCAACGTCAGCTCTTAAGGCTTCCGCTATTTTTCCTCTTCGCGAAGATATAGTGTACAAATTTCAAGGAATGATATTGGTCTGGCCTCCGTCCAAAAAATTAAATGTTCGGTCAAGAACTCGATTTTTGAAAAACTAAGGTTTTCCTTCATTTTTGCGAGATACCACATATCAACTCCAGAGTCTAAATAGTTGCGCGCTTGATTTTCTCATTAAACGATGCGAACATAATATTTACATTCATAAATGTCGGTAATTTAAGACGCAAAAAAAAGTCAGATTTGCCTTCATTCGCCACGAAGTCGCACTAAAATCGCGGATCAAATACAAGGTTTACGAACATTCCATGAACATTTAATACAAGTTAGTAGATCTACAGGAATTAATAATTGAAACGGTCATTCCCAAAAAGACTTAAGCGCCACATATGACAAAACAAGAAAAACAGTTGAAACTGCATTATACAACCTGTTTTAAACCGCAGATTAATAAGAGTGTCGTTAGTTAATTCATTGCTTTAATATTTTAGAGCTCTGAGATTTAGAACAGGTAATTGAGATGGTGACCCCGATTTTATACTTGTCACACATGCACGGGAAAAAATGGAACGTTGATGTAGCATTCATACTGTTAAAAACATGTGCAACAAGCACCAAATGCTAATTTCGCACGTAAAAAAAAAAAAAATTCTAACTCAAAATTGAAATGGTTCATTTAACCATGGACGGAGTTAATATGCGCATTTTTAAGCGTTCAACGTTAGTAGTGTACGCTCTTTCCCGTCGTTTTGCAGCGGGTATGTTACTAATGGATCCGTTGGTAAAGGCCCGCACTGCTCCATGGAAATTGGTGCCATTTTTCGTGGCGGGAAGCAATATATCTAGTTTCTCAATTTTATTTATGTACCATTTCTACCTTTTTTCTCCTATTTTGTCCACTTTATGTAATGCCTGTAGGCGTGTCTTTGAGAAATTAATATCTTAAATGCTAATTTTACACGTAAAAAAAAATTCTAACTCAAAATTGAAGTGGTTCATTTAACCATGGACGGAGTTAATATGACATTTTTTTATTTTTTTTGTAAACCAGCGCTTATACTTGTCGCACATATTTTTACCATTATGAATGCTGAAGCAACATTCAATTTTTTCCGTGTGTTTACAACATTATACATGCTAAAGCAACATTCAATTGTTTCCTCGCGAGGCAAGTATGCCGTAGAGTACCTTTATAGACAGAGTATGGCCATTTATGTGCCGGTTTTTCATTGGTTGCGAGAAAATAGGCTGACACGATGTTCTTACGGCCGTAAATAAACAAACAAAATGGCTGTTATCAGCAAGCAAATTTGAAGTTATGCACATCTTACATACTCCTGTGATAAAGGAGAAAGGCAATTTGACAGTGTTTTCATGTGTTTTTTGTGAGTTATTCGTAGATATGCCAGTTGAAATTGTTACTGCCGTATAATTGAAATTTTTGTCAAATTTTAACTTCTTATCGATGTTACGGTGTGCCGCCATCTTGTTTGTTTATATACGGCCGTAAGAGCATCATGAAGCCTAAAAACTCGTTGACCAATCAAAAAGCGGCACAGTTTTCCTGAAGTAAAAAGATACGAATGGCCATACTTAGAGTACCTATATTGAGAGAGTATGGCCACTGGAGTTACCACCTCTGATTGGCTCAGCCATTTTAGCCTGAATGGAGCCCTTAGGACCCAAAAATGGCGGACGCCATAAAGTTAATGTAATGCAAAATGATTCAAAATGTAGTTGTCTTTGCTTATCGTAACGAGAACTTTACCCAAATGCACTATTACGACTTTTTTACATATTTTTAAGGCTAATCGTGTGCAATTTTTGAGAAAAATGATCTTAGATGTAGTAAGGTTGGCAGCAAGTGCGTTTGGTGATAACCGTCAAAAGTTGGCAATGACCCCCCTCCCATCCTCAAAAACTAAAACAAAGCACCGCCATTTTTGGGTCCTAAGCCTCTCCATGGGACCCAGTGGCCATACTCTCTTAATATAGGTACTCTAGCCATACTCTGCTCATACATAGGTACTCTAGCCATACTCTGTCTGTAAAGGTACTCTAGAATGCCGTGCTAGACCTGGCAACAGCGCTAGACACCGTCGGAAAACGGACGAAGGGGGCGCGAACAGAGTTGAATCAAGTTTCCGTTGCTTAATGCGCCCATAAATCAGCCGTTTTTTCCAGGAGTCATCATGAGGTGTCTCGTAATTGGGAAATCCAGGCCCGGGCGCCGAAGGGACAAGGACAGTTTTTCAGGGTCGCCGTCGCGACGAGGGTGGCTAAGTGGGGGCGGGGGGGGGGCGGAAAGCGCGCGGAGCTTTTACTCTTGATGGATGCGATTGTAGATCTTTGTTTGCGGCCATCTGAGCCCTGCGCCGGCTCCTGGGTAGAAACAGCGAACCTCCGCGGACTTTCCGTTGGGACTTGCGAGGTTCCCACTCGAGAGGGTGGTATTTGCGTCCGTAAATAGGGTCTCTTAATGAGGAGGAGGGTTGTAGGATATGGTTCATGATTTCTCTCTGACACTCGAGGAATTCCTACAGGCGAGGAAAGAGTCGTGGTGCGAGGAGTGCAGGGTTTGCGTTTTGTAATTTTTCGAGGGAGGGTTTTTTGATTGAGGGGGTGAGATTTTTTCCATTTTACTTGAACCTAAATTTCTTCGTATATATCCCCATAAATTTTCAATTATCGATACGAACCTTCAATACATCGAAACTTTAAAATCAAAAATAGGAATTCCTACAGACAGACAAGGAAAGAGTCCTGGTAGGGTTTGCGATTTGTAATTTTTCGAGGGAGGGTTTTTTATGAAGGGGGTGGGATTCTTCTTATTAAGTTGTTTCTTCTTTCATTTTAGATAAACCTGAGTGTTGTAGTGACCATGATTAATTGGACGTATTTCTGCCAAACGGAACTATGTGCATTAAGACATGAGCCCTGAGACCCATAAGAATATATGCTGAACAGGGCTCCCGTCATAATGCACATAGTTCCGTTTGGCAGAAATACGTCCAATTAAGGCAGTCGACCGTATGGACCTTACTTTGGAAAAAATATCTTGGATCCTGAGTCCAAACTCTAAAAAAATATGACAAGAGAAACTCTCTTAATTCGATCGGATTCTTGCTTGAATTGAGAGCCAGGCCTTTTAATTCAAGCGGATTGAATCAAATCAACAGAATATTCACAGTTACACCAATGAAAAAAAAAGACTGCATGACCAAAAGAGCATTATTTCAATTGAGATTTATAATGCTGAAAAAGTTGCAGGATCAAAAGTCAAGGTATTTCGATGGACGCCATATTTTGTGTCAGAACGGCATGCGCATCAATAGGCTCCATTTCTTCAGTTACTCGTCATTTTTCTCAAATTTTGAGATCGCAATTCTGTTTTCAGGATAATAAAGCACTCACTTACCAATTTTGACAAAGAAATTCAACGTAATAAAGGCGTGTTTTTTTTTAGAGAGAAAATATCGCATTCGAGTGCAGTTTCGAATTTGGTGTCGAGAAATTGATTAATCAATTTTGATTTCGATTTTTTGCGATATCTTGGCTGAAAAGGGCAATTTTTTCGTAAACTTCCCAAGAAATCTTAATTTATCGATAGAAGTCTTCGATAAATTGAAATTTGTAACATAAAAAATAAATTTCGGGTAAAAGTATACATTGGGCGACAATTTTACACCTGCAAAAAGTACCTAGACGGTGAAACCACCAAACCACATATCTGGGTTTGCGACGTTGTAGGCTTCCTGTCATATTTTATAAACAGCCAACGTGAATTCTTGAAAACTTACGTGTTTTTCTTTTCTGTGCCAGGAAAACTGTGTGAAAATTTCAAGAGAAGATAATGATTTGTTCTTCTTAAAAAAATTAAAATAGGAGCAAGATTTTTAAACACCGCAATTGAGATACGTGGTCTGGTAGTTCTACCATTGACACACAAATGTCGACAACTGAGGTACGATTCATATGAGTTTACAAAATGAATTCGGTAAGGCCACTCCACGCGAAATCCAAAGACTGTTGCTTGACCACCCTCGATTTTCCTTTAGGTATATTTTTATTATTTGTTATAATATCCAATAGAAGCACAAAAACCATTTTCCAAACTTTTTCAACCACCCTGCAGGCTAATAATTGAATTTCATAAACAAAGCTATGGACAAAGAAGACATAACTGCCATGCTAAGCAAGAACTTGCTAAATCCATCAAGATTTTCCCTCTTTTTTTGGAACTTAACACTTTATAAAATAAAAATCGTTTTACCCATGCACCTCAAATTTTCAGGTTAAGTTCTTGATACTATTTTTAAACGAATTCTGTAAAAACATTGTCTCAAGGTACACAAATTTTTTTGCTATGATACACTGTTTCCAAAAAATGTAAAATGGCGTTTACGGCGTTTTTGCGGCGCACGGCAGATAAGAAGTGTAGAGCGATCCCATTGGTTGAAATGGGTGGTTCTTATAGACTATTGGGGGTAAAAGATGTACCAATTGTACTAACTAGGTCTCAAGACATGAATATTTAGTTTTACTTCTATCCTTAAAATATTCGATGTACAGTATACCTTATATATGTATAATTATTTCTTTACGAAATTATTACTTCATTTTGATAACATTTATATTTTTAAAACGAGGCAAATATTTATAAAACCTTTTCCAAGTGACATTAATCTCAATGAGCCGCAGTTGTGCCGACAGAAACTGTCGGCACATGCGAGTGCACATGTGAGTGTAAATATTAAAAGCCTGACAGAGCGAAGCAGCGTGCTGCCAGCGGGAGAGGCTCACTGGCGCCTACAAACCTAAGGGGGTTCTTCACGCATTGCGCAATGCTTGAAGTATCCACTTAGGTTTGTAGGCGCTAATGCGCGGTTCGGAAACCTCTTTTTATGATACCTCTTTTTTTGCTAAGAGCTAAAATTTCTGTATCTTTAAGGGAAAATAATTTATTTTAGGACTGAACCGAGATGTACGTGTACTGCGAAATGGGAAAAACCAGGAAAACCCCTATGTCGAGGATTTTCTTTTTTTTTCAAAGGAAGGAGGAAATTTTGGTTTTTGTTGAAATGACACTTCATTTCTAGCTCATTAATGTTTTAAAAAGCGCTAAACAGGGCAATAATGAGAACGCAATTTTTCCGATGGGTCACGCTCTAAATAATCTGAAGATTGGAAGAATCATAGTTCATAAATGGTGAAAAATGTTTGAAAAAACAAATCTGGTTCTAAGTTGTGATATGAATTTCATGGCTGATTAATAGTCACTATTCTGCACGGAGAAAAAAAACTTCGTGCGCTGGACCCGAATTTGAGGTTATATAGATCTCTGAAGTTTTCGGATTACGTATCTAAAAACTTGAGGTCGAGCTGCCGAAGTTCGGGTCAGACATTTGAAGTACTTCGATATATACCGAGTGGTTTGGGTCACGCATCTGAAGTACTTCGGTACATATCGAAGTGCCTCGATGTCTGACCCGAACTTCGGCAGCTCGACCCCAAGTTTTCGGATGCGTGATCAGAAAACTTCAGAGATCCATATGACCTCAACTTCGGGTCCCATGCACGAAGTTTTTTTCTCCGTGTGGGTGTTCCAGAGCAACTAGAAAAAATAAGAACTTTTTGCTCTTTGCACTTTTCCCCAATACCCTCTTTTTGGAAATACGGGGCATTTTGGAGCACTTTTTGGGCAAATCTCAGTTAGACACAGTAGGTTTTAAAATTATTCCGAGAAATAGATAGTGGACGGGTTCTCTGGACAGACGGTATGCCAAAAAAACCGTCTAGCTCTTGACGGCTCTCAGAAACGTGGAGACAAATAACCTGTGGTCCATTACTCCGAAGTTGAATGCATCATTTCGAATTTCTCTCTTGACAGGTCATTATGCAGCACTAATGCACGCACGAGGATCTGCCGATTCTTGTCGACTTCAATCTATTTATATCTTTGCAACGCAATAAAATTGTGGTGCACGCAAGGTTTCACGTGCGTTTGAACGCAGAGTTATACATGGTTTTTTGCTCGGAGCTCATACAAAAAAAGTAACCTACATTTTGTGCGAAAATATCGATCGCTAAAGTACGAGACCACGTATCTCCGTTCGCAACGTTGTAGACACCTAGTCGTACTTTATTTTTTTTCATGTGAAACTGGCCAACTTTTGTAATTTGTCGAAAGCCCCCTCGATTTTTTCCCTGTTAACAGAATGGACCACTAGGCAAGGTACAAGTTAAATGATCCTGATACAAATTTCTTAACCAGAAGTTCACGTAGAACACGATTTGCATAACGAAAATTACTTAAACCAACTCCTAACGAAGATATTAACGTTTTAATTTCAAATTGATCACGAGGAATTTGAACTGCCCGCTCACAAAAAACTGTAAGCTCTACGTGAGTCAAATCGCGCACTACAACGGTTTCAGCAATCTTCTCAATCGAGCAATGTTCATTTCCCACCATGTGTTGTGCAAACTATAAGAAATTTGCTACAGCTGAGCCAAAGCGTCAAGATTGAGGTTGCCAGATTTTAATATCGCAGAGACTGTCATGATAAACGTTTAGCGCGCGATGTGAATCAAGTAGTGAATTGACTTTTCATGAGCGGGTGGTTTGAATTGACGCATCAAGAATTATTGAATATCTTCGCAAGGAGTTGATTTCGGTCATTTTCGTTGTGTGCATCGTGTTTTACGTGAAATGTTGGTCAAGAAGCATGTATCATGCTGAAATTCGTACCTTGTCTAGTGGTCCATAGTCGGTACGAATTTCAAGCTGTATAATTGACTTCTTTCTTTTTGAAAAAAATAAAGTAGGAGCGGAAATTTCGGGACACCGGAATGGAGATACGTGCTTCTGCACTTTTGCCATCGATATGGGATGGGAAGCAGATATATAACAGTCAAATTAATAACGATCATGGTGACGAAGTCGGGAACCCTCCCGTATCTCCTTTAACCCATGCTGCCGGTCCGAGGGAAAACGCCGTATGAGCATTCGAGAGTTGCCAAATTTCCTCAGATAATAATTATGTTTATTTTTTAGAAGATTTATCAATATATTTCCTTGAAATTTGTACACTATTTAGATCAAATTACGGACGAAATTCTCGGAAAAATCGAAAGAAAAATGTTCACAAACATCCCCGAAAATTCGTGATTTACCAAAGGAAATTTGGCAACGTCTGAAGGTTCATACGGCGTTTTTTCTTAGCACGGCAGTATGGGCTAGAGTCCCTTTATACTGAGAGTCAAGACAATTTGAATCCATTTCTGATTGGTTCCCGTATTTTAGGCCTCCACAGTGTCACAAACGGGA
>NW_017547712.1:103672-123131 GCF_001854935.1 Bemisia tabaci | reverse complement strand
ATGGGGGGGGGAGATGAGGGGGTGCGGGGGACGGTGGATCGGGATGCTGCAGGGGGTTGCGGGTTGGAAGGGGGTGGAGGCATTCTTCTCAAAGTATATTTAATCTCGGCATCGGAGGTGGGATCGGAGCGCCGTATCTAAGTTTATCGGTAAATCATTCGCGCGAATGTTTTTTCGCACGCGCGAGTGGCGGTGGCGCGGCGCGACGTTTGTGCGCGGCAAAATTTGCGTTCGATCGCGTCTGCCGGGGGATGGGAATTCAACCCCGGTGGCAACCGAGTTATGGATGAGGTTGGGATAGGATTATTGAATACTAGCTCGGAAAAAAAAGGAGAGTCAGAAGAGAAAAATGTGCGGATTCAGAGGAGAGGGCTCTTGGTTCTTTTTACATCGTGGAAAAGTTAGCCGGATAGCGTTAAAATGCCCTCACTGGAAAAAAATCATTGTATCTAGAGTCCAGACTCTTAATAACATCGACAAGAAAAAATACTGTTGATTCAATCAGATTTAAGCTTAAATCAAGAACCAAGCCTCTTAATTTTAGCGGATTTCCTTTTGATTTAAGCTTAAATCTGATTGAATCAAGAGTATTCTTTCTTGTCGATTTTTTTAAAAGTCTGGACTCTTGATCCAATGTGTTTTTTTTTTCCCAGTGCTCAGTTTCACGGAGGAAAAAGTGTTAAGGGTTGTCCCCTTAAATTGTGGCATTGCCCCCGTATCAATTTTTTTTCTTTTGGGTATTTTATTGGTATTTTACATGGTGGAACTACAGTTTGACAGAACTGCAGCCGAAAGCCTATGTGTTTACATTCTAAGTTTGAAGCCTACTGTTGTGGTATTTACATTTGTTAGTTCCCCCATCATCTTCCCCTTAAATGTTATCGCTGTTGTTAATTCATACATTTTTTGAGTTCTAAGACCCCATTTTTCAAGATTAAACTCGTAGTCCTCGGAATCATAAAAATGCTACGTGCCTCCTTCATTCACTGAGGCTTCAATCTACACTTTGATATAGGTACTCGATATTCATTGCAGTTTTTAAATGTGAAGGGTGAGTACGTATCTGTCCGTGCTTATTTGCAAGCACACATGAAAAAGCATATGGAGAGATAAGACTTCAAGTATTTTCACATGCGTCGAGACCTCGAAAATCAAATTTAAAAAGATCAATTTTTGTCCAAAACTGCGGCAAACGGCCGTCTGGAACGTCNGGGGGGGGGGGGGGGGGTATCCCATGCCCACTCCCGGCATGGGGGCGCTAAAATCTATGCTTGCACCCCCATACAATAAACCTTGATCCCTGTGCAGCTTTCACAGAAATCCGAGAGCGGAATCTTTTCATTCTCTCAGGAATATACGTTGTTTATCCTTCTCACTGCACGCCTCTCATTGCGTCGAGTTCGCCTTCAATAAACGTGACGGCAATATGAGCGGCCTGAAAGCACGAATAGTTGCGCGAAGTACTTTCGACTTCGTAGAGAACGGTTTGAGCATAAAACATGGTTGCATCTTTTATCCAGCTCCAGATGGAACCGGGGGCTGAGCCAAATAAAGTTCTGGGCATAACTTTGACACGTTGAGCGGTTCCAGATTATTAAATCGAACACTATATAAAATTAGACGTATTTAAATGGAGATGTTGCATGTGTGTGTTTTTATTAAATTCTGAATTGATGCCTGTTGTTCGAATTAATCCGTATGTTTCTTTTTGAATTTTTTGTCTGTTTCATTCAAGCCTTTGTATTTTCTGTTTTATTAACTCTGTTGCGTGTGTGTGAATCGCATATTCATGCGATTTGACTGTTGGTTCTCATGTAAAATTTTGTGAAAAACACGATGGTGCCACTGGTTTTCTCTGAAATCAACTCCCAAGCTCAAAAAAATCTCTCAAGTTGAGGCCAAAATTGAGGGGTTATCCCACCCTACCCTGAGAGTCCACGTCTACATCAAGACAAACTCTCCATGAAAAGATAGGGAGCAATATGTACATTGACAGGGCTGCCACTTTATTTGGGGACTCCAAAACTGAAAACACGGCAACCCTGCTAATATATTTGCTCCCTATCTTTGCATGGAGAGTTTGTTTTGATGTAGAGGTGGACTCTCAGGGTAGGGTGGAATATCCCTCCGTTTTGGCCTCAACTTGAGAGCTTTTTTTGAGCTTGTGAGTTGATTTCAGAAAAAACCAGTGGCACCATCGTGTTTCTCGCGAACTTTTACATGAGAATCAACAGTCAAATGGCAAATTCCTCACACATGCAACAATTGCAACATCTCCATTATTTTTGGGGTCCAACTTGACAACCTTCATGTTAACCAGCTTAATTTTTTTGACGAGACCGGGCGGGTCTCATTTTCTGCATCGAGGACGCGAGACGCACGAAGAAAAAGTATTTAAAACTAAAGACATTAGAGCCGCAGACTAGCGGAGGAAGGCGGGGGTCATTTTTCATCGGAGGGTCTGCCGATGATGCGCAGCCAGTTGGGGCGTCAGAACGGCAGAGACAGAGGGGGGGGGGGGGGGGGGGGGGTGTCTCAAAAAAATGAAAGCACAATGCACGACCAATTTTTTCACGACGCATTCATTATGCACCGGGGCTCAACGGGGCTATTACAAACTTTAGCTGCAGTTGTCGTAAGTGTCGTTTTCTGAACGGAGTGATAAGGGAAGAGCGAGCGAATTTTACAGCCGCTAAATAAACTTCAAATTTCCCTTCCGGGGAAATTAATTCCGCTGATAGCGAGCGCATTTTCCGCGGTTATTTTTAAACTGTGTAGCAGAAACATTACTTTTTTATGCGTGCAGTCAGAATGGCGAAACCTTGTAGCCTGGATTTGCAACGGTCCGGCTTCCGTGAACTTTCTACTTTTTTCAGGAATTGTAGACCGTTGTTACCACACTAACTTTCGTGTAATTTCTTATACGTGTTAAAGTTTCTCTGAAATTCGGCACACCACACGGAGAAAAAAAATCATGGTTTAAGTTATCATACGTAGTAGAGTTCCATATAAATTCTTAAGAGATAAAAGTTATAACCATTTTTAGTGGGTTTTTTTAACATTAAGTGAGAATTTTCTGACGCAGCGATAAAATTACCAAAGTATTAGTGAAAATACCACTATTATGGCTAAAATCAGTGAGAAAGAGTTTACAAAACACAATTCATATTATAATATTAACCATTGTTTTTTCTCGGTTCAATCTTGTATTTTTTTTAAAAAATAATTTTGTATCAGCCGCAATCAAATTTTTTGCTTCAAAAATGACCCAACTCCAAGGGAAGCAAGTTTGGAAGACGAAACAACCTGACCAAAGCCTTTATCCGGAGGGAATGGGTAAGGTTCCTTATGCACATTTTTAATCCATCATAGAGGTTTACACGTAGTGGTGCTAAAATTACAGCCCTAACATTACAATTGGACGTATTTCTATCAAACAAAACTATGTGCATTAAGACATGATCCCTGAGACCTATCAGAATACACGCATAACAGGGCTCACGTCATAATGCACACACTTCCGTTTGACAGAAATACGTCCAATTGTTTACTTCCTTCCTTAGAATTTTAACGGATCAAAATTTTCGAAAATTATGCTTGTTTCGGGCCAAAATGAAAATCCGCGACAAAAGAGCCAATCGGCCAACAAACCCGTGATCTTACAAAATATTTTGAAAAACTGAGTTTTCTCCCCCAACCCCCTCCCCCTCAACACAACACAGGGGCGTATTACCTCATGATGGCTAGCTGCTGGATATGAGTCCTATTACCTTTCCCCATTTATTTGAGCAATACCGCACAGCAGCCGAACCTAGCCTCGCCTGATGAGTTATCCGAATCAAACCGTTGCATCTCGTAGTGCACCAGTCATCCTCCCCCCGCCCCCGTTGACCCCCTACAATTCTCAATTTTTACGACCGATCCGCGCCGACAATGCGATGCACTTATGCGCGTCCGCGCTTTTAGCCAAACCGTGAGAAAGGTGGCAGCGCTGCCGCTCCCGCTGAGAATTTAAATTTTGATTTTTCGCCCTTGAGGATCGCGATGTAGGTGTATTTATTTTGAAGAACGGCAACGCTGGAGGGGGGTCGAGGAGTGTGTAATTACGACCTAAGAACGAGTAATTAAATTATGCAACTACTGTATTTCTCCGCTCCACCGATCGGCGGGCATAGTTGCCTGATTTTGCCGAGAACTACGTCAGTTGCGCGTGTTTTACAGAACACTGGAAAAAAACACATTGGGTCTAGAGTTCAGACTCTTAAAAACATCCATCACTCGTCATCACAACTCTCATCTTTAAAACATCTTAATTAAGAGGCTTGGTTCTTGATTTAAGCCTAAAATCCAATTGAATCAAGAGTATTTTTTTCTTGTCGATGTTTTTAAGAGTCTGGACTCTAGATCCAATGTGTTTTTTTCCAGTGAATCGTGTTTTGATGGTCGGATCTTACTATTCGCTTTAAACTAATGAAATTCGTAAACATTTTCAGTTTATAGGTTTAATACAAACATTAATGTAGCCTTTCAAATACTTTATGATCAAAGATCGAATTAATCTTCTGATTCTTTTAATTATTTGTGTATAAGAAATTCAAACTAAAAGGGGCTCCTCCTAGAATCCTGGTGAGTAAATATTTAATTGCTAAATTTTAATCAGCCTAAGAAAATAGAGCAGCAACATCCTGTAAAAGTGAGTATAAGGTTCTTTTTTCCTTTTAAATGTACACAGTTGAAAAATTGTTGTTTCCGGTCACTTTGTACTAGTATTCTTTTGGTTAGACCAATCAAAACGATTTGATCGATCAATTTAATTTTTGTTTAAATCGACGAATCCTTAGGTTACTTCAAGATATTTCAGGATTAGGAAGGTGTCCTGCTGACCCAACGTACTCACGTTTTCCACACATCCATTCACAGGTTTATTGCGATTTTCAAGTGGGTAGCGCACTTGGTCACAAGCATCGAGGTTCGAGTTTGATCCTAGACGTCTATGCCAAGTTTTTACGGTCTGGAGATTTGGTGGAGCTAAACATTTATACATTTAGCTATCAGCAAAAACTAATAAAACAAATTAAACGCAGTTTGTGCTACTTTGTATCCTACTTCTTACATCAGCACTTGAATTTGGTTCTTTTTCTTTCCTTGTATGACAATGTTGGAATTTTGAAACGTATTCTGTGGCCGAAGTCGAAAAATGCAGAATTCCAGTAGAACGTTTTTGATGTTATCATTTTTTGTTTAAAAAAAATTTAAAAAAATAACTCCTAGAAATTTTATGATTAGTCTTGAATAATTGAAGGAAAATGCTTAGAAAGGTAAAAGAAGAAAAATAATTTTTAAAAAAAGGCCGGCTGGTTTTCTTAAAGGTCCATAAAATATGAATGACAACTTGTAACGCTGCATTTAAAAATACGCATTTTTTACTTTCGCCATCGATTAACTCTTCTTTATTTTGCAATTAGGAACTAGAATTTCTATATTATCCTTAAAAACACCTATTCGTATAGGGAAATAAATGTTGTATACGTTATTTGTAAACTGAGCCAGCATTTGTAGTTCCTAATTGCAAAATAAGGTCCAATTTTTCTGTTGGCCAAAGCTCTAATTTGCGGTTCAATATGAGCGTAGAAACCATTTTTAAAGCGAGGTTCAGTGCAATTCCCTCATTATAAATTGTAATTAACCGTTTTCAAAAAAGAAAAATCTGAGAGTACCATAGTTCAACATGAAAAATATGTTATCTGAAATAAAAGAAATTAATTTCAAACATTCTACCGAACAATTCGCTTTGTGTTTAGTTTACACTCGTTTACTTACTGACGATGATTTTACGAGTGAGGTAGGCAACGCTGTATCGAAGTGGGATCATAAAGCGCGCTTTTTCGAAAAGTTCTGTAAGGTAGGCATAAAATTTTTTACCACCAGTTATTAACTTATTACCGACCATCAGCTCACTGCCCTCGGAGAAAGGGCGATCGATACGTTTATCGCATGCATTTTTACGTCATCGATTTCGATACCTCGATTGCCACGCGTTCTCAGTCCTATTGATTCGATTTCCTGAACTTTTAGGATTTTCGTTTTAATTTAATTTTATACATCCGAGGCTCTTAGAGCAACGCAACAAAAATTGTTGCATTTTGCCAGGGACCGTACACCCTTAATGCAATGCAACAATTTAAAAATTAGTAAAAAAAAAAAAAAAAAAAAAAAAAATACCAACTTTTAATACATTTTGTTGCGCGTAACGCCACGAACTGTGCAGAAAAGTGAAGGGGAATTTTTATTCTCTTCCAATATAATGCTTTTTTGATGAATTTCGGAATGCTTGTAGCGGTTAAACTTGTACTCTCATTCGGATTTAAACGCTTTGCCTGATTTACGTCACTATAATCTTTGAAAAAAAAAATTATAAAAATAAAAAACATGAACAACAAGTATTTGTGTAGCACAGCTTTGTTATCGCCATTCGTTACCAACTCTACCAAACTCAACAAAACTACCAACATGAGGATGTTAAGACCTATGATGCAAATTAATGAGACCTTGTTATAGTTCCAGAGAAAAAGAAAATTTTTATAAATTAATTTCTCGAAAAAAAACAACTATTTTTACTTTTCGTGCAAATCACTTTCTATAAAAGACATTGACGTTTCCTGACGAAAAATGTAGAGAAGTAGCACAGTTAGCGCAAAGGGGGTATGGAGGTCACCAATATCCCTATTTTGCCTTCAATATTATGGGGAGGCCATAAAACATGTACTCTCAAACGAAATTTCTGAGTCGCCCTCTTGAAAAACATACGCAAATTATAGAAAAGTTCTTCATTTTTTATCCATCCCAATGAAGGCATAGAGCAAATCAGATTTTCAAGAAAATGGGCAAATGTTATCGAAAACTCTGGTTGGTTATTTGCCTATACATTTGTCCAAATGACTAGGCGTTTATGCAAAAGCCTAGGCATTTGACTACATGCCAAAGACCTGTTTTATCAATAGGCAAATAGATTAAATTTTGCAAAAAGGAACCACTATCTCTGCCTCTCTCATAAAAGCACATATCTGTGTAGGGAAACCAGCTATGGAACGCATTTTGTTTCTAAAATGGGTCAGAAATCGTGGTTCCTTATTGCATAATGTAATCCAAATGGTGTCCTTCATAAATATTATGTCTGTTTAAGTTTAAGTTAAACAATAATGGACAACGTGAACATTTCTTTGAGAAAACATCATTTTCCTACGGCACACGCAGAAAATACCGCCGGTTACTAGTGTATTGTCTACGAACGCGTAAAAGAACGCTTCATACTGCATACAATCGATCTATCGCATCCTCGATGTATCGAATACCCCGATAAGCGACGACGGGTGGCTTTCGGCTGGGTATTATTCTTAGAGGAGGGGGAAGGGGGGGCTGGAGGACGAAGAATAAGTAGTAAATTACTTTATGACAGCCAGACTCAGATATTGACTTCTTGCGCTACCCGGCCTCGATGGAATGTCGACGATGATGCGGTGTTTCTTATGACTCGGCCTCTTACGACCTACAGTGGATCGAGTCGATGGCGGGCTCGGACTAAATTTGGAAACTTTGAAAGCTCATAACTCCGTTCATATAAAACTCTGAGCTTTTTAAAGTGGGTCTATTGGTTTCCTCGTGAAATTTCCTTTAAGGAGAGCCAGCCACTTGAAAATTGAAAATTTTTTTTTTTTTTTTTTACTTTCTGGCTAATTTTAATCTCCTGCTCATCACGTTTAATTTCAGACCAAGTTTTACTTGATCTGATGAGTAGTTTTGAAGTTACGCGCGGTTTAGTGAGGGAAGGTTTACTAAATACGCTACTAATCACACTTAAACTGATTTTGCTGTTTTTTTAATTTCTCATTTCCCGAAAACTACATTTTTCAGCACTCATGTACCTTTTTCTCAGGATCTACTGAACCGATTATCAAAAACTTTGTTCTGTCCTAATCCTGGCACTCCCCTGCACATTTTAACACGAGCTTTTCCAAAATTTCGGGCTGGATTTTTTTTAATTTGATTTCAAATGTCCAAATTCTTTGCTTTCTAACAAAAAAATTTCAAAAATTCACCAAAATTTCAAATTTTTAAATTTTGAAAAAAGCCCGTGTTAAAATGTTCAGGAGGGTTCAAAGTTCAAAACAAAAAAAAGAGAAGTAATTTTTGTTCAGTAGATCCTGAGAAAAAGGTACAAACGTTAACATTGGGAAGATAGGGTGTCTGGCTCCCCTTACAGAGGCACCCCATAAAACTTCAAAATTTGGCGGATTAAACATCAAATTTGCAGTTTAGTTGGAGAATTCATGTCCGACCTCTCTAATTGACTCGATCCACTGTGCGACCGACCATTTACAGGTAAAAAACTTGCGTTGTGCTGTGACTCGTCGCTGGTTCATTGAGTGCCATGTGGTAAATGCACCGGGCCTCGAGGGCAGTGGCGTGGCGTGAATTGCGATATATCGATTGTTATGCCATTTAAACCTATGTAAAAGGATCGATAAACAGGGTGTTCGCAGCGAACACCTTAATAATCGATTCTTTACCATACGTTTAAATGGCATAACGATCGATATATCGCAATTCACGCCACGCCACTGCTCGAGGGGGCTCCCGGTAAAACAATGGGTGAGCTAACAGCCGGTCTCGGTAAATATATTTTTAACAGTGGATCTATTTTAACATTTTCTGCAGCGAAAAAAGGGTTTTCAAGTCTCACGTGCTTTCCTTGCCGTATTTACAATGGTATTTTTGTGGTAATAATACTTATTTATATAATTGATTTACTCAGCCTGGTACTGGTATTCATTAGACATCAAAAAAATTTCACTCTAGTTGCCTTTGGTGTACTCGCGGAACGGTGTGGACCCAACACTATTTCACCACCTTGTTGTAATTGTGTTATCTTGATAAAAATGTTATATTGTCACTGGGACCAAAATAAATTTTATACCGCAAAAGTGATAATGTAATTGCGACCAGAAAAGTAGGTATAACTGGAATCCACAATTGAATCAGTGGGAACGAAAACACACCAACTCGGTAACTCTAAGATCCTCAATTTTCACGAAGGACATCAGTCAATTTTCATGAAGGTCATTGAAGTTAGCGAATCTGTTCCAACTTGGACCTTAAAAGAGTCCTTAAGTACTTGTCTTCCGGCACCAAAAATTTTCTTCTTGGACTTGCTTCTTCACCTACTGTGCAGTTTTGTGTGTGTCCTCATTATTTTCATTTTTTCGAGTTGGTGTATTTTCGTTCTCTCTGATTCAATTATAGATGAGCAACAGCAGCGTGGCGTGCTTGGCGATGTATCGATTGTTCTGTCATTTAAACCTATCAAAAGGATCTTTAAATAGGGTGTTCTTCCATAGCTTCAAATGAGAGGCTCGGAAGACAAGGCGCATAAGTGCAATTTTTGCTATTATTACTTAAAATATGTGTTTGAAGTTTCGTAACCCTGGTAAAAATTGGCAGTAGAATCTGTGTTCCAAAATACCATAGACCTACGACCGGCTGTAAGATCTCCAATAGCTTCTATAGCCGGCTACACAATTTCTTATAGCCTTTTACAGCCGATGGCGATTGAGCAGCTCACAGCCAGGCGATAAAGTGTATGCTAAACGTCACCAATTACGGATGCTAGGATTTGGTGAGTTTTTAGACCACTGCTCTTTTTTAGGGCCGTAGTGTCTTGATTTATTTTGCGAGGAAAGTTCCGTACTTTTGATGGATGCCTGCCATTCTTAATATATTAGAGCGCCTTCAGTTTCGTATGATACTGTGCAATCTCTGGTGTGAAATAGTTGCTTCAAGCGCCGTGGCACTCTGCGGTGCGGCAGGCGGGCAGCCAGCGCGGAACGCGCATTGGCGCCTACAAACCTAACAGGGATACTTCACGCGTTGCGCAATGCGTGAAGTATCCCTGTTAGGTTTGTAGGCGCCAGTGCGTCGCCACTCCGCTTTGTGTTAGGCTCTAATATTTAATCTGGCGGAGTCAGCGTTATTCAACTCATGATTTTGAAATGTTTGCACATCCTGTATGGATTATTTTCATTTTAATTGATGAAAAAAAATATGTATCAAAGGAAAATATAATGTGTGTTTTGTAAATATTAAGGTGGTTCCGTATCAAACTTAATGATTTCCAAAGCACACGAATTTCTACACAATTTCTTATAGCCTTTTATAATCGATGGCGAAAAAGCAACAGCCAGGCGATAAAGTGTAAAGCCCGGCTATAGGAACTATAGCCCGGCTGCATAATTTTTTATCTCTTCGTATAGCCCGGCCGTATGATTTTCTCCGCATTCTACAGCCAGCTATATGATTTTCTGTAGCCTTCTCTAGCCGGCTATAAGAATTCCTATGGTATTTTGAAACGCAGCTCTTATCGCCAATTTTTACCAGGGATTCACGTAGAATCCTGATGGCAGAAAGAAATTTCAAACTGGCTTTTTAATGCTTGAAAACTTGGAATTTGGGAACGAATTGTTCGCAGAATATGCATTAAGTCTAGTTTCACGTGAAATCATTAATATCTCAATTTTTCAAAAAACTGCACTTATGTGTCTTTTCTCCAAACCCCTCAAATGGAGAAGTATCGATAATCGATCATTCACACCTCGCCACTGATGAGCAATGTATAGGATTCTTCTATTCTTGTGCATGATTAGTTTGTTCGAGCTAGCCATTTTTCACGTAAAAAATTACGAAACTTTGGTGGTAGTCTCCACCAACGTCCCTGCTGTCAATTTTTACCATCCCGTATCTTGATAAGCATGTATGGTTGAAGATTTTCTATCACAATTCAAATGCTAGAAGAACGAACAATCCTTGTGAATCAAACGATCTAGAAAACTAGGTCTCGAACTTTAATATGTAATAACGTAATTCCAGGTGTGGGCTTACACAAACTTTCAGAGACGCACTTCAAGGCTGCATAGCAATTTCTATAATAACTCTCATCACAATTAGTGAGACCTCAGCATTTTTGTTGTTCCCTCAGAATGGAGTACCTTCATTTTAATTATTGAAAAAAGACCGTGAAAGAATCTGACTTGATCTCCGCAAATTTTAGCATTTAACTCCATTTAAGTTGATGTTTGTATTTGCTCTAATACATCCTGATAAGAACATTTTTGCGTATTTAATCTCTGTGATAATCAATTGTCACCTTACTTCAGACTGTAAGTAACTCATAAGAAAGTGACGAACACTTTCGAGTTGCCGGTGGATATTAAAGAGTATATTTTGAATTTAGTGAGAGTGGTATAGGTACAGCACGGGTCAAGTTAATATTTAAAAGTCTGCAAAATGATTTTTGCAGCGATACAATCTGCTGCTGCGTCTGCTCTTGCCAGTGTTGCAGCATGGGTGAGTACAACGCACTGATACGTGATGTTATTCACTGGTCAACAAAACAAACTTTTTTTTTGCCTTAAAATTGCTAACTCTGCATCGGCAGATTTTTAGCGTTGAGTCGGAAAATGACCTTTGATGTGTTGAGTCAGGTCGTTTTCCCCCGAGAAAATCGGAATTTTCCCTAAAAATCTATCTTTTCTAGAAAAAAGTCAATTTTCCGGATAATTTTCGGTGTTTAGGGGAAATCGAAATGACCCAGCAAAACGGAGGTCAATTACGAACTCAATTTTTATTATTACCGATTTTATACTCATACTAAGTTTGCCCACTACCAAAGGGCCGATTTGCAAAATTTCAAAGTTATTTTGAAAGCTATTATGAACAATTTGAGTTTCGGAATTAGTAGTTTTTACTGCATTAAAAGCCGTGCATAACGACATTCCATAAACTTTTTACGGGTCCAAGAATTTCTACACCGAATTACGATTATCACACACATTTTATGAGGACAGTTATTCTAGATGAGCCTTATACTTTGTTCACAGGCAGTGCCGGTCCAAAGCAGTCCAACAGCTGCAACGGAAAGCGTTAATCGGCTGTTGAATGAGCTGAAACTCTTGGAAATGGATCGGCAGAAAGAATTAAATAAGGCCCTTGGAAACCAAAAGTTTATGAGATATTATCTCATGACCGAGTTCCTATCCGTCTTATCGTTTGTGGACTCCCTTTTTATGGAATATCGCAGTTACTATGAAGCAGTGAATTCATTGATCCATTCCAATGAGGAATCCGAAGCTTCTCGAAAGGTAAAATTTTTACTCAAAGTATATGTGGAATTCTATTGCTAAGAGCAAAAATTTAATTTTACCAAGAAGATACATCTTGCTTAGTCCTGCGTTTTCTTCAGACCGCTAACTTGAGATCATCATAATTCAGGAGCATTTTTCCCCACACTTTTCGACATTTTTGTCACTGTATGCTCTAACAATGCCTCTCAAGAATCCGACCAAACAGTCCCGCTGTATTGAGCTTTTGTCAACAATAAGTTTCAAGTTTGGTGGTCAAAAATTTGTTCTACAAGAATACGTATAATGCGTATCGTGGGACATGAATACAAAATTCAATTTGTACCTACAAAAATAAAACTCCAGTCTAAGAACTCTGAACAAAATTCACCTTTTTTAAGGTTGTTACTAGCTCATTCGGATATCTACATAGTGTTGAGTTTTTATATTTTATTTGCGATTTTGGATTTTTTGCTTTTAAAATTACAACTTTGTTGATGTTGGTTTTAGAGGGAATGGGGGAGTGACAACGCTCGGAAGAGCTCTTGGCGGATAGGGTGCTTTGGCGGCTGGGAGTCACAGAGCGTCAAAGAGCGCTATTCTATGTATATAAATTATAACTTTGTTACAGGCCATAGAGATCATCAAACGGTCTACGCAGCTGGCAATTCAACTCAATGAATTCATAAGGACGAATGGTGAAAAGCTCTCCCCACCCAAATTGAACGTGACCGGTCAAACGGACCACTTGCAAGCTTTATTTAAAAGCTCTCTCGAGAAAAACGAAGAAATCGAGGCACAATTGCGCCCTAAATTCTCCGGATCTTCGCTCACAAAACATTTGAAGGATGTGCCGCATCTGCCGGAAGGAGGAGGTGGAAATAATAACGATGTAGGGAAGATTATAAAATCACATTTTTGCTGTTCAAAAAATAAATAAATATTTATGAAAGATTACCCAATTGCATTAAATAAAAAGTTAAAACTAGCCTCCAAGCTGTAAAAAACCTAAAATTATTTTTAGTAGCTACCTACATACGAATAGCAAATCATTTGTTGGATATGCCGTGTAAAGACACTTGGTACATTAATAGATCTATGCCTTGAAACTGATTGTGAGTGACCTTGCACTTCTCAATGATTGCTGTTTATACTATACGTATATAAAAAATATATACAAAATATATTTTTTTTTTCAAATTCATTCTTAATATAAATTTTAAAACTCATTTTCTGGAGTCTTGCAGCCAGTAGTTGCTTTGAAGCTATTAAATCTCATATACTACTACCACTTACTTTAGTAGTATACTTACTTACACTTACTTTTTTATAAATCTGCCAAATCAACTTCATCTAATTTTACATACCTCTAGCATGCTACAGACAATCCGCTATCTTAATTCTTCAATGTTCAAATTCTGTAATTTCAATGCTGAACTGAAGACTGGTGATCTCCTGCCGCACTCTATAAGTACGTAAGCTTATTTGGCGAGGGACTCTATATCTCCAAAAAAATATTCCACATCGTGTTGTAGTTAAGTTCAACAAAAAATAGCGGACATGAATTTCTGACCGTGCTCGCAGTCGTGATTTTTTGGTACACTCTGTTTTCCTAGGCATTCTTATTCTAATATTTTCGGAAAAGTATTTTGTATCTTGTCGCGATCATACGAAAAGTTCGTAAAGTGTATATTGTTTAACTGTCACATACAGTCTAATGCAGTTAACACACACATACTGTCACATACTGTCGTACACTGAAAAAAGTGCCTTGTCCGAGGAACAAAGATTCTAGTCCCCCAGACAAGACCGTCTTGTTATATTTGATCCACAAGGCATTCTAGTTCATGGGACCCATACAGTCTTGTTCAGGGAACAAGACTTCCTTGTTGTATAAGTCAAAAGTCTAGTCACGGTGACAAAATTGTCTAGTTCTGGGAACAAGACTTGTCTTGTCACAGTATTCGGAAGAACTTAAAATTGCAAAAAAAATGTCACAAATTTATATGAATTGCACGATTTATACAAAAATATACTTGTTCTCTACTTCCTACACTCCTCTTACACCAGATTCGTCTCATCCGACCTTCCAAATTTTACCGACCTGATCGGGATTTGAACGCGGGACCATCTGATTACGGACCGAGTGTTCTACTGTCCGAGCTATCCGGGCTAGTTATTTGTAGAGCCGAATTTTAAATATAAGTACAGCCCACAGAATTACTTTTTCATTTTGTTGCTATCTCAAGTCTGTGGAATGCGTAAAGCATCAGATTGTTTGGTTTTCTTTCCTTTTTACCATTTACCGTTTACGAAAAGGAATTTACACTCTACATCAGATAAAAATGGACAATTAAGGCCGAAAAAATGTGTTTCTTCAAGCAACGATGTTTTCTTTGTTCCATGTTTATGATACTAATTTTTATTTTTATTTTATATCATGATAATAATTAATAATATATAGATAAATCAAACGTTAAAAAATAATTATATAATTAGGTACATTTGATTTTAAAACCTTACGCATGAGCGATTTATTTTTAAAAAAGAATCATAAACTTATTGTTTTTACCTTGTCATTAAACATCCAGAAACATTTTCGGGGAACAATTATTAAGCGTAGTTCTTAGAATACTCTTTCAAAATATATAAAATAATACGCTCTCTTTGAATTTGACCATTACTCGCGGTGAGTAGAGAATCTCGTCACAGTGACAAGACTATCGAGTCCGGTGGCTCAGAAACCTAGCATATGAAACAAGACTGGTCTTGTTGCATTAACAAACGGGTGTTGTTTCCCAAACAAACTGAGTTGTTTGGCAGACTAAAAGTCTTGTTCCTGAGACAAGGCAGGTTTAACAAGTTTATCTTGTCTCTACGGCTCTATTATTTTTTTCAGTGTATACAGTTAATTTTTGGGATTGCTCCTTAGTTCAAACGTGTAAGTTTTCTCATCTTTTTATCAGCCAGATAATCGAGAACCGACTCAATGAAAACTGGGACTAACTGATAAGGATGTAATGCACGCCCATCATTTGAATAATGTAAGTTCAATAGGAGTGCCTAAAACCCTAGTGTGTAGAACACAATTCTGTGACCAGCGCAACTGACCCATATTGCGACCAGAAAAGTAGGTACAACAGACTGGAACCCACTATGAGCTACAATGGCGCAGCGTAATTTGCGATATAACGATTGATCTGTCATCGAAACCTATGGAAAAGGATCGATAGACAGACAGGCTGTTCGCAAAGAATACCTTAATTATAAATTCTTTACCATAGCTTCGAATCAGGGGCTAGGAGGACAAGTCGCATAAGTGCGGTAATTGATATTTAGAGAGATGCGTGTTTGGAGTTTCGAAATTACATGGCTCTTCATGGTGGAAATAAGTTCAAACCGACTTTCTGATGCTTAAACATTGGAATTTGCAAGCGAATTTTTCACAAATTATGCATTACGACTAGTTTTACTTGAAATCATTAATATCTCAACTTTACTAAAAAGTGCACTTATGCGCCTTGTCCTCCAAACCCCCCCCCCCCAAATGGGGAAGTATCGCTAATGTATTCGATCATTCACGCCTCGCAACTGATGAGCAATGTGTAGGGTCCTTCTATTCTTGTCAGAGACAAGAAACCGTCCACTAGTATCTTGGCCATGGTGGAAGCTTTTACTTTCGGGACTTCAGCATTCTACTGTTGACTTACCTACATGGTTGATGTTTAACAACGTGTTGGCAGTTTCGTTTTGCAAACAAGCCGAAAATGGCCGAAGTTTGGGAAAATTATTTGCTTCATGACGTTACCCGAAGCTCATCATCCGCCATGTAGGTAGGTCACCGGCCGAAATTAGGATGATGACTATTGCTCCCTTATCATTTTCCATAAGGAACTGTTGAATTCTCGAAAGTAAAAGCTTCCACCTGTCGCTAAGAGGCCAGTGGGGGGTCTCTTGTCTCTGATTCTTGTGCATGATTTGTTTCCTCGAGGCTATCCATTTTTCTCGTAGAAAATTACAGAACTTGGGAAATTAGACTCTACCAACGTCCCAGCTATGAATTTTTATGACCACGTATCTTGATGTGCACGTGTGGTTGTAGATTTCCTGTTACAATCTAAAATGTTAAAAGGACGCCTTTTGTAACAAAAAAAAGAATGTAGAAAACCAGGAGTCAAAGTTTATTAAATACATAGTTTCTTGTGAGGGCTTGTAAAAACTTTTAAAAGCACCGGTATGCATAGGAATTCCTGGTAATTCTCACAGCTAATGACACTTTAACACTTCTTGCTCACCCAAACCCTGAGTACTTATAATTTAATTTTTGAAAAAAAGACCGTAAAATGACCACACACTCTCTCCGCAAATTGTAGCGTCAATCTCCCTTCAAGGTGATTTTTGCATTTGGTCTAAAATATCCTGATAAACATTTTTGGCGGTGCTAGGTCATTTTTCCTAAAATTTTTTTTTCCTACATCAGGTTTTCCTAATACTTTTTTCCTACTCGTTTTTTGTCCCATTACAGTAAGTCCTACGAGTGAGATGTCCCACTGGCTTTTTTCCTAAGGGTGTTTGTCCTAATAATCCAATAATATTTGAAACGTAAACATGAGTAGAGTAGAGGGAAATTTTTCAGAAAGAGTAAAGTTTTCTCAGCGAGCCGAATATAAGCGCGTGAACAGGAGACATCACAAGCTGAGCCTTCTATACCCTCAATATAAGGAGGAGGATGAAGCTCCACTACTTACGGGCATGCTGCCACAACTTTAACTTGTGAGGTACCTATGTTGTTTTTTTACTTCCTCGATCCCCTAGTTTTAAAATTGAATTTAGGACAAATGCCCCCAGGAAAAAAGCCAGTAGGACATCTCACTCGTAGGACTAACTGTGATGGGACAAAAAACGAGTAGGAAAAAAGTATCAGGAAAAATTGCAGTAGAAAAAAATGTTTTAGAAAAAATGACTACCCACCATTTTTGGCGCATTTTATCAATGTGATAATCAAAGGTCACCCTATTCCGAACTGTAAGTAGCTGATATAAAAGTGACTTGCACTCACGAGTTACCGGTGGATATTGAGGAGTATAATTTGAATTCAGTAAAAGTGGTGGCACAGATCAAGTCAACATTTAAAAATCAGCAAGATGATTTTTGCAGCGATACAATCTGCAGCGTCTGCTCTTGCCAGTGTTGCAGCATGGGTGAGTAAAATACACTGACACGTGATATTAGCAATTATAATTACATAGTTATAATCGCTCTGAAAAATGTGGCAAATTGATTCTGCAAAATTTGTGCAGTAAATCAGTGACGTGGGCGTGCTTCACGATATATCGATTGATCTGCCAGTTAAACCGATGAAAAAGATCGATAAACACGGTGTTTGCAACGAAAACCTTTCCCATCGGTCCTTTACCACAACTTCAAGGAGAGATATCATTAATTGATCATTCACGCCTCGCCACTGGATTTTATACATCGATATTGAAACTTCCGTTGCAGATTTCTTATACTTCATTTTTTACATGGAGAACCACTCAACGACAATTCTTAAAAATGTCCTTAAATTTTCTACTCCGTATGAATCAAATTCGGAGAAAATTTCAAGGAATGATGTTGATTTGTTCCACTTTAAGAAAATATAAAAGATTTTAGATTTTTATCAGTCAGTCGCCCTCGAAGCTATGCATGATATAAACAGGCGCGTTTCATGCTTAAATTGGATTGCATTTTGCAAAAAGGAACCAAAAGTATTACAATGTTGCTAAGATTGTGCACCTTCTTTTGTCTTGAAAGAAAAACCTGGTTATCCACTAACAGTATCTATTTTACTCGCTAAAAACTGTAAATTTAAGACAAAATTACAATGTAAATCTCATATTTTTCCATGGTTCGGTAATTTTATTGCAAAGGATGAAAATGCACAATTTTAGCATCATCGTAATTCTTCTGGTTCCTTTTTGCAAAATGCAATCCAATTGTTTATTTAGTTTAAATGATCAAATCCGTTATATTCAAATGGTTAGCGTCTTTGAGGAGAAAAAAAAACCTTTCAGAGCACTTTCCCTCTAGATAAGCTGAATTATTTTGTTCACAGGCAGTGCCGGGCGAAAGCAGTTCAACAGCTGCGACAGAAAGCTTACATCGTCTGTTGAACGAGTTGAAACTTTTAGAAAAGGATCGGCAGAAAGAACTAAATAAGGCCCTCGGAAACCAAGAATTCATGAGACACAAACCTATGATTGAATTTTTATCCATTCTATCGTTTGTGAACTGGCTTTTTATGGAATATCTCTGTTACTATGATGCAGTGAATACATTGATCCACTCCGATGAAGGATCGGAGGCTTCAAGGAAGGTAATATTTTTGCCCAAAGTGAAACTTTATTGCTCGAAGGAAAATTTTATTTCGACCAAAAAGATTATTGATTATTATTTTGACCTCCATACATACAAGTCACTTTTGCAGCGCGTCCGAGCGCTCTGCGACACCTAATCACCATTCTTGTCTATCGACCTAGAGATCATCTAGTAAATGGCATCTTGTGATTTCATCTTGAATGCCACCCATCCACGATTTTGCTGGACGTCCTCTACGTCTCCTCCCAAGAGGAACCCAATCTAGTACCTTCTTAGGCCTTGTCTCCACGAGCCGTTTCACGAGATTTGTCCCAGGGAAAAATCCCACTTACGAAGTTGGAAAAAATATTGAGTTAATCAATATTTTTCCCAGTACCAAGTATGGTACTTGTACCCCTAGGATCCACTGAGAGAAGAAGAAGAAGTGAAAACGAATCGTGCGATATTTTATTCATGTCTACATTGTTAATGTTTGTTTAGTTAAAAAATGTGTCTAATTGTCAATTGAGTGCAATTATTATTTTAATCCCGGTTAAATACTCGACTTTAACTAATTTATCTTCCCGCGTAAACTAGTCGCAGGACTGTATGAGCCCCGTCCCGTGGAGACCGGTAACTGGGAAAAATCCCAGAAGTTTCATTCCTGCGATTCGAACTTGGGACAAATCCCATGAAAACGTCCCGTGGAGACAAGGCCTTAGGCAATCCGTCATCCGCCATTCGTTGACCATGACCATACTAGACAAGCTGTTTGATCATAATTTCATGCACGATGTTCTGCTCGGCATTCATGATCTCACGCACTCTTTCGTTTCTTGCATGATCTGATCCCCTCTCGAGACTCTAGCTGATCTTCGCCAGAAATCCATGTCAGTTAGCCTTAAGGGGAGCCAGACAATTGAAAATTGAAAAAAAAAAGTTTTTTTTTT
>NW_017547712.1:74861-94458 GCF_001854935.1 Bemisia tabaci | reverse complement strand
CCCCAGAATGAGAAACAACTTTAAATCATAATTATTGATGGATAAATAAACTTTTTACACGCTTTGGAAAATCTCAGAAGTTCGCGGTAGTCACTTTTCGGTAAGGAACTAAGGGACTCGGTTATTGTATCGAGTAGGGTTCGAAACGATCGCAAAGGCGGTATACTACGTATACGCGCCAATAAATATCTACCTACCCCGATATTTAACTCTAAATTTTTCAATGATTGCTTCTTTTCATGGGTAAATTTTTTGTGTATAAAAATATTTTTTTACTCGTCCTCATCCGCAAAAAATATGTCACGCATAGTAAACATACGGTATGAACAACACACAAGCAATATAGTCACAAGTGTAGAGATGATCCAAAGTTCCGAAGCCGAAGGAGACTTAGATCGAGGTATACAAGGATTGAGAAAATCTTCAGAAAATTTAAAGCACGAAACATACGGTTTTTTGCTGTCTTCAGTGACGGTGGAAATTAAGTTTTTTAAAAAACAAAATTTGCGTTTTTGAAGAGTATAATATTAAGTTTAGTGCTCGAATATGCACTAGGCTGTGGATGTCAAATAACACGTTTCCAACTAAATTTTGATTTAAGAGAATGGGGAGATCTGAAATGGGCACTCATTCGAGAAATAGGAAGACCTAAAAAATAGAAAAATAGTAAAACATGTCTAAAAGACGGTCCACCCTGTCAAGTAGGTCTTAATCCATAGAAGCTACTCCATGGAACTTAGAGCGCAATGAGACAACTTACTGTAATTCCCAAGTCGGCAATCACACAACTCTGTTTGAGACGTCGCAGACTTCCTGTCATACTTTATCTTTTAAACGGAAAACTACTCGACGACAATTCTTTAAAACTGCCGAATTTTCTTCTCTGTGCGAAGAAAATTCTGCGAAAGCTTCAAGAATTGATGTTAATTTGTTCTCCTTTAAAAAGTAACTTAGTGGCGGAGATTTTAAGACACCGCAAACAAGATATGTGATTGCCGACTTACACCGTCGATTTGCATGAAGAGATCGATGGCGCAGCTTTTCCCTGAAGAACATCTTGAGTTGGGGCATATTTGGACGCGATTCCGCTAAACGGAACTGTGTGCATTAAGACATGAGCTCTGAGACCCATAAGAATCAATGCATGCCAGGGCTCACGTCATAATACACATAGCTCCGTTTGGCAGAAATATACGTCCATTCGGACTATATTTTGCGACTGGGAACTATAATTTCTGGCGCACCCACGAAAGCATAATCTCCATCAGGAAATTAAAAGCACATATCGTCGGTGAAATGCTGAGAGCAACGGAGATGGATTTCTGGAGTAGGTTAGCAGGAATTTCTAGAAGAGATTTGGTCCGCGACAAAAGAGTGTGTCAGATCATGGGAGTCGAAAATGACATCGTATTCGACGTCATGACTAAACAGCTTTTCTAGAATGGTAATTAACAGGATGACGTAAGAAAGGCTGCCAAAGAAAATGCTTCATTGGGTTTATCCCTGGAGGAGACGAAGGGGACGCCCAGTAAAAGGGTGGTGACAGGGAGTTTTACGGGAAATGAGGGAGAGCCAACTCCCTGATGGGTTGTGGGAGGACCGATTTTTGTGGCGGTTAGGCGTCGCAGAGCGCCAAAGAGCGCTACAAAAGCGGCTTTATGTATGCGTATCGTCGGTGAAACTACCAAACCACGTACCTCGGTATATGATAATCTGTACAAATCTCAAGAAACATTTTTAGTTTGTTCTCCTTCGACAAATAAAATGGGAGCGGAGATTCTAAAACACCGCAAACGGGATACGTGTTTCGGAAGTTTCACTGAGGATATGTTGTCCCTGAGATGAGTCAAAAATAGAAGTTCCTAGTAACAATGCGTAGACCATTTGATATTGGCTCATTGTGACCCATATTTGGAACGTTTAACATGCAACACTTGAATGCGAAGGTCAAACTCTCACTCAAGAACACATTTTTCACAAAAGCATCTGTAAATTGAAAATAATCGGTATAACTCAATGGGCATTGCATTCTTATTTGCTTCTGTAAATTTCTCAACAAATTACTCACTCACTGATAGTGTTAATGACAAAAATATATGGAGATCATAAACATTGATAATGGGCATCTGAGAAGAAAGAGGGAGACTTCACCTAGGGGTACTGTTATTGTTCGAACGTGAATTCTTTGCACCATGGATTTATCATTGCTGCTCTCTGTTGCGTTAGTTTTTGCTTTTGCAGAGGCGAAGGTATGTTACTTATTGTTCATAAATGTGATGTGCGAGTAATTTTGCGTTTTTTTTTTCAAAAAAATTCCGGAAAGAGAATCTTATACACGAATTTACGAAAACTTAAATAAGAAATTTTGCTTTTTCATTTCGATTAGAACTTAAGTATTGAATCTTATTTAGAAATATTTAGACCGTTGCTTATTTTAAAAATAATTAGAAGCGCATCAATCAGATTATGATTTAAGACAATTCAAGTGCTTGTAGGACAATGTGAGTAGGTGTAGTTTTTGCTTCTTCAAAAAGTACATGTTTGAAGTCTCAAAATCACAAGGAGCCTCGTGACGGGCAGAAATTCTAAAATAACTTTTTGATGCTAATAAATTGAATTTTATAAAAAGTTTTTTTTCAATTTGAACCGCGTTAAGCAGAAAGGACCAAGTCACACCAGCTATTGCAAAAAATTGGACGATTTAATTTTTTACATGAAAACGGTTGTGCGGAGTTTTGGGCAAATTTCAGTGAATTTTCTGCATAGCAAGAAGCAAATTCCTCAAAATTTTCAAAGGATTTGCACGGACGGCCCCTTGTAAAAAAATACATGCCCCGTCAAATTTAGCATTATATGATGTGGCTAAGTGGCTTGGTTCCTTTCTTCTAAACACAGTTCATTTAAACCTAGTTTTGTTTTACGTCACTAACGACTCGATTTTGTAAGAACTCCACATCTGACTTGTCCTCCAAGCCTCTATTTTACAGTATCGTTTTTGAGTTAGTATTCTCGGATACTGAGTGAAATCTTTGGCCGCGTCCACACGAGCCTAGTTCTCGGAACTTTTGGGCGAATTAGTTCAACGAACTGGGGTTTTGCAAATTAAGTTATAGCAGAGTTACAGTAAGTTTCGGGAACAAGTTCGCCCAAAAATCCTCGAATTTTGTTCGCGTGCACAAGGCTTATACACAAATGCTTCATATGGTGAAAATAGGGCTAATCGCTGTTGATGAACATTTATGTAACTTTTTTTTGCAGGCAATTCCGCAGGATACTCCGCATGTCATTCCAAAAACAGTTCCTAAAGTTGAACCAAAGGTTATTGAAAGAAGTTTCGGGCATCTTGTAAATGGGCTCAAAGGCATAGAACTTTGGCGACGGGAGATTCTAGCCAACGCTCTGGAAAACCCTAAATACAAGGAAAACGCCCCTCTGATTGCAAGCTTTCAACTTCTGAGCCAAATTGATTCTTACCTAATTAAAGCACGAAAATATTATCAATCTATCAATAGACTCATTCACTCTGACGAAAACTCATTGGATGCAAAACAGGTAAAATGAAATTTAGTTTACGTGAATATACATTAAAACGGTTGTTCGGATTTTTGTGTAAATTTCAGTGAATGTTTTGCATAGTACGAAGCAAATTCCTTGAAATTTTCATGGGAATCAGCACAAACGTTCTCATGTAAAAAATTAAATTACCTGGTTTAATTTGACAACAGCTAATGTGACTTGGTTCCTCTCTGCTAAACGCGGTCCAATTACTCTCCTTCTTGCGTATCTTTTGTTATGTCAACTTGGTACGTCAAATGAGTTTTTCCCTCTGAATTGATATTTTGGTCGTATATTTTGAAATTTACCCATATCGACAAAATCACTAAAAGACTACATGTTATACAAGTCTCGGTTGCGGAAACACGTGTGGGATCGGAGAAATTTGACAAGAGGTGAAAAATTTAAAAATGTTGCTGGATACGCCTTTCTGCTAAAAAACTGCTGGACGCTACTTTTTAAGAAGTATTAAGACAATCAAATGGACTGCGTTAAGCAGAAGAGAACTAAGCCACGTCAGGTATTTATCAGGTCAAATTTAATCGGGTAATTTAATATTTTACTAGAAAACGGTTATTCGGGTTTTTTGGAAAAATTCAGTGAATTTTTTGCAAAGTACGAAGCAAACCCCTTAAAATTTTGAAAGGAATCAGCACATAAGTTCTCGTATAAAAAATCAAATTGCCCAGTTAAATTTGACAACAGCTGATGTGGCTTGGTTCCTTTCTGCTAAACGCGCATTACTCTCCTCACTGCGTGTCTCTTGTTACGTCAAGTTCGCCTTCGATACCCGGGATGGCAATATAATCGGCTTGAGAGTACGAATAGTTGCATGCAGTAATTATTCCACAATTGCTTAGTATCGGCCAAAAATTAAGCGTCAAACTTGCTTACACTTAACTGATTTATGCGTAACAAGTATTTATTTTAATTTGAACGTATGATAATAACATGTTCAACTTTTGCAGACTGTCGCGACTATTAGCAAACTGAGAGAAAAATTGATCCACATTAAAGACACCGTTCAAGAGCGTGGAAAAGCCTTTAAACCTGCTACCAATGTACCTCAAGAAAGTGAACTGCACTTGCTGAAAGCTGCGTTTGACGCCACAGCAGCAGAATGTTTAGCGATCGAGAAGGACCTTCGAGACATGACTGAAAATTCTCCGTACAAAAAGTACCTCAAGGACATTAAACCATTATAATGTTTTGTAACTTCGAAAGAATCATTTGTTTTGTTACATTTTCTATAAATAATTGAATAAATTAATGTGATAACGTAAGCACCTTCAAATAATGACCATGAAAAATTTCAATAGTCTTAGAAAAAGTGATTATTTTCCCTTTTTCTCGCATTTTTCAGAGATAAAATTAGCAGGCCCAAGTTTTTTGAACATTTAGATTCTAGTAAAGTTTTACATGAAGTATACGTACGTAAAACCTGATTTAAAATAATACGAAAAAAATAAAAAATAATTCCCCAGAATGGACCACTAGACAAGGTACGAATTTAAGCAATCTGATACATGTTTCTTAACCAGAATTTCACGTAGAACACGATTAGCGCAACGAATATTAATGAAACTAACTCCTAACGAAGATTTCAACGTTTTTATTTCACATTGGTTACGAGGAATTTGAATTGCCCGCTCACAAGAAACTCAAAGCTCTACTCGAGTCAACGAGTACAACGGTTTCAGCAAGCTTCTTCATCGAGCAATGTTCATTTCCCATCATATGTTGTTCAAACCACAAGATAGCTGAGCCAAACCGTCAAGATTGAGGTTTCCAGATTTTTATATCGCAAAGACTATCATGATGAACGTTTAGCGCGCACTGTGAATCACGTAGAGCATTGAGTTTTCATGAGCGGGTGGTTTGAATTCACGCATCATGAATCATTAAATATCTTCGTAAGGAGTTGATTTCGGTAACTTTTGCTATGCGCATCGTATTTTACGTGGAATTTTGGTTTAGAAACATGTATCAGAATGCTGAAATTCGTACCTAGTCTAGTGGTCCATTGACGAAAAATCTTAGAGCATTTTGACCGGTGAAAATTTGGTGTAATAAAATGTAGGCACGTCTTTAAAAATAAGCATCTAATTCAAATTTTAGTTCAGGTGACTTTCATCACATGAGTGCGTCCAATTGTGACCGTCTAAGGGAGAGAGATCATTAGTACCTAGGTACGTGTACCGTAAAAGCTCTTTCATTCATATATGTATGCTACTTCTAATAAAGGAGTATTCACAGCTGAGATGCTGGCTATTCTCGAAGCAATTAGATATGTACAAGAACTTAGTTCCTGTAACAATGATACCATTAATTACGTCATATGCTCTGACTCTCTTTCCTCACTCCGCACCTTGAAATACAACCCTACTAATCATCCCTTTTCAATGTTAATCCATGATACTGTTCATTCCTTATTGGCCAATGGCCACTCCACCTCTTTTATCTGGGTACTGGCTCATATAGGAATTCTGGGAAACGAAACAGCGGACAGAGCAGCCACTGAAGCATGCTCTATGCAGAACATCACTCACCATCCATTCACTCAGCAAGATGCTAAAAAAGCTATGTGCGAACTTATCACAAAATCGTGGGAACAAGAATGGAGCACAAGTGAACAGAATCGTCTCCGTAGAGCCCCCATGCTATATCCAAGAACATCTAACCACAAATCAAGATCATGTGAAGTCCAAATTGCGCGGCTCAGGATAGGTCACACTTTTTTCACTCACAATCATATCATATCTAAAGAAAACCAACCCATCTGCCACTTCTGCAATTCATCACCTCTAACCATCAAACACATACTTATGGACTGCTCTTCCCTCCGATATCTCCAATCACAGATCTACTCCCCTACAATCAACAGAAATACAAACCCTCTTACATGCGATGAACCTAATATTACCACCAAAATTCTAAAACTCTTCACCTCTCTTAATTTAAAAATCTAAATTTTCGTTTATACTCCTATTTTCAAAATTATCTGTAAAGACGTTAATAGCCTGAGTCGCTGAATGTCTTAAAATTATAACAAGTTGGTTTTTGCAATCGCTAGCGATAGCAATATTCGTCATGGGAACTTTTGCTTCTGGGATATGAAAATTTTAAGGTACAGTTCGTTTGTAGTATCTTCAGAATTGAAGGGGCTATGTAATTTTGTGTCGACATCTCTTTTTTAACATTTTTAATTTTTTTCTTTGCATACAAGAAAGCTGTTATTTACCAATTATTTATTTTCGTTGGATTATATATGGTTTCCGGAAGTTAACGCATTTAACTTTTAGTTTCGCTTTTTCGGCGTAAAGTATGATAATTTTACTCTACTCATACGCCCGAATACGCATCATAAGTGACCTATGTGCTTCCTAAGTTGCCATTTTTTCATTCAAATAGATGTAACTGAAATGTTGGATGTGTACTATACTACTTTCATGTCATTGCTTTATTTCTTTATTTATTTATTTTTTTTGCGTAGGTATAAATTGTTATTTTTTGCTGAATTTTGGAGAAAATATTGCTTTAAGAACGTGGAATGTAAATTAATTTTATTGAAAAAAGAAAATACCATCATTAATTTGGGCGAACAGAGAAAATATACATCAATATTTGGGTCAACATCTCCCTGATTATATGAAGGATGAATATATTAGTATTTCTGTATCAAAAAACTTAGCTTTTGCTTTCAGAGATACAATGATTCTAGTCCAAGTCAATTTGTTTTATTGAAAAAACAAAAACAAAAACTAAAAAATAAATAAAAAAAAACAACTGAAATGTTAGACATACTATTTTCATGTCTTTCTATTTGTATCAATAGATACTTTTTGCTTAACTTACGAACGTTGAATGCAAATTAACTTTATTGAAAAAAGAAAATAACGTCATTAATTTGGGTGAACATGTGGCTGATTATAAGAAGGAGGTATATTCCAGTATATTTGTTTAACATATTAACTTACGAGAAAATGTTCGTACGTTTATCATCTAGTATCAATTATTAGTTGATGATTAGTCTAAAACATTCAATACAACCATTAAAAACTAACTGCTATCGTCGGGTATCGAACTCCCGATCGCCTATTGCCTGCACCTAATCAAAACTATGAGGCGGTTTAGTCAACTACGCTATAACGGATCGGCGAGTGAGTGAGTAAAAATAGCATAGAAAAGACTCGGACGATGGGCGGGACTTATCACAAGAGTTGTCCTTGAGACGCTTCGTAGCTTCTGTTTTTCTAGGATATGAGAGAAATGAGCTAAGCGCATTACTGTAGGAGCCATGGTTCGCACTGTTTTAATGCGTCTCGAGGTTCATCCCAGGATGCATTCGCGATCGCGGCAGTTGAGCTAAGGCAATATTTGCGTATCCATGAATTAAATCAATCAATCGAGGTCTGATTTTGACTTATTTGTCCATAACGAGTCCTCCAGAGCAATTTTCCACCTTGTACGATGGTTATTATGTCTTTATTTCTATTTGTAAAATTTGAGGTGGGATAATGGCGGCTTCTCAAGAGCACCGAGGTAGGCGATCTTTTGCACCAACGAACAGAAAACTGATGGCGAAAAATAACCAATCAGAACCTCCCAAAAAAAAGAATTTGCCCAAAACCCCAACTTCGTGGTTCTGCGCAGATTTACCAGTCAGACACGACATCTCAAGGTGAAAAAAACTCGCTGAAAGCGAATTTTAGAAATCAACACAACTTGACGTAGAGACATGATTGGCTAAAAAATACAACGGTTTTTGATACATCGGAAAATCAACCAAAAATCGAAGACTGGGCGAAACGCTCAAGGTCGCAGAGGCATAGGGAATCCCATAGCGATAGCAACAGAACGATTGTAAAGACAGGGGAACTCCGTTCCCATGCCAAAAAGTTAAAACTAGCCTCCAAGCTGTAAAAAAACCTAAAATTAATTTTAGTAGTTACCTACATACGAATAGCATATCATTTGTTGAACATGCCGTGTAAAGACAATTGGTACATTAATAGATCTATGCCTTGAAACTGATTGTGAGTGACCTCGCACTTCACAATGATTGCTGTTTATACTGTACCTATATAAAAAATATATACAAATAATATAAATTTTGAAACCCATTTTCTGGAGTCTTGCAGCCAATAGTTGCTTTGAAGCCATTAAATCTCATATACTACTACCGCTTACTTCAGTGGTATACTTACTTACACTTTTTAATAAATCTGCCAAATCACTACCAACTAATTTTACATACCTCTAGCATGCTACAGACAATCCGGTATCTTAATTCTTCAATGTTCAAATTCTGTAATTTCAATGCTGAACTGAAGACTGGTTATATTCTGCCACCCTCTAAAAGTACGTAAACTTATTTGATGAGGACTATGTATCTATAAAAAAAATATTCTCTATCGTGTTGTAGTTAAGTTCAACAAAAAATAGCGGACATGAATTTCTGACCGTGCTCGCAGTCGTGATTTTTTGGTACACTCTGTTTTCCTAGACATTCTTATTCTAATATCTTCGGAAAAGTATTTTGTATCTTGTCGCGATCATACGAAAAGTTCGTAAAGTGTATATTGTTTAACTGTCACATACAGTCTAATGCAGTTAACACACATATACTGTCACATACTGTCGTATACAGTTAATTTTTGGGATTGCTCCTTCGTTCAAACGTGTGAGTTTTCTCATCTTTTTATCAGCCGGATAATCGAGAACCGACTCAATGAAAACTGGAACTAACTGATAAGGATGTAATGCACGCCCATGAGGTGCCATCATTTGAATAATGTAAGTTCAATAGGAGTGCCTAAAACCCTAGTGTGTAGAACACAATTCTGTGACCAGCGCAACTGACCCATTGCGACCAGAAAAGTAGGTACAACAGACTGGAACCCACTATGAGCTCGCAGCGTAATTTGCGATATAACGATTGATCTGTCATCGAAACCTATGGAAAAGGATCGATAGACAGGCTGTTCGCAAAGAATACCTTAATTATCGATTCTTTACCACAGCTTCGAATCAGGGACTAGGAGGACAAGGCGCAAGTGCAGTTTTTGCTATTATTATTTAAAATATGTGTTTGAAGTTTCGTAATTACATGAATCCTGATGGCAGAAAGAAATTTCAAACTGACTTTTTGATGCTTAAAAATGTGGAATTTGGGAGCGAATTTTTCACATAATATGCATTAAGTCTAGTTTCACTTGAAATCATTAATACCTCAATTTTTCAAAAAACTGCACTTATGCGCCTTGTCTCCAAACTCCTCAAGTGGGGAAATATTGATGATCGATCATTCAAACCTCGTCACTGATGAGCAATGTATAGGATTCTTCTATTCTTGTGGATGATTGGTTTGTTCGAGGCTATCTATTTTTCACGCACAAAATTTCGAAACATGGGAAATCAGTCCGACAAACTCCCCAGCTGTGAATTTGAATGACCATCTATCTTGATGTGGATGTGTGGATGAAGATATCCCGTCACAATTAAATGTCGGAAGAACGGACAATCCTAGTGAATAAAACGATCTGGAAAACCAGGTCTCAAAATTTGAAAATAACGTGATTTCTGGTGTGGGCTTGTAAAAACTTTTAAAGGCACTCTAAGTCTGCATATTGATTTCTGACAATTCTAACTGTAAATGACACTTCAGCATTCGTTGCTCATCTTGAGCCGATTACATTTTTGCCGTTTTAATCAGTATGATTGTGATAATAATCAATTGTCGCTCTACTGATAACCGTCAGTATATGATAAGAAAGTGGCGAATTCCGGTGAGTTGTGGGTGGATATTGAATTATTGAGGTATATTATTTAGATTCAGTGGGAACAGCTCACAGCTTGAGTTAAGTGAATATTCGAGAGTCCGCAAAATGATTTTCGCAGTGATAAGTTCTGCCGCGTCTACTCTTGCCAGTGTTGCTAAATGGGTAAGTAGAGTACACTGATAGGTGATACGTGATTATGAACTGCACATTAACTCCAAAAATTCAATAAATTGATGCTAAAAAATTAATACAATTACTTCATAATACGATTTTTGCCCCCACCCCCTCCCCCGATTACGATTTTGTTGCTTTGAGTGATTATATATCACTTTGAAATATAGAACAGAACTTTAAAAAAATACACGTGATGCCAGAAATTAGTTAAAATGTACGGCAAAATATCAAGAGCTATATCCACCGCATAGGTTGACATCGTTATTTCTCATTTAAATCAGATCTCACAGAACAATATAATAATGTGTTATTCGCATTGATAACTATTCTTACTCTTAGGTATGTTTGTTGCCTATGCGGCGAAATCGAAGGCGAACTTAAGTTAATAAGATTGTGCGTGGTGTATTGGAGATTAGTTAAGCAAAATTTACGAATTGAACTTAATATGGGTTTTTCGCATTGCAAACTCTTCGCGCTCCCCGGTGCGTTTGTTGCATACGCGGCAAAATTGAAGGCGAACCTCCATTTGAAGATTTTTTTCACTTCTAATATCCCTGACAGAATAATCTTACGCTTATAGTCCTTGAAGTCTCATCCTCCCTCAGTCCCTAATCAAGCCAGCCCCAAGTAACCGTTGTTGTTTAAATAAAACATTTCTTTATTGACTTCATAAATCATCACATGCTCATCTATTAAAACATATTCGATTCGAGTAATTAGCTTCCTCTGAAATGAAGAAAAAATCCAGAATGTCTTTTCATTTCGTCCACAGGCAATCCCATGGGCAATTAGCGCAACAGAAATAGCGGAAATCGTGATTCAACTATTGAAAGAGCTTGAACTTTTAAGAAAGGATCGGCAAGTAGCATTGAATGGGGCTCTTGGAGACCGAAATTTCATGAGGGAGCCTAGTATGATCGAATTTCTATCCATCTTGTCGTTTATAGACTCCCTTTTTGAGGAATATTACCGTTACCACGATGCAATGAATACATTGCTCCATTCCGACGAGAACTCGGGGGCCGCACACGAGGTAAAATTTGCATACATTAATACATTTTACTACTTCAATGAAAAATTTCATAAAACTGATCTGCTACTTGCATCAGGATATCGTTTTTTCATCATAAAAGTGCCAGACTATAGTAATAGCCAAACATGTATAACTTCCACAAAAATGTAATTACAGAGATTCAGCATCATAGTAGATACAATTATTCTTTACTAATCTATGAGCCTCAACCATCGAACAGCAATTAGTTATAAATTGATATGAAAGCCCCCGTCTATAAAACCTGCTCCTCATTGATACCAAGCAGTCATACTATATAATGAATTGGCTTAGTATGAACAACGGTTGCTTATTATAAGAGTGGATCTTCCTATTGAGAGGGAAATAAGTGTGAAATCTACAGAAATATCCACGCAAAAATACAACTTTAGCCTAAATACTCTCTTCAGAAAACGCACAACTTTTTAAATATGTTTTCATCTCTTAGGGAACTTGTATTTTTTCCCTCCTGTATATTTGGAATCTTCTGCCGTGAATTTAAAAATCGCAACTCTGTTTCAGGCTATGGAGACTATCAAAAGGTCCAAGCAGCGGTCAAGCCTACTTAATGAATTAATAAAGTCGAAGGGTGAAAGGCTCTCCCCACCCAATATAAGCGTGACCGGTCAAATAGATCACTTGCAAACTTTATTTAAAAGCTCTCTAGAGAAAATTGAAGCGATTGGAGGACATTTTCGCTCTAAATTCAACTGTTCTTCGTTGCCAAAACATATTAAGGATATGTCGCATATAACAGAAGGAGAAGTAGGAGTGGATAATGATACAGCGAAGATTATAGAAGCACTTTTTTGTTATTCAAAATAAAACAAGCAGTGAACTCCAACACAATGTGTTGATAAGGCGCGTCATTAACTCGCACATATCAACCCCTTTAGTTTTCATTTACAGAGATTTCAAAATAGGCAAACAGCATAAAAAGAGAATTCACGATCCAACACTGCGAGGTCAAAGACGCACCTTGACGAGACCGTGTATTGTGAAAGTAGAAAGCTATTCGATCGAATTTAAGTTTTTTGATCTGCCTCAAGCAAAATCTTATCAGATTCTTGAAGAAAAGTGCTACGGAATAATTTAAGCGAAGAAAGGAAAAATTCTGTCGAACTCCTAGAAGATAAAGTCGATTTAAAGGTATTTTGGGGCTAAAATACCCAAATCACCGGTAGTAAAAATCCCGTTATATTATTGAAAAGAAATTGACTCGATATAAATGCAATTGCATTAAATACGTCTTGATTTTGTTATTTTAAACGTCTTTCCATGCAAAGAAGTTCAACCATGTCGTTGCTTTATTCATTCATGAATTGAAAGTAAGCAATCTACATCCCGAAAATCTACTGATTTGCCGTAAAAAATTGCAGAAACTTGATATACCAGGTCGATGCACCCACTCGTTGAATTTACCAACCAATTTTGTGAGTGCAAATGTGTAAGAATCAATATGCTATAGTCATTTTGGGTGCATTTATTTTTCATGAAACAATAATAATTTCAATCCCGAAAAACCATCAATTTTCCGTATAAAATCGAAAAAATCAAAATATGTCAACTCCCCGACGTGAAAATTAGATTCTACGTATGTAAAATGTAAATACTTATGTATCGATATGCTGAACAGAACTATGTGTGGACAGTCAGAAGCCCGCGGCAACATTAATTCAACAGAAAAACTGTAAAAATTAGATAGGATTTTAGCCGCTTTGCCCGCCTCTCCTCGCTACTTACAACAAACCGTTCTTATACTCATCTCAAAATTTTTCTCAGAGCTTTGGGTTATTATCAGCTTCCATTTAAACTCCGGTTCGATGGCCGAATCGGCTGCCAAAAAAGCAAGCCACTGTTGAGGGGTTCTATGAGAAATTCGTGATATTATCGGCTCTCAGGAAATCACCCCATGGCTAAAATTGGTGGTATAAATGTTTAAGTGCTTAAAATAATCGTATTCAAGAAACTAAGGAATTAAACTATGGAGTCAATTTCTTTTTAATAATATAACGAATTTACTACCGGTGATTTAGCTATTATAGCCCCAGAATACTTTTAAAGCGCCTTTGCGTTCCAGAATCTCGACGGAATTTTTTTTTTTTTTTTTTTTGCTTAAACGATTCAAGAAACATTGTAGTTAAAAATATAAAGATTTTTCGATTTGGACGTATGAAAAATGTTTAACTCGTTCAGGCACACCGTGTATTGTATGGAGTACTGCTGTTATTCGACCGTTGTCTTCAGGTCAAAATTCTTACAAAGAAGCCCCTTGCAAGAGGCAAATTTTTTGTAATTTCTCCCAGTTTTTTCAGCGTTAGGTATATAAATGAATTGTTTGTCAAATTTTGAGGTCAATTATATTTAATTGTAATTTATACTTTCTTTTTTTCCCCTTCATTTTATTTTTCGTATCGAGGAGTCGAGGTTTTGTTGATTTCTTCGGATTTCGATTACTGTAACTTCTCTTCTATTCGGCCGATTTTTATGAATGAGGTCTCTTTTTATTTGTGTTTTAACGGAGAGTAAGGAAAAAATTGCTAAATACATGCGAAACAATTTTTTTTGAAAATTGGATGAATCCTAGCGTGACGGTGAAATGGTTAATGAAGCGTGAGTAATTGGGGTACGGGTATCGGCCGCGTTGGGACCCAAGGCCCATTGTTCTTCGTGACGCCGACGCAGTGATCAGGAGCGTGGGGACGAGAGGGCTTAGTGGACTCCTGTATGAGCCACGTTTAGCAAATGGTCTAATGAGTCTCGAGGCTCATCACAGATTGCACTTACCACTATCCTGGTGGCCCCGGCTATCAGAGCAAGGAGTACCAACTTTTGAAAAGGATAACAGTGTTGTGGAGATATGTCAAAGCAACGTTGTGAACAAAACGGAGTGAGTGAAATTCTCATTCAAGGAGTGCCGAACTGGTCAGCCATCCTCGAATCAGTTCGCTTGCTTCCGCTTATATATGCATATTTTAAATCAGCGCGCCCCATTCTAAGGTTTTTTTAAAAAAAACCAAGAAACGTAGACTCTTGGTATTCATTACACATAAACTAGCGAGCCCCAGAATGAGAAACAAATTTTAATCATTATTATTGACGGATTAGTAAACTTTTTACACGCTTTGGAAAATCTCAGAAGTTCGCGGTAGTCACTTTTCGGTAAGGAACTAGGGGACTCGGTTATTGTATCGAGGGGGGGGGTCGAAACGATCGCAAAGGCGGTATACTACGTATACGCGCCAAAAATAGGCGCAAAAATACACACACATAAAAGAATTCGAAAAAAATGTTAATAATTAACTTCCAGGGTCAAACTAAAAATAAATAATTTTGATTTTTTTTTGTAAAATGCATTCAATTTATATCTTTTCATTCAATATCATTTATTTGTCATAATTCATTTTTCATACTCCACGATTATCAAGATGAATTAGTACACATCATTCTAGAACAGATTACCAAACCATTACAGGATTGAGGATAAAATAAGCATCCACGGGAGTGTTAGGTATAAAAGTAAAGACAGTCTAAGGCTGAGCTCTAAGACAGTTGTTGTTTGCGAGAGGACAATGAAAAGGTTTTCAAGATAAATTTTATTCCTTTACATACATAAAAGTCACTCTTTCAACGCGCTCTGTCGTTCTGCTACACCCAAACGCCACAAGTTCATATCATAATTTTTTAAAGGATGAAATAGTATTCTGCAGCATCAAACACGTTCAAATTTAGTGAAAGAGAACTCTGAGTAACACCAAGTCCAGTATATAGTCAGATACGACCGACTTCTTGTTTACAAAGAGTATTTTTTGTATATGCTTTGATTTAGTGAAATTCGATTAAATAGTTTTGCGACCTTGTATTTTGCACCTTTTTCGTACAGTACTTCAATGTGAAGGTCAGACACACTTTCCATCCATCCATAAGGTAAGAGGAGAAAAGAGAACATAAAAAACCATCAGCAATACATTCCCAATTGCATTAAAACTCATTTGTTTTCTCGACGTTTCCAAATCATTGCTGGGTCACAGATGGTGTGAATGATACGACTTCGATAAAATCAGAAATTGATAACAACCGAAGGAGAAAAAATGAGAGAACTAGACCGATGGCTATTGCTTGTTTACAAGTTCTCCAACATGGATTTGTCATTAGTACTGCCTGTTGCATCGTATTTTTCTGACGTATAAAATCCCAAAGCTATCGCGACGGATTCACCCTTCAGAGTTTTGAAGCCCCTTGCTCCGTAGGGAATTTTCTTACAGTCCCTGCAGTAAAAATTGCCTACTCAGCAAGGAGCTTTGAAAATCCGAAACTTTTTCGAAGCTGTGTTGCGTCGAAATGACGCGTTTCTGGAAAATTTTGTGCAGTAATTTCAGGCCCTGATTTTTTGCGCTCTTTCACGTGGTGTAATCCGTTTTGCCAATTATCATCTACCAAAAAAGTTATCGCAATTTTAAAATTCGTGAATGCTCTTTACGTCATTTCTTGAAGACGTACGTCCTCGAAAACACGAAAAATGAACCGTGCGCTAAAAAATACCCCCTACTCCAAGTTTCAGCTACTTACGACAAAATAACGAGGAGTTACATCAATTTGAAAGAAAAAAATGGCAACATTGGAAGCGCATAGCTCACTTGCGAAGCGTTTTCGGGCATATGTCTACAGGGAAAAATAGTCATATTTTGAGCCGAAAAATCGATCCTGAAAATTAAGCACGTTAACTTCCGGATACCCTGTATATCAGATGTAGACTCCACTGATAAGATGGACTGTACCGAGCCGCTTCCTTATTTTTATAATAGGTTAGTAGGCACCAAAAAACGACGTATGAAAGTTTATTTGTTTACATTGTTAATCTGTTAGTTTAATTTGCTGGGCTGCAGAATTGTGAATCCCGTGGAAAAAAAGAATTAAAATGATGAGCATTGTTCTCGTCACAACTTTTGTTGCCTGTGCTTTCGCTGGAGTAAGTATGAATTAGAGTCCCTTTATACCCAGAGTTAAGACAACTCACTTTTAGCTACCTTTTGGTTGGGCTGAAAGTGGCCTAAAAAAAAATCCAATTCTGATTAGTTCTCGCTAATGGAGGCCGAAACGAGTGCACCAAGATGGCGGTACCTCGAATGTGAACAAGAATAATGAAAATATTACCTAATTGTGGTTTATCAAGAGTGAATTGTTATTTCCATTGGTCCAAAATGAAAATAGATGAAGAAATTATTCACAAACCAATATCTCATTTTCTTTTTGATTGATCAATTTGTTGATGTTGTTGTTTTCGTGTGACAGACATCGCAGGTTTCCTGATCCTTATCCCTCGATATCGTTCCTTTGGGTGCACTCGTTTCGGCCTTCATGGCCAGCCAAGGCCGGCTGCCAGTCAGCTGATAATCGAGTTGTCTTAACTCTGAGTATAAAGGGACTCTAGTATGAATGTCCCTTGTGCACAGTAATAACTGCCAAAAGTTTTTTAGAGAGAAAAAAATGAGGAAAGTCAAGTAGCATGGAATTTGGATTCAGCAAACAAATCACGTTTACATTGACATATTGAAGGAGTAAGTCGGCAATCACATAACTCGTTTGCGGTGTCTGAAAATTTCGGCCTTCATGTTATTCCTTTAAAAGAGAACAAATTGATATCATCCCTTGAAGTTTATGCAGAATTTTCTTCGTACAGAGAAGAAAAAACACGGCAGTTTTTAAGCATTGCCGTTGAATGGTTTTTTATTTAAAAAATAAAGTATGACAGGAAGTCTACGACGTGACGTCGCAAACCGAGTTATGTGATTGCCGGCTTACACCGTCGATATGTACGGAAGGATAAGACTAACAACATAATTGAAGGGCTTGGAGGACTGGGCGCATAAGTGTTGTTTTTGAAAAAATGAAGGTATTAATAATTTTAAGTAAAACTAGTTTTGATCCATACTCTGTGAAAAATTCGCTCCCAAATTCCAATTTTTAAGCAACAAAATGTCAGTTTTAATTTGCACTTCACCATAAGGATCAATGTAATTTCGAAACTTCAAACACGTATTTCTCGAAAGCAAAAACTGCTCTTATGCGCCTTGTCTTCCAAGCCTTCCAATTATACTCGTATGTTAGATAGGGATGCAAATGCAATCGGACGACACGACAAGCATAGGAGAGCCCAGTAACAAGAAGCACTAAAAAACCATCTAAGTCTCCATTAAAATCCATAGCTACTTACGTGTTTACAAATAATCCTGTACATCATGTTGCATATGCTTGATGCAGTTCCCGCTCAAGTAGAGTTTAGCAATACCATCATATCTATAAAAATATCAAAGGAAAATCATACTATCCGTTTGAGGTCGAGGCTATTTCAATGTTTATCTCCCATTATGCAGGGTTTACTTTAAATGATATCCCCAAACCCAGTATACTTACGACTAAGGTTATCTCAAATTCTTTCACTGCATGTATGGATTCTTTTTTGAAAGACCTAATGTAGTTATAAGATAAGGCGAGAGGCCTGATGACATTAAGTTTCTTTTTTACCATCATGTCTCTTGATTTTGCCTCACAACCACATCAGTAATCTTCCTGGCAGATTTTTTTCTTTTTTACAAATTCCAGTTAAAATCTAGTCATCAAAATTTGACTTAACGTTCCTAAATGACCGGTTTCAATTTGGAAAAGTTTCTCATTGTGCCTCTTCATTTTTCCTCAATTCAATCCCTACCACAAACTGAATGTTTTACGTGGAGAACGTAAAATTACTAATTTTGAATAATTTTATTTATTTGTGGTCTTTCCAAGGTGATTCCAGTGTCTAAGGACATAGCTACCAACAATTTGTTGAAAGACATAATACCAATTCACCAGCACAAGACTTTGGCCACATTGGTTGCTGAGCTTAAAGGTTTAGAGATATATCGACACAATGAACTCAAAAAGGCTATGGAGGACCAGAAATTGTCGCGAAACCAGTATATGGCAAAGTATTTGAAAACTTTGATGGAATATGACAAGCGATGGTTCGTGTATGCTGTCAGGGTACTTGACTGCCTCGATATAATCGATCATCCTGATGGTAAAAGCGCCGATGAAATAAAAAATGTAAGACTCTAATGAGGCAAAATCATAACCGATCACCTCTCATCGAAATCAGATCTGCGAAATTGTTTTGTGAAGGCCAGAGGCAACTTATCAAGGAGAGTCTGAGGGTACAAAAAGACACTTTAAGGAGAGGTCCGGGGACTCCTTAAGCTTCAAAATGGAGATCAGGCGGACTACCTCAGGTCTGAAAGGGGGACTTGAGAGGGCCTCCTCGAGAAAATTTGAAAGAGTAGAGTTTTGAACTGTCCTTATCGAAAACTCGATTGAAATACATTTTAGATAAGAAAGATATTCCACGCAGTTATTTAGCAAGACTACTCACATTTTCGAAGGTTTGAGTAGATTTCTGGAGGAATCGGACCTCTTCCGAGTATCTGCCATGCTTCTCTTGTATGTTTTCTCTTATCTCAGTCCGAAGAACACACGCTTGCTGTATACGTTGATCATATGATTGATCTCTGTGACTTATTCTTTACGGTAAAATCGCTTCCAGGACTTTATGTCCACCTACTTTTCGTCCATTAAATAAATGTCCACCGCTATTTATATCCACTAAACATTAAGTCCAGTCTTTATTAAGTCCACATGATTTAATGTCCAACCATGAATATGTCCAAAATTGTCCAAATTGTGGACATGTTATGTCCACATTTTTTTCTTCTCATTTAAATGACAGGAACCACCTCAAAAATAAATGCATACTACTACTACCTTCATTCTTAAAAACATCTCATTCTTGAATCAAGTCATGAAAAAGAACAGACTCTATAGTGGGGCCGATAAGCATAACAATCGTGCACTTCTGGAAGAAAGCATGAAAATTTCAGGGATTCATCTCTACCCTATAGACATTCGATTCAGACATAGACCCCAAAAATCTGAGCCCCCTGGGGGGGCAGGGGGGCCCCCAAATTTTGAATTTTGAATAACTACTGAACGGCTAATGTTA
>NW_017547712.1:0-69381 GCF_001854935.1 Bemisia tabaci | reverse complement strand
ATTTTTTTTGAAAATTGGATGAATCCTAGCGTGACGGTGAAATGGTTAATGAAGCGTGAGTAATTGGGGTACGGGTATCGGCCGCGTTGGGACCCAAGGCCCATTGTTCTTCGTGACGCCGACGCAGTGATCAGGAGCGTGGGGACGAGAGGGCTTAGTGGACTCCTGTATGAGCCACGTTTAGCAAATGGTCTAATGAGTCTCGAGGCTCATCACAGATTGCACTTACCACTATCCTGGTGGCCCCGGCTATCAGAGCAAGGAGTACCAACTTTTGAAAAGGATAACAGTGTTGTGGAGATATGTCAAAGCAACGTTGTGAACAAAACGGAGTGAGTGAAATTCTCATTCAAGGAGTGCCGAACTGGTCAGCCATCCTCGAATCAGTTCGCTTGCTTCCGCTTATATATGCATATTTTAAATCAGCGCGCCCCATTCTAAGGTTTTTTTAAAAAAAACCAAGAAACGTAGACTCTTGGTATTCATTACACATAAACTAGCGAGCCCCAGAATGAGAAACAAATTTTAATCATTATTATTGACGGATTAGTAAACTTTTTACACGCTTTGGAAAATCTCAGAAGTTCGCGGTAGTCACTTTTCGGTAAGGAACTAGGGGACTCGGTTATTGTATCGAGGGGGGGGTCGAAACGATCGCAAAGGCGGTATACTACGTATACGCGCCAAAAACATTTTTTTTTCAATTTTCAAGTGGCTGGCTCCCCTTAATGGTCATAGAAGCTTAGGTACCGCTTTAAAATAAACACATCTATCACTACTACTACAACTCCTGGCGACTGGCGTATTCATACCTGCTGCCAGGTCTCATCGCAGTTTGGTTCTACAGGCGAAAAACACTTTTTATCCCTATTCATTGTCGGAGAGTTCTAAAAAAAAAAATAATTTCCTGTGATGTTCCGAAACTTTTAACGTGATCTAAGTACATCTCCCTCTCCTGTAAATTTTTAGCAAAGTTTAACTATGAAACGAAATATAAATTGTAAATTTTTTCCATCAAATTACAAAGAAATATTGAAAAATAATCTGTTTTCTACAGTTGATGTGTTTTGGCCTTCTTTCACTATACGTTGCCATCTTATCCTTCACGTCTGATACATCACGGTGGGATTGCCCAATATTTTTGCTCCTATCACAGATGGTGATAAGATGTTATCTCGCCATAAAAATTGAAAAAAAGCTGATAAGAAAGGAACCCGCACCTGGGCATTCAGAAGTATAATTTTGTTTCAGTGTTTGAAAATATTTTAGGAGTGATCGAAACCTCATAGCAATATTTCAGTTAAAATTTGAGTGAAACCAAGATGATTACAATACTTTTTGTTGCATCTACTCTCGCCTTTGCCGATGCAAGGGTGAGTACATTACTCTACGGAGCGACATCCACTATTTTCACATTAGACTCTTTGATAGGGAGAATCACTGTTACGGCAATCATTTGGCGAATTACTGTCATTTTTAAAGAAATAGTTGAAAAATTTAGTTTTGGAGAAATTAAGCCAATATTGGCTGCGTCAAAGCTTCAATCATACAACTTTTTAAACGAAATTGCATTGACCGAAGAAGTCTATTCATTGTGGATCTTTTGGTACGCTTGCGATCTTCTACTAACATAAATATAAAATCGGTTTTAAATTGGAATCTCGGAGAACTTTGACAATTAAAACAAAATACATTGGCGGAACTATTATGAACGTTTACTAGAAGGCGCGGAGGGGCACCACATCAAGTCGGTATTGTGGGGCAATGGGGCATTAAGAGACACCGGACGAAGGGAGATCCGTCACTCAGTTCCAAAGTTGAAGTCGGAGGATTTTTTAGGCTCCCTAAAGGAGCACGGGGGGTCTCCTCGAATAATTTTAAAAAAATTTAGTCGTCAAAAGAGCAAATGCAGGCTGTTCTCACCGAGAAATTGATCGAATTACAATTTCAAAGATGGATTTTGATAGATATAGTGTGAAAATAGTTGAACAATAGTGGTAAGGTTTTCTAACTGAAAGGTAAGAAAGAGAGGAGCTAACACGAAAGAGGGAGATGGGTTAAGAATATTGATATTTTGCCTTCAATTTTCAAGATAGACCAACAAATATCCTCCCCTGAGCAATCTCTCTAGAATCTAGAATTTAACTTGCACATAGACAATATTGTGTAGACAACACTGTCTATACATGTTACCTCGGACACCGGTATGTAAAACCCTACGATTTAAATGTTGGCCCTATTTTCTCATTCCAGCCTTTATGATTCTATGTCGTATATGCAGAAAACGCCACTGATATAACGCAGATGCTCCATTTACATTATAAACTGTATCATAAAATTCACAGGTAGTGCCAGCCGCAGTCAGTCCAAAAGCCTCATTGGAGAGTGTCGATCGATCGTTGAATGAACTCAAAATCATAGAGATGGGTCGGCAAGAAGCACTAAAGAAAGCCCTCGGAAATCCCAAACTCAAGGCGGATTACATGATCGAATTTCTGTCTGTTCTTTCGATGATGGATTCTCTTTTCACGGAGCACCGCAAGTACTACGATGCAATGAACAAATTGATACACTCCGATGCAAAATCGACGGCTGCGCAAGAGGTAAATTTTGATTTTTGAGGGGTAACGTCATAGAACTAAGAATTTTGAAAAATCTCCTCGAGAATCGCTGTGTAACTCAAGATTTAGACAAGCATAACTCAAGATTTAGTTTTAGAGAAAGCAGGGGACAGTAATAAAACAAATTAGGCAGCGGATAACAAGGTTAATTTTCTTTCAAGTAAATATCACCAAAACATTCCGGCTGAAAACTCAGTCGTCCTCAGTCAGATAAAACGGTAAAAAAATGTAAAAATCTAAAAACGTAGCACTTGGCTGTACTTTTCAGAGCGAGAACAATTTTGTTAGGAATAACATTACACATTTGGTGGGCAACATTTTGGTGATATTTACTTGAAAATTATCCGTGTGCTGAATTAAGCTGTGTAATTTGTTTTATTATTGTATATCTTGTCACGGGCTGCAAAGCATCTATCAGATCTCATGAAAACAGGGGAGGGGAAGGGGGTCCTCTCTTTTCTCAACAATGTAGTAAAGCTACTTCGGCCTGATCGTTTCTGAACAATTTGAATTAATCGAGATATTGCGTTTTGAAACATATTCGATCTATAATGTCATTCACCGAGGTAGTGACACCCTTGGGTTTTTCTACCTTTCCTCATTTGAGTTTCACGTTGAGTAATCTGTTCAAATGTGTCTCACTGACTACTGAAAGCAAAGTAAAAGAAACCAAATGTGTCACTACCGCGGTGGATGACGTCATTAACCGAATTTTTCAAAGCGCGATCTCTCGGTTGATATTAAACGTAGAGAGCTGCCCTCTGGACAGATCTCATTATTTTTACCTGCTGTGTGCAAACCAAACATCAAAACTGTGACCAGCACAGCTGACACATTGTAATAGAATCAGGTAAATAGTCCCGCAAGGTGGGAAGGGAATAAAATTATGCCACAGCTTAGAGGGCATTATTTGGTACAAAGAAAACACAGAAATTCCAAAAATTGACCCATTGATTGCAGTCTCAAATTTAAAGTTGAAAAATGAGGACTTTGGGGCGAAGTTTGCTGGCACTGTTGCATGACCCATTGAATCGATGCAGTTTGAACTTATGGAAAATTTACCCTAGCACAGTGAGTTAGTTAAAAAAATTCCCAAACTGATTACGGTAGACACACGAGTCGTATAGACAGTGAGTTGGAAATGTAGCCAACGTGCGTTACATTTCAGAAAACTGAAAATCCAAATACAGAGGGAAAACGCTCATCCAAGCACAATTTACCCTCGAAGAAATATGCTGTTCCGTGCAAAACTAGTTACGACCATTCAGGAGGGCAACTGCAAACGCGTTTTAGGTCCAATTGGACCCATCATCAGTGCAACGCAGCCTTCTGAATTTTTTGCTATCAGGCTCGGAGAGGTGCAGGGAAAATTGTGCTTGGATGAGCTTTTTCCGTTTGTATTGGGATTTTCAGTTTTTCTGGAATGTAACGCATTTTGGCTAAATTTACAGTTACAAAATTGATGAAGGGACGACATATTGAGCTCTCTGTTAATGTTACACCGATTCTCTATTTAACGTTTCTAAAATTCAAAATATATTCCAGGCTTTGGCAACTATCAAGAGCTCCAGGGAACGGTCCATCAAACTGAATGAGGCCATAGACGCAAGTAGTGGAAAGCTCAATTTACCCAGTACGAGCATGGACAGTCAACTGAGGGACTTACAAAATCTATATGAAAAGACTCTGGAGAAAGGCGATGAAATTGAAGCAGAGCTTCACATTGCTTTTGATAAATCTCCCCTTAAGAAACTTATGAAGAAAATGCCAGACATATCCGACGAATCCTAAGCTTGAAAAACAGAACCCAAATACCAAAAGAGATGTTCTAGAAGGGTGCATCAACATTATAGTTTGTGGTATACTTGGAGATAAAGGTGGTAAAAAAGTGCTGAGCTCACCCTATTTTGCCGGGGAAACAAGGCAGAAAAGTTGAACAAATTCAATTGAAGTCAACAATTTTTGAGCTCTATTGAGTATCAGTACTAGACTTACAGGGGGGAGTGCTAAGCTCAAGCAGATGCCGTCTTGGGTTTTGCGGGATGCTATAAGCTGGGCTCGCTGATGAGTGTCATCTACTGATGAGATCTAAAAAGATCCAAAATGTTATAGATCTCTCGGTGTGACCTCAAAATAACGTAACGTTCCAATGCAATTGCCCGAGCTAAACACTCTTTCCCCTCAGTCTTATGCTAATACTCATTGGAGCTCAAAAGTTTTTGACTCTAATTGAAACTTTTGAACTTTATTGCTTTGTTTTCCCCGCAAAAGTATGGGCCCATCACTATTTCAGCACCTTGTTACCTACAATTTGGGCCACTTTTTTAATGTTTTTTCTTTAAGATAAATATAGATTGTGATTGGAAAATGGGGGACATTTAATGGTCTCACAGAACCAGTAGAGAGAGGGAGAGAGAAAGAGAGAGAGAGGGTAATCTAGATTCTCTTATCAGACGTTTCCAAATTTTAACGTCATAAGTGAAAAGTCTGTATCTGCAAAATAATTAATTTTGGAACATAATAAAAGTATCAAAAGAAGAACAATAAAAAGAAGAACAATTTCCGTTTTTATCCTTGGAATGTGTCGTCCGCCTGCGCTAATATGCGTTAAACTCTGTTCAAAAATTGACACAACTGCAGTTTGAGATGAGCCTTTTTGTGTGTGTATCCGTGCGCTGCCCTAAATGCGAATTGAAAAAAGGTTATGCCCTTTTCCAGCAAGAGACATATTAATACTGTAACCCTTTATGTGTAATTTTAAAGTGGAAACAACATTTTACTATGTTTTAGAATCTTTCGATATCCCATTAAGGACAATCAATTGGTATCATCTGCGTTGAGTGCAACTTTAAAAATTATTATAATTGCAGGGAATGACAAATTCAAAACCATCGATTTTAATTTTTACGCACAATAACTACAATAATACAAAAAATGTAGTAATTAAAATAATAAAAATTTTATGATAAGTACAATAATACTTTACTAGGCTCTCTTTTTATGTACAATATTGCAAGAAGAGTCTTGAACTGCCGCTTTAAAAATTAAACATGTCAATGGTTACAGTAAACTATGTGAAAATCAGCATCATTGAGAAATCAAGATGGTTGTGAGGTTATGATGCTTTTCAATTTCTGTATCGTCCATTATATTTTCACAGGAAAACCAAATAATAGTTTTGGGTGAAAATCATTAATGGTATAGTTCAATCAAGCAACATCTCATAGATTGAATACGTTTGGTTTTATCGCATGAACCATCAACACGTATCATCCCCTTTGAAAATAGTTTATATCGTAAAATTAAGAGTGTAAACGTCATATTAACAAAATTATTCGTGCGGTTTAGGTGCATCTTGATAATACTGCAAGGGTACCCCAATCCGTGAGAAACAAAATTTAGGAAGATTATAGATTAGATTATAAGTTTATCGACACGACAAGATTGAATGATAATAACGAGGGAAAGTCTCCGTTTTGAATTATACCTTCAGTGACTATAATGAATGTTTATTTCTTGTGTCAGCCGCAGCAGTGTTTGTATGCATTAAATATGATTATAACTGCCACTGATGCTTTCATTCTTACGTCGATTTTTGTCTGCGCTTCAGCTGGGGTGAGTATTAGATCAATACCTCATAGTAAACAAATGGGCCCAGAAATTAAGGGAGAAAAATAATGGAAATGAAACATTTTCTTCGGAAAGTCACATCAACTTGTATATATTATGGGATATAAACGGATGATTTCAGGCTTCATATCCGTGATCGATTCAATATATAGGGATGTCTAAGAGCTCTCTATGAGATTTTAAGCCAAAGTTTCAAGAAATGCCTTGAAAGTCTTTAATATCAATGATGAGATTCTTACTTTTATGAATGGTTCCTCTCTGATTATTTTGAGGTAATTCCAGTACCCGGACAAAATGGCGCAAGTGACTTATTTGAGGACGTGGTGCCAGCTCCAAAGCCCAAACCCGTGGCCGCAATTATAAACGAGCTGAAGGCCCTAGAGAAATGGCGGCAAAACGAACTAAAAAAGGCTCAAGAGGACCCACTCTTGACGGCAAATCCAAAGATGGCGAGGTATCTGGCAGCTTTAGTGGAGTATGATACGCGTATGTTTGTCTTCGCCGTGAGGTTACTCGACAGTCTCTGCACACTGGATCACCCTGATGACAAAAGCCCCGATGAAATGGAACAGGTAAGAATCACCTGTGGACTGATCGTTGAAATTGATCGACAAAAAGATAGGCAAAGAATACATAGGGAGTATGGAGCGATCCTATTGGTTGAAACGGGTGGTTGCTGTAGACTAAGGGGAAATGGTGGACTAAGGGTCTCTCGTGGGCTGCCGTTATAATTAGTCTATTACCCACCTCATTTGTCCATCCCAACCACCCGTCTCCACCAATAGGTGCCCTTCGTATCCCTTTTTTGTCTCCTTTGTCTATTGCCTTGTCTATCAATTTCAACAATCAGCCCGTCGTGCGTGTACATGCAGGTTTTCTTTTTTAAAAGAAATAAATTGGCAACCGACACGGATCACTGAACAGCCGAGTAAGAATTACACATCACGGTGTTGCGATAAATGAAACTGTATTTTAAATGGCTTGAGCAATATTTTAAGGAGAGTATCCCTACCAGAGGGAAGTATGATGAGAGGCCTCAAGGGGCCTCTCTTGAGAAAGAAAAAAAGTCTTAAGAGAACTTTTAAGCTAACCTCAATTAATGCAAATTTATCAAAATAAGTATAAAAATATCGATCAATTATTCCTCAAAGACGCCATGCAGTGACTTTAAAATCGATTGGACGTCTTCGAGCGGAAATAGAGTATCTAAAATATGAGTCAAAAAGAAAAAAATTAAAAAATGGGGAAAAAAACGAGGGGCCGAGTGGTATATTTGGGGTGAAGGTAAACCGCGTCAACTTCCTTTTCTAGTAAAAAACCACGAGGCTATTATGTATAAATTTCAGAATTTTTGAAATTTTTTGGCCCTCTCCACGAAATATTGGACTAAAAAAAACTAAAAAAAAATCGTATTTCGGTTGCAGGCAACGAATATGGTCCTGGATTTCAAGCACAACCAAGAAGCGTATCATATCAGCATCACCGATATAAAATACAGAGTAGATGATCTGAAGGAAGAGGTCCCAGATAAACTCCTTGAAACGCCACAAATGGAAACGGTGACTGCAGCTTTTGAACTAACTTACCTGAAGATATTTGAAGCTTTCAAGATGTTAGAGTTGGAGGCTCAGAGTTCGCAGTCCCCATACTCAAGAGACTACATAGGCTCGGAACTTTTGCGAGTATTATACACTGCAAACCGTAATTGAATTTTATAATCGGTGTTCTTCTTGTTTGTGAATAACTTAATATAGTCGTGTACTCATGTATATAATAAATGTAAATAATACATCATTGTCAGTTCATTTTTCATTTACTGGTTTGATTAGCTTCGTAGACTGTGGGAGAAGCAATCTCGTAATGATATATGAATGAAGTAGAGGCCTGTGGCCGCTACACGGCCGCCAATCACCGAAAAAAACCCCAAAAAACCGTAGAACAACCATGTTAAAGTTTTTCAGAGATGCATAGGTTCAAAAACCGAGGGTTGCACGCAGAAGAAAGCGTATTTATCTCTGATTGCAATATTATGCATCACTTTTTTATGTCCAATTTTTCAACACTGTTATTAAAGCGCTACGTACAGTTTTTTTGAAGAGGTCCCACGAATTTTCCTTGATGATCTCAAGTGTAAGCATTGACAATTTCGACGCGATATTCTCGTCGATTCTATTTTCTTTTTATGTGACATAAAAAAATTACATATTTTACGAGTTTCTGAGTCGTTACAATTAACATACTTATTTACCCTTTAATCGTGGTAAATACCGGGCAGGGACCTTCAAAAGAAATGACGAGCTGTCCTAATTTTACTGCGATTAGAGCGTCGCGCAAGCCAGGCAAGGGAGCGCCGTCGGGTGTCGACAGTGATCTTCACAGTGTGATGCGCCTTCAATCCAGCTAGCAGCAATATGCCTATACTCCTAGTCGATTACTTATCGCAAATAACTCTCGCATTGCGTTTGATGCAATACGAGAAGTATTTATGCAGTCTTGTAGGCGCTAACTTGCGTTAGAAGTCGACCGCACGGTTTGGCGCAATGCGTGAAGTATTTCTGCAGTCTTGCAGGCACTGATATGAGGTTGACGCCGACCGCATCGATTTTGGCGCGATTATTGGAACTCGCTCTCTAAGATAATCGCGGCATCTAACAATTAGTTTTAAGAGGCCCAGTTGTGTTTCCGCACTGTATGCTGCGGTTTTTCCCCCTTTTTTTTCTCTCATCGACAAGTAATTTTTAAAACGCCTTAATTCTCGGGAGACAAGTGTATTTTCTAAATCCTCCTAAACCATTTCTGCAATAAAAACAAGGAAACTTAAAAAGAGACCCACGCCCAGGATAAAAAACGGTAGCTGCAAATCATTCAAACTGTATGCCCGCGGATCCTCGTCATCCAGTGGCAGCGGCGCAGCCCTCGGCGCGTTCGCAAGTTCTATCGAAGCGAAAGCCTTGCTCGAATGTCCGTACTCGAGAAATCTAGCAGTCATTTCTTTGTACGCGTCGAACAAAAACGAATTTTTGAGGAACGTATCGAACGAAGGATGATCCTTCAAACACTCCGCGACTAGATGGTACTCAAATTTGTCTTGGAGCGGCCATTTACTCATCACAATGCGGCTCCCTGAACGAAAAGATCGCGGTACGGCAGCTAAAAACGCATCCGTCTCCATAATCGCGCGCACATTTTTAGCGAAACCCTCCGGCACAATAACCGTAAAAGAAGGAAGATCAGCCTGATTTTCAGTGGAGTTTCGAGAAATCATAACTTTGAAGATCAGTCTACCTCGCTCCATGTCGAACAACGTCATATAGAGGTTCAAATTGGAGGAGAGCTTAGCTCTAATTTTATCGGACAGATCGAGTTGAGCGAAATACACGGCTGCTGATTCCACGTCAGGTACCTGGATGAACAGATCGGAGTCCTCCAAGTTCTTAAGCGTGTCGATCTCCGGTTACTGTACCGTGCTCGTCAGAAGCGTGGTCATGCCGCCCAGAAAAACGGTCGAGATGATAAGCGCCGAAAAAACGAAAATAAAAAACAAGCAGTTCCAACGCCAAAGCGTTGGAGGGCGCTTCTTTAACACTGCGCATGCGAGGAACGTTTTCATACGGCCAAGCGAGAGTATTGCGGACGGACGATGTATAACAAATTGCCTACGTGAAGGTGGTCCGGCAGCAACATACCCGCCGCTAGTCTCTGGAAAACAATAGAAAATAGTAGTTGCGTACGTTGCCAGCGAGCGCGCTGCGAGCGCATCTGTTTCAATTACCTAGCATCGAGTCGGGCCTTTAACTTTCTATTCTCTCTGACATAACCTTAAACCTTCAACCCAGAGCCCAGAGACAAGAGACCCTCCACTAGTAACTTGGCCATGGTGGAAGCTTTTACTTTCGGGACTTCAGCATTCTACTGTTGATGGCACCTACATGGTTGATGTTCAACAACGTGTTGGCAGTTTCGTTTTGCAAACAAGCCGAAAATGGCCGACGTTTGGGAAAGTTGTTTGGCTTATGACGTCATCCGAAGCTCATCATCGACCATGTAGGTAAGTCAACAGCCGAAAATAGGGTGATGACTGTTGCTCGCTCATAATTGTCCATAAGGAATTGTTGAAACCCCGAAAGTAAAAGCTTCCAACTGTCGCTAGGACTGCTAGGAGGCCAGTGGAGGGTCTCTTGTCTCTGCCAGAGCCGCAAACAGCTGACGCTTGACGATGCTGCGCCGAGAAAATGAACCAATCACAAAATAGCACAGTAATACGTCACTAAAATGAAGAGATCACGTGACGGTTCGTGATCTTTTCGAATCAATCTGAAACTACAACCTCGAATACGAGGCATTCAAGCATAACGAAGCCCCAAAATAGTTTAACCAGGTAATACGTCCGTGCGAGATTGTCACGCTCAAAAGCAAAACATTTCACGAAAACTTTTACGAATACCAGATGCAGAAACAAATCAAATTTTCCCGGGTGTACCAGAATGGCGTCATTACCCATAAGGCAAAACGGTATGTAGTATAGAACATGTTACATCGGGGGAGTCGAACGGCTGGAAAGGGCGCATCTGCGGGTCGATTGTTGAATCGTTATCGAATGCTTCTGATCGATAAATCCCTATCTTAACAATGTTACATATCGATCAAGGTCATTCGATAACGATTCAACAATCGAGGAGCTGGTACCCAGAAGCGCCCAACAAGAATTTGCCGGTGAAGAGCTTTCCCAGGAGCAAGCGCGGTGGACTCCCGCTAATGAAGTATGCGTAAATCGTGTACACTGCCGATGTGCTATCGTAGAGGGAAATGTCTCTCGCCGAATACAGGCCTCGAAATGATCTACCTTGAGCTTTGAGGAAAACAAACTGCATCAACAGGGAGGCGGTGACCGTTGCGCCGATGCAGACCCAAACTACGAACGTGAAGACTTTGAAAGGTACCAAGAATTGAGGCACAAGTTTACTATGCGGAGTAAGTATGCACACAGCCTGCGTCTCGATTCCGATAGAGAAGTCGAGTTCTGGGTAGTCAGCCTCGTCTGTTGAGGCGCCTACTTCTACTTGGTGTAGATCCACGCCTAATTTTTGACCGATTTCGTGTCCGGTCCGCTGGGTGGCATGGCTGTCGTAAAGTCCGTAGGTGGTGTTCATCGACTTTGCCAGTTGATCGAGGATTTTCCCCTGGACGTGCCCCGACCTTATGTTAAATTGCGAGTCGTAAACAAGTTGACCGTGGAAATCGTCCAGGATCATTTTCAAAGGTTTCTTGTGCATGTTGGTGACGGAGAAATCGAAATATGCCTCGTTATCTCCTCCGCTGTACCAAATGATGTTCTCGGAAAAATGATCGTATCGACTGCAGCCATGCTCGCTGCAGATAATTGTTCTTTGACCGCGGAAAAACCGCCAGAAAAATTTAAAGCAAAATATCAGTGAATCGTAATCGTTTGTGACGGGTTGGCTCCCTGAATTTGAAGTATTCCTGATATCCCGGTGGAAACCATGGAGCATGAAAATCAAGTAATTGTTCGAGTTCCAAATTGGGTTCGTGTATAAACCGCGGGTCATGTTGTAATTCTCAGCCGTCAACTCCAAGGAACCGTTCAACTCTTGTGAGGATATGAACATTCGCTTGTCACAAGTAGTGTCATCCACCGTCGATTGCGAATATTTGTCGACTATAATACAGTAACGAGGCAATTTCCTCAGAGTATTTAATTCAGAATTTTCACGAAAATTGTTGGTAGAATTCAAGTCTGCGAGTTTTATTTCACTATAGACACAATCCCCTCTATACCTCTTTTTTCTCGAAGCCGAACTTAAAATCAGACTTGGAATTTTGTCGATATCTTCAAGGAAAAATATAATATTTCTCCCCTGAGTGCTTTCTATCATGTCCGGTAAGTTGCAGTGGTGAGTTGTCAAAACGGTAGGGATCGATGAGTCGTGTAAGGTTTGAATCAAAGCCGGTACCGATGGGTCGGAGTTGAAATCGGCGATGAGGAATGATGTTTGTTCAGAGAGTTGAATTGTGTTGTGACAAACTCTAATAATAAACGAGATTTTTTGTTCGCAATCTTTTTCATTCGCGTCAACCGTTCGGAAGGTTTGAATGTTTGTACTGATCGCAACGAACAGGATTGTGGAATGGACAATCCGTTGGAATTTATCATTCATATCGGAGATAAATTAAATTTTACTTACAGAGTATCCTTGTAGTTTTAAATTTTCGAATCTGAAGCCAGCTGTATCATGATTTTCACAGGAAGAGCACGAGTTACTGTAAAATGGAGGAATATACTGGAATGTTGGTCTAGAGAACTGTGAAACGGATGTTAATGATTTTTTCCCCGGAAATTTCATAAAAACACGCGGTTTTACCTTATCCAGGGTCGTGAGTATCATACTCCAGCTAGTATTATAAACTGGGCCAAGAGACACAAATCTAACAGTAAACAAATATTTTGCTCAAAAAATCTGGAAATGTAAGCCGGTAAACAAAAGTATGCAGTAGTAAACAGGAGAATGTAAAATATCAAACAACATCACCTCGCGCTCGGGGTAAAACATGCAAATCAAAAATTAAATGAAAATCAGGACGTTTTGAAGTCTTTCATGAGTACAATCTTATCTTAAAGTGACATAGCAGAATTAAAAAGAAAGAAAAAAATATCCTGCAATTTTCAAAGCAAAACTTAAAAATTAGGTCAGATTTCCTCTAAAAACCAACAATCATACACATGTAATAAGTGATATCACTCGATCCTCTTTCAAGGGCCACCCATTTTTTCATCCTTGAACTTTTAAGTTCCGGCATTTCCCTTTATTTTTCCTGTTTTCATGAATGTAATCAAATGTTGCCTCGCCACAAACTGTAACGAGATGATAAGAGAGTAAGGCACGCCCACACATTGGTAGAAAATGAATTAGATAACTTCGGGTTAGTATTACGAGTGACTCGAAAAGAGTGGCCGGAAGCTTAAGGAATACCCATAGTAATATCCACATTTCTACAAAATGATTTTAATAGTGATACTAAGTGCTGCGTCCCTGCTTGTTGGTGCTGATGCAAAGGTAAGTAGACTATAGCAATATTCTGTGCGTACTCTAATCAAATCTAGTTTTTCCAAGAGGAAGGAAGTTCATGGACGAACTTCTGAATGGACCACCAGACAAGGTAAGCAGTCAAGCATTCTGATACTTGTTTCTCAACCAAAATTTCACGTTGAACACGATTTGTACAACAAAAATTGCTGAAAATATTCCTAACTAAGATATTTAATGTTTCTTGACGCGTAAATTCAAACCTCCCGCTCGCATGAAAACACAATAGTCTACGTGAGTCAAATCGCGAACTAAACTTTATCTCGACAATCTTTGCGATATGAAAATCTGGCAACCTCAATCTTGACGCTTTGGATTAGCTAAAGCAAATTGTTTACACTTTGAGCGATAAAGGATGGAAAAGGAACAGTGCTCAATTGAGAAGCCTGCCAAAACTGCTGTTAGGCGCGATTTCACTCACGAAGGGCATCGCGTTTCTTGTGACCGGGCAATTCAAAATTCCCATAACCAATGTAAAATAAAAACTCTAATGTCATAGTTAGGAGTTGATTTAAGTCATTTTCGATGCAAGAATCGTGTTCTACGTGAAATTCAAATTACGAAACATGTATCAGAATTCTTCATAAAGTTTTTTATTCCCAAAGTCACCAATAAAGTCTTGCTGGAAGCTGTGCTGAAATTGATTGGTTGTAAGTGCCTCATAATCAAATGGACCTAAATTTCAGGAACTAGCACTGCACAAAGAATTTAACCCCAGAATCACTCGGTAGAGGCGAGGCAAGACGAATGCGCGAAGTGCATTGGGAGTGGATCACTTTCTTCAAAAGAATTCCTTATTCAAATTAGGTCCATTCGTAGATGAGATAAAAATTCCGGGCCAATATCTTATACAAAATATTGGCTTACTTAAATTTAAAAATTCCATTATTGATTAATTATTTTCTCTACAGGTAGTACCGGATGTTGTACGTCAAAAAGTAGTCACCAAAAGCGCACACCAGTTGTTGAACGATCTCCAGGTCCTAGAAAATGATCGAAAAGCAGCGCTAAAAAAGGCGCTTGAAGATTTCAAGGCAGATTCTCACAAGATGGAACCTCTGTCCGTCCTTTCGTTGGTGGACTCACTTTTCGTTGAATATCGCAATTACTACAATGCAATGAATACGTTGATTCACTCCGATGAAAAGTCGGCGGCTTCACACCAGGTGACATATGATTTAACAATAATAAAAAAAATCCTAGGATATACAAATACCGGAGTAATTATTGTCGAGATGATAAAGAGAAGGAACAAATTGAGCATAATGGTCAGTTGCGCTGCTCACAGATTCGTGTTTTGATGCTTGATTCTTGTAGATCAGCTGAAAATAATAAGATGTAATCATTTTTTAATAATAATAATTGTATCCACCAACTGTGCCCTGGTAAAAATTGGCAGTAGAATCTGTGTTCCAAAATACCATAGACCTACAGCCGGCTGTAAGATTTCCGATAGCTCCTAAAGCCGGCTACACAATTTCTTATAGCCCTTTATAGCCGATGGAGATTAAGCAACACACAGTCAGGCGATAAAGTGTATGTTAAACGTCACTAATTACGGACGCTAGGACTTCGTGAGTTTTTGGACCGCTGCTCTGTTTTTGGGCCGTGGTATCTTGATTTATTGTGCGAGGAAAGCTCCGTACTTTTGATGGATGCCTGTCATTCCTAATACATATATATTAGAGCGCCTTCAGTTTCGTATGATACTGTGCAATACCTCTGGTGTGAAATAGTTGCTTCAAGCGCCGTGGCAGGCGGGCAGCCAGCGCGAAACACGCATTGGCGCCTACAAACCTAACAGGGATACTTCACGCGTTGCGCAATGCGTGAAGTATCCGTGTTAGGTTTGTAGGCGCCTGTGCGTCGCCGCTCCGCTTTGTGTCAGGCTCTAATATTTAATCTGGCGGAGTCAGCGTTATTCAACTCATGTTTTGAAATGTTTGCACATCCTGTATGGATTATTCTCATTTTAATTGATGAAAAAAAATATGTATTAAAGGAAAATATAATGTGTGTTTTGTAAATATTAAGGTGGTTCCGTATCAAACTTAATGATTTTCAAAGCACACGAATTTCTACACAATTTCTTTTAGCCTTTTATAATCGATGGCGAGAAAGCAACAGCCAGGCGATAAAGTGTAAAGCCGGGCGATAGGAACTATAGGCCGGCTGCATAATTTTTTATCGCTCCGTATAGCCCGGCCGTATGATTTTTTCCGCATTCTACAGCCAGCTATATGATTTTCTGTAGCCTTCTTTAGCCGGCTATAAGAATTCCTATGGTATTTTGAAACGCAGCTCTTATCGCCAATGTTTACCAGGGTGCTGTAATACTCTGAAAATGGGACAAGGTTCTCAAAATACATTAGTATTTGTTTAGAAATAAAAAATGAAAAATATGCATCTTTGGCTTACCATTTTATTATTAATCATGATACATACATGCAATAAGCAGACAAACAACTATCCACATAATGAGATCTGATAACAGCAACTTTCTACGTTGAATATTAACCGAGATATCGCCCTTTAAAAAGTCGAGATTTTGACGTCATCCGCCGCGGTAATTACATCCTTGGTTTCTTCCACCTTGCTCTCATTCGAGTTTCACGCTGAACAACCAATGCGAATGTGCGTCACACTGACCGAGGAAAGCAAGGTGGAAAAAACCAGGGATGACGCCAAGAACTTGACTTTTCAAGGGCGATATCTCGGTCAATATTGAAAGAAGAAAATTGCTGTTTGGATAGATCTTATTATTTTCGTTAATCTACAAGATCAAGTAACAAAGACGGCTCTGTGATTAGGGCAACTGACCCATTATGGTCAAATTTTGTGGAATGACGAGGATCAAGTCAGGAGTCCCTCAATCCGTCCCTGGATTTTTGAAAATATTGTTTTTAACCCTTACAACAAAGCAAATAATTTATCAATTAAAGAGAAAAAATGACTGGCATAAAATACGAAGTTACTCTCCAGTTGTTATCTGATTACAATAATATTCTTTCGTTGGGTTAGGTTCCCAACTTAACTTGACCTAAAAATTATAGTCAAGGAAGGAAGAGAGGTAAAGAGAGAACCCGAGTTCTTAAATAGTAAAAATGAGGTATATATTGACACCTTGCATGGTGCCGATTTCGGAGATAATAATGTTTTGAAAATATTTTTGCCAACAAATCAAATCAGTAAGTAACTCAATAGGGCTATAGCAATTTTGAAGTCTTAGTTTGAGAGGGGAAAAAATCGCTGATTTTAAGGTTAAAGTATTTTAAAAAGTAAACATGGAAAATTTACTCAGCAAAAATCGCATGTTACTTCCAAAAAGCAATAATAAATTATTGCTTTGCATCTTATGAAATATAGAGCACTTATGTTTTCTATATGTTTCTATGTTCAGTTTATGCTGGAGCATGCATATTTTAGTATCAAAAGTCCGTCAGTGTGTACTTGAGGACACTAATAAAGTGTTGTGTGCCCCAACATGCCTATATCTATCTATACCAGCCTGGCGCCTGTCTCTCCTTTTCATCCTCTCAACCCCGCGCCAGGCACCTCCCTTGTCCGCGATTCCGCGACCTCGGGAACTCCCGTTAGCCCGGTACCGCCTGGCACGGATGATTCCCTACCTTTTTTTCCCGGCTTTCCCTTCATCATGATCATCCCCTGGAACAGCAACCAGGAGAGAAGAAGACTCTGATTTTGGCATCGCTAGGGCCACCACGCCGCGCCGGGATCGTGATCTCCTGACATAGTCACATAGCAGTTAGATTTGTTGTCACCTCACTGTACGCCTATCGACTTATACATAGTTTGTACCCACGATACCTGTAGTTGTCTTTTCGTTCATTCATCATACCCATATTCGGTACCACCACGGTACACCTACGTACACTGGCCCAGCACCAGAACATTACAAAAGACTTGAAATTCGGGAATTTACTACCCCTAAGTATCAAATACTTTTCTGAACGCTTATAAGAATTATAATCAAGAATCAATGTTAATTTGTACCCAACAGCTATGCTTATATACACTGTCAACAGAGAGATGACATATTTTTCCTGAAATTCGTTTTATACATGAAAACTAGTAATTTGAAGCAGTTGATTTCCTTCAATTTTTGTCAAATCTTAGTGCGGAAACTTTGCGTTCTCTATTTACGTTCAATTTCGCCACTCTTAGTTCAAAAGTCGCAAATCTGTTCTAGGCATTAGAGACTATCAAAAAATCCAGGGAGCAGTTGGTCCAGCTTTATAAAACCGTCACAGAGAAACAAGAAAAACTCCAAGAATCAATGAGCACTGATAGTCAAATGAACTTGCTAGAAACTTTACTCGGAAAAACTCTCCAAAAGAACGATGAGATTGAGGCACAACTTCGCGTTGAATTCAACGATTCTCCGTTCATAAATAATTGGAAAAATATGCCGGATCTACCCAACGTGTCTCCACTGTGACTGGAACCTACTCAGAAAACCAGTGGATGTCGTAACATATTGTGTTCACCAGTTACTTAACGCTGTTTGCGACCTCTATCCTATTTTAAGTATGCTCTAATCTCCTTGATTTATCAAAAATCGGCTGAATTATGATATATCAATACGATAAAAAAAAACATCGAAAAATCACAAAGCAACTTACGAATACGAAAAAAACTAGCAAAAGTACAACTCAATATTGAATGCAGAAACTGTGTTAAAACCCTCTTCATTAAAACTATTAATACAAAAAAACTTACAAAATCTCGCCGCGCGCCGGTTCTCTAAAAATTTTAAGTCGAAATATGTGGCATCGTCGGCAGCAATTCTTAAAAACCGTTTATTTGAAGAAACTTTTTGTGTAAAAAGACGTATAATTACGCACATACTGCGTATGAATTTTGTACCATGTGAAAATAAATATCATACTGTAACATTTTAAATTTATCGTTGCTTGACAAAACGTAAATATTTTTCATTGAGTCCCATAGGAACTGTTCTAAATTTTCAGCACCATCTTTTAACAATGCCGTCATCAAGAAATGACGCTGAATATATTTCAATTTTAATAAAAAAAAAATAATAAATATATTTCCTTGAATAAATATATTTCCTTGATTCCACATTCAATAATTTTTCTTGTTTCAATAAGCTCTTCTAAAGTTGTCTTGTTAGGAAAAATGTTCTACGGATCTGGGTGTTTCCTTGGAAATGTTAAAACCACCTTTTGCGACACACACACACACCAAAAAAAATTGAGAAAATCCAGTGTTGCCGACTTGCAAAAACCATCCCTGTCTTCACGTGTTTTACCGAGTAGAGATAGGAATTAAATGGGATCGAAGGGGTCGAAGGAGTTGGATCTTATAATTGATGCATTCCCGTCGAAATCTGGCATCGGCGCCGTAAACTGTCTATCCCGACAACGCGGGTCATGTCCGTGGAATATCGCGGTGATCTAAAACAAGAGGGATATGCAAATTACTCAATCAGTCAACCAACAGGACCGCAGAGGGGGTGCGGGGGCGGAGCTGTGGGTGGTGGGACCCAATCCTTACTCAAGCGTAGCGACTCGGAGCCGGGGAGACAATTTTCTTATTCCTTTTTCTTTTCCCTCCGAGTCATGCTCCGGTCGTGTCCACGATTCCCTCGGATCTATCATACGAGGATCAGGAGTGCCAACCGCGCTTTTTCGCCAACACCGAGTTCTTTGTCATGTTTGATACGCCTGCGGGACACCCTGAGAAGAAGAAAAATTGATATGGGTGGTACATACAGTTGGAAAAAGTATCTGAAATTTTGGGTTTATATGGGAGAAGAACACAAAAAGAAAATTTTCGCGAGTGCATTTGGTCGAAGTTTTTATCTTACGGCTAACCTCCATTACAACAAAACGTTATTTAGACTGTATTTAAAGGCCTTCACGCCAATTTCTGTCAAAATTGGTTGCAATTTGTATATTCACTAATAAAATATTACATTAAAAAAAAAAAAAAAAAAAAAAAAAAAAAAAAAAAAAAATTACGACAAAACGAAATTCTCTCCGGGTGACGGTGCGCCTAAAACATTTGGATTACATTTTGCAATACGGAACCACTATCTCTGGCTCTTCCATAAAAGCAACTTTCTGCATAGGGAAAGCAATGGCATATATTTTGTTTCTAAAATGAGCCAGAAATAGTGGTTCCTTATTGCAAAATGTGGTCCATTTGGTTTTCATGCTGACAGTAATGACGACCATACATCCAAAATTCTCGACCCACCTCCCGAGGTGGGTTGAAAACTGGATGGATGCAAATGTTGACCAAAATTCATCAAGCAGCTTAGTATAGTTCTTGACTGCAGCTTTTCTCCATTAGTTTGCAGCCTTGCCACTTTAGTTGAAAAATTCGACCAAATCCAGTCGCGAAAATTCGCCTAAAGCAACCTATAAATTCTGGTTATTTTTCGTTTAGTCTTTAATTGGATTGCATTGGCCAGATCTTTGGGTTGAAAATCTGAAACTTCTTTAGAAATCATTAAACGTGGGTTGTAGGCCATGATCAAACCTGGGTCGCATTGGCGATAATAGGTCACGAAATTTGCCGAAAAATTGCGCTTTTTTAACTGCAATTCCACGGTATCTGAGCTACTTTTTCGCGATTTTAATGTATGCATCGTGTCTACGCGTCATTTACCATTTGAAAAAATATTGACAAGTCAAGATTTGTTCACAATTTAGTGACTCATTGTATTCGCCAGCCACCCTCTGAGTGACATCGAGAGAAATAATAGTACATTTGTTCAGCAGGTACTCTCTTCATTTCGGGATTCGGGAGAATAGTAACAAAATTAAGCCCGATTGCGGCTCTTCTACCCTCGGCTGTGTTGCTCACTTAGCCCTTGAAGCACCACTATACAAATAAGACCAACGAAACCAACACAGCATTGAAATAGAGCAAGGGAAAGGAAAGGACGCGCGTTGATGACGGCGCAGAGATACAACTATTTGTACTTGATGGATGTCCGTGTTGCGCCTGCAAAATTGAAGGCGCGATGGTGCCAGGCGTGAACTCGCAATACTCCGCTCTACGCTGCCGATCTGGCGTCGCTCGTGTTTTGTAGAAAAGTTGAAGAGCGAGGCCCGATTACATCTCTCCCATCTTTGGGTGTGTTGACAATCGATTTTTCTCTACTTTAAATGTAATTTTTGATCGCTAAGTTTAGGATTTATTTGTAGATCAATAGCCGTAGCTCGTATGTACCGGCAGGGGCGATTCCTGTAAGTTGGCAAAATTATTTTTCCTCCATTTAAATGTATAAAAAACAATCGATTTTTGGTGAGGCTGTTTGTCTTAAATTGTAATCAAATCGATATTTCAAGTGGATTTAAATACAGAATAGACAGTGTTGCCAATTTGCAAAAACGCCAAGGTGTACCAGCACCATAACTCTTCCAGAAGAGACAGTCAGGTCAATTTGACCCGGTTTGGGATTTCTAGGGGTAGTGGTCCAAAAAAGGAGAAAAAAAAACTTCCCTGCCACTTGATTTTTCAATGTTATCATTTATGTCTGATTCTTTCCTTCGAATGTACTTGTAGACTGATGTCTGAAGATCTTATGCGCCGGCTCCCATACACCTCGCGAGCCACGAGCCACTTGTTCGTAGCAAACTGACTTGGGCATCTAACAGTGGCGTAGGTTGCTTGATTTATCGATTGATCTGACATCTAAACGCATGTAAAAGAATCGATTAACAGGGTGTTCGCAACGCACATCTTAACAATCGATTCTTCACCGCAGCTTTAAATGGCGAAATACCGATAGTCGATCATTCACGCCTCGCCACTGTTGGGCATCTAAGGGTAACATGATGGAAAGTCTTGAATTTTCAGCCCTATCCGGCAAAAATACTCCAAACTCTTTCTTAGAGCTGTTGTGAGTCCAGGGTCTCGTAACAAAGGGGTCTACTCATATAAATTCTCCAACTTTAGTGTCCCCGTGCTGCCCTACCAAATTTACCCGAGATGATACCAAGATAGGGACTGTAAATTAACCGCTGAAAATGCCAAGTGCCTCCAGTTGACCACAGCCATGGAGAGGTTAAAAATAAGGGTTCTTTCTTGGTTCGGAGAGAGGGGATGATTTTATGACTCCGCCATCGAGTTGCTCGATTTCAAGTACCTTTTAATCTTATCCTTTGATTAAACTGTTCCCGGGTCTTTGGCAAGACGATATTTAGAAGGTTTTGAGAAAAACGGTTAAAAAAGGTTAAAGTTCATCTAAAAATTATGGTAATTTTCTTCATGTAAATAGTGCTAGCCATCGTTAGCGGAGTTTTACGGTTTTGATATTTTTTTAGGCAATGGAAAGACTATTTTGAGGAGGACAGCTCAATTACTCGTTCCTACACTGGAAAAAATGGACAATTTAGCCTAGCCCCCCCCCCAATTTTAACGTACCCCAAAATCGTTTGACGTGCATAAGGAGACCATAGATATGGTGTTCTGTGAAAATTTTGAATGAAATCGAACAGATAAATTCTGAGATACAGCTGCGTAGACAGATCTGGGGGACGTCGGACGGACGGACACACATTTTTTCAAGTATGGGTATTTTGTTTCCAAGGGCCTTAAAACGTCTAGAAATGATGAAATTTCAACTTTTTTTTTCTCTTGGAGGATGACAATACTTTCTCCATTCCCTAGGGGAGCGAGAAAGTAAAAATCACATTGGATCTAGAGTCCAGACTCTTGAAAACATTATTGACAAGAAAATATACTCTTGATTCAATCGGATTTTTGCTTGAATCAAAACGGAATCCGCTTAGATTAATAAGATGCTTGGTTCTTGATTTAAGCTAGATTCTGATTGANTCTTCGGCAATATGATGAGGTCACCACTAAAAATACTGGGATTACTGGGCATTACTGTATTCCAGACAGTTCAAATCAAGGTGGAAAATCGTCCGAGGGCGCGCTGCGAAAAATTTGAGAATTACCGGGTCCAGTTTTTTCGGGAACGGGCCTGTGGAGGGAATGCACCGTGGAGCCGATGCACAGGTGCAATCGATCCACAGGGCGTGGGCTCCACACACCACTTCTCTCTGATTTGGTGCGTGGGCTCCACGACCCGTGGATCCGATGCATCAGTTTTGGAAGGGGGTGAGTGCGTGGAGTCCACGCACCGTGGAGCGATCGCACCGTTACCTTTCCAAGGGCCTTAAAACGTCTAGAAATGATGAAATTTCAACTTTTTTTTTTCTCTTGGAGGATGACAATACTTTCTCCATTCCCTAGGGGAGCGAGAAAGTAAAAATCACATTGGATCTAGAGTCCAGACTCTTGAAAACATTATTGACAAGAAAATATACTCTTGATTCAATCGGATTTTTGCTTGAATCAAAACGGAATCCGCTTAGATTAATAAGATGCTTGGTTCTTGATTTAAGCTAGATTATGATTGAATCAGGAGTACTTTTTCTTTTCGGTGTTTTTAAGAGTCTGGACTCTAGATCCAGTGTGTTTTTTTCCAGTGTGTATTTGCAAATTTATGAATTCTATTTGATCGTTAGCATCAGAACAAACCTCGAACTACTGAGGATTCGGTTTTAGCCTCAAAATTGGAAAATCGAGAAACGCTCTATCTTATAGCGTGCGTTTGCCCCTGGAACCTCATATTTTCATGACCTCGTTTGTGCCAATTTAAATTCGCAGCTTTCGGCTACATTTTTATGAGTTCTTCATTGAAGGGGAAGGATGCTGCATCGGAGATGTGCACAGCACACACTTCCATGTTGCCTAATCTCTTTGTGATTCCTTTTATTTACTCGCGCTTTTCTTCGCTAAGTATTGACAGATATGGCTTGCGTTATTTCCGGTGTATGCGTATCGTATTCAATAGTGGTTCGATGTATCGTTTAGTTGAAATCAATAGAACATAACCTCGATTAATACAGTCTTTAAAACACCGCTACATATACAAATAAGACAAACTAAAACGAGGACAGTATGGAAATGGAGCAAAGTAAAGGAAGCGCGATGATGACGGCGCAGAGATACAACTATTCGTACATGATGGATGTCCGTGTTGCATCTGCAAAATTGAAGGCGCGATGGCACTGGGGGACTGAAGTGAACTCGTAATGTGCGTTTTTCGTCGGTATAGCGCGTTCCAGCGGACTCTTGGAGCTTTACCGACCAGAAAATCGGACTCAGCGGATCATTTCCAAGCGGGCTAGCTTGGTTTCGGCTCGATCGGCGAACTTTCGATTTTGACCCTAAAAATTTAGTGTACATGTAACCCCTGTCGATTTTTCTCGATTTTGGACGGGGAAAAAAATCGAGATGACAGTCGGATCCTATGTAATTGAAGGCGCCGAATCGATTACGCATGATCCCGATGCGCGGCGGGGCCTCCTGAGCCGAGAAACGGTCAAAATCGAGCGTTTATGACCCTGTTGCAAAAGTGCCTTTTTCGTCGGAAATACCTCAAAAATTTTAGGATTTAATTTGTAAAAGCTGGAAATGAGAAAATTCCTAACATTTTCACTTTTCATTGTCATTTGGTACTCGATAGAATAAAAAATCAATCAAAAACGACCTGTTCCCTCAGATTTCTAAATTGACTTTTGAGGCTATGTTTTCATGTTGGTTGAACCTATTGATATCAATACAGATGTTTGATGCATCGAATACGATTTATTGACGAGCAAATCGACACTGTTACTCTAGGGTAAAATTGCATAGATGCGCTTATCGGTTGCGGTGATTTGAAATCTCCGCTATTATTACTTTTTAAAAAGAGACCACACCAATCATGGTTTGAACTTTTCGTACAATATTCTATAAAAAGAAAGGGCAAATCACTGAAATTTGGAAAAAATGACGATCGGTATTTTCCCATGTAGAAAATAAAGCATGACCGGAAGTCTGCAACGCCGCAAACCAGCACTGGAAAAAAAACCATTGGATCTAGAGTCCAAGACTCTTAAAAACATCGACAAGAAAAAATACTCCTGATTCAAGCTTAAATCAAGAACCAAGCCTCTTAATTCAAGCGGATTTCGTTTTGATTCAAGAAAAAATCCGATTGAATCAAGAGTATTTTTTCTCGTCAATGTTTTCAAGAGTCTGGACTCTAGATGCAATGTGTTTTTTTTCCCCCCAGTGTAAGACAAACGGAACCAACACAGCTTGGAAATAGGGCGAGAGGGAAGCCGCGCGTTGATGACGGCGCAGAGATACAACTATTCGTACTTGATGGATGTCCGTGTTGCATCTGAAAAATTGAAGGCGCGATGGTTTCAGGGCATGTTGCTCAGGATTTCCTTTTGATTTAAGCTTAAATCTGATTGAATCAAGAGTCCTTCTTCTTATCAATGTTTTCAAGAGTCTGGACTCTAGATCCAATGTGTTTTTTTTCCAGTGAAGATACGATTTTCTACAGTTTCACCATCGTGCTAGGATTTTATTTTATTTTAAAAAAAATACTGTAATTTTTCCGCCAACCCGGCAACATTGCTAGCGAATGTTTTTCACCGAGTCACTCGGGAGCTCCTTCGAGTGGGGCGGCGACTTTCCCGCCTTAACGGGCAACCGGAAGTGTTCTCGGCTAACCGGAAGTGTCCCTATCGATAAATAAAATCGCGGCGCTGGCTAGTCTTGAAACTTCACCGGGAGCGCCGTCCGACCGACTTTCGCACAAGAGAGGGCACTCAAGTGTCGCAGCCGGTCAAACAGCCGCGAGCGTTCTGTGTTGCGGGTTGCTTTCTTCCGCGGCGCGAGGAGGCCTGCAGACCGTTTGAAGAAACTCTCGTCGCGATTCCTGAAAGGCTCTGCTCGAATTCTCCCACGCACAGCGTTGCCGTCGGTTTTAAAAAGTAAACGGATTTAACTAGAATCAACCTAACTGCACTACACCTTGCCTAGTTTCCCGCTGGGAAAAAAAAAAAAAAACATTGGATCTAGAGTCCGTACTCTTAAAAACATCAACAAGAAAAAGTAATCTTGATTCAATCAGAATCTAGCTTAAATCAAAAACCAATCCTCTTAATTTAAGCGGATTTCGTTCTGATTCAAGCAAAACTCCGATTGAATCAAGAGTATTTTTCCTGGCAATGTTTTCAAGAGTCTGGACTCTAGATCCAATGTGTCTTTTTCCAGCGCCCTTCATGTTTAATTTTATTTATTTTTTTTTTTTTTATCCGGACATTAAAAAATGTATCGCTTCAAAACTTTTTGCGAGTTTTACCCTGGTTACACAAGAATATAGGTAAAATATTTCAAGTCGGAACGTTGCTTGTTTTTAAAACGATACAACGTAAGGGGATATCAATCAAAGTCTTATTTAGTTAGGTTGAATTTGCTAGATCTCTCCAGTTAAGGAGGAACAGGATCGGGTGACATGAATCAGAATCAGTCTAACTACATTCGTTCACCCGTCACCCGTTTCCCTTGAAATGGCCAAAAATTGGTATTTCCAATGAAATACTTCGATTCTTCCCTTTTCCCGTGGCTGTTTCGAGCACTTCCGATTGCAATTTCGAAATTTCCTTTTGCTTGCGGATGCCTCTGTCCATGAAAGTTACTAAACCGTAAAAAAATGAAAATCGAAAAAAACCCGAGTTGGTGTGTTTTCGAACTCACTGATTCAATTTGATCTATACTTGCACGCGTGCAATTTTGCGGCATCGCTTGCAGGTTCCGCTGTAACAAGAAAGCCCAAGGCTATAAACGAAGTTCTAGTAAGGTGTTGAAAATGAGAGCGCCTTCTTTTGCGACTTGGACGGGTCTTTCGTTTGTCTCGTCTAATAGGGCGCCTTTGAGACCGCAGCATCCGCTCGCTGCATTTTAAAAGGCGGGCGCCACCTTTAAATTTTGAGGAGCCCTTGAATTTTAATGAGTCTCCCGAGACCAACGAACGTTGCCCTAGCTCGAGTCTCTTTTTTGGTCGAGGGATGCGATGGTTTCGCCCCTTGATCTACAATGATTGTTCCGCGCTGGAGGTAAGAAATTATGTCGGTAACATCGATCATTGTCCTTTTTATTGGGCCTTTAATTTACAAGTTACTTTAAAAACTAAGAGAATCAGTTAGTAAATCCATCTCAGGTAAACTCGCATTTAACAGATATACAGGGTGATCCGGGGTTAGATAGCCAAACTGCAGAAGCGTGTTATATGGGTCAAAATAAGAATTTTTCGCTGTATACAGTTTTTTCCAAAAGTGCCCCCAGTTGGAGCTGCAGCCCCCTAAAATTTCGGAAAGTAAATCGTTTTTCCTGAATTTTGGCAACGATGGTGAACCAAATCTCATGAATATTTGTACTTCCCATGTGCCCCTATATGCCCTGAATTCATAAATGATCTTAAAAAAATCGAAATCTCAATTTACATAAAAAAAAGTCTTATTTTGACCCATAGAACACCCTTCTGCGGTCTGGCTGTTTAACCCTGGATCACCCTGTATATGACAAAAATTACCAAGTTTTTTAGTCAAGAGGTTTTACAATAATATCAACCGACTTTGTTTCTTTGTTATGAAAATTGACCTGAAGTTGCTCAATAATAATAAATGTCGTGCACAATCAACAATCACGGAAAAATTGCAAGCGGCATACAGTTAGCTCGTCACATTTCAAAACTTTTCCTCGATATAAAAGTTTTATTGGTGAAAAGCTGCAAACGTATGATCTTGGCTCAGGGCGCCTTCAAGTCCCGGTGATACTCTCCGCTTTGTTGGGCGGTTGGTTTAGTTGCTTAACCAAACTCTAATACATTGTACATCTAGAGATTGTGTCACCTGATATCCAAGAAGAAAAAAATCTGCTCGATTCCATGCATTTAATTTCTTTCTTTGCCTCTGAATTTTCAAATTGTTTTATTCAGCACGAATAGATTGCAATTTGCCAGCATTTGCTAAACGCCTGCAGCTCATAGTTGAAGGTGATTTGTAAAACTAACCCATTTGCAAGCTAGGTTGGGCTAGTAGGTACAGAGTTTGACTCCGGGTCAATGGGTCCTGGGTTTGAATCCCGATGGTGGCAACAAATTGTCACGGCATTGACGAAGGAGTCTCTTGAAACAAATTCTTCAGAGCCCTAATCCACGAAAATGCCTAAAGTATAGACGTTTCTATACCCACTAGTATCCTCTAGGTATATTTGATGGCTGGAAGCTCCTAGCGCGATATAAGCAAAATGAACATGCAGAAATAAATCAACTCAACTGTAGTAAACACATTTCTGCATTTCTATACCGACCCTGGTAAAAATTGGCAGTAGAATCTGTGTTCCAAAATACCATAGGCCTACGGCCGGCTGTAAGATTTCCAATAACTTCTATAGCCGGCTACACAATTTCTTATTGCCTTTTAGCAACTCACAGCCAGGCGATAAAGTGTATGCTAAACGTCACTAATTACGGATGCTAGGACTTAATGAGTTCTTGGACCACTGCTCTCTTTTTGGGCCGTAGTATCTTGATTTACTTTACGAGGAAAGCTCCGTACTTTTGATGGATGCCTGCCATTCTTAATATATTAGAGCGCCTTCAGTTTTGCATGATACTGTGCAATACCTCTGGTGTGAAATAGTTGCTTCAAGCGCCGTGGCGTGGCACGCTGCAGCGCAGCAGGCGGGCAGCCAGCGCGGAACGCGCATTAGCGCCTACAAACCTAACAGGGATACTTCTCGCGTTGCGCAATGCGTGAAGTATCCCTGTTAGGTTTGTAGGCGCCAGTGCGTCGCCGCTCCGCTTTGTGTTAGGCTCTAATATTTAATCTCGCGCAGTCAGCGTTATTCAACTCATGATTTTGAAATGTTTGCACATCCTGTATGGATTATTCTCGTTTTAATTGATGAAAAAAAATATGTATTCAAGGAAAATATAACGTGTGTTTTGTGAACATTAAGGTGGTTCCGTATCAAACTTGATGATTTCCAAAGCACACGAATTTCTACACAATTTCTTATAGCCTTTTATAATCGATGTCGAAAAAGCAACAGCCAGGCGACAAAGTGTGAAGCCCGGCTATAGGAACTATAGCCGGCAGCATAATTTTTTATCGCTTCGTATAACCCGGCCGTATGATTTTCTCCGCATTCTACAGCCAGCTATATGATTTTCTGTAGCCTTCTTTAGCCGGCTTTAAGAATTCCTATGGTATTTTGAAACGCAGCTCTTATCGCCAATTTTTACCAGGGGAGTCACAGCCTCTCTTTCCACAGGAAGCCCGCTCCCCCTCTCTACCCCCTCCCCATCTTTTTCATCGATTCTCCCGGTTTTATTTTTATTGCGGCTTTCTCCTGACTGTACACAATGTTCATTGATGAAAAAGGTGCAGGAATCCTGTTAAAAAATGAAATAGAAATTAAGTACTCACGGTAGAGAGACTATTGCGTACAAAGCGGCAGCATGTCTCGTTGAGCTTCACACGAAATTATTTACATAAAACACTTACGTAATATTCGTAACATGTGTAGCTAGGCTTCTACATCGGTAGAACCTGTGCGGATCATTAGCATTTGAGCACCTACCGAAGTAAAACATCCCCCCTCTTCATTATGCCCTCTATATAATATATACCACGCCGGACACCTGCACTTCTGATCAATCCTGTGGCTCGGACACTCTGAGGTACTGTTACTCCAAAGGCTCGCTATTTTTAGATTGACTTTCGACGGTGAAGATTTCTGTGAGTTGGTAACACCGATTTCCTCCCATTTGAGTCCATAATACATAATCGATGACAAAGGAAGTAGGATATCGATTACTTTACGTGCATTTAAATGGAACAATACCCCGCGTTACCAACTTTTGAAAATTGGCAAACTTTCAATTGAGGATGAATTTTTAGTTTGTTTACAATTTTTTTTTTTAAAAAAAAATTCAACTTTTTCTTTCCATTTTTTCTTTTCTTTTTGCTTAGAACTCCGTATTTCCATCCAACGTAGGTAGGTTAAAAGTGATCTTATGCAAAAACGGCCCAATTATTAGGCACTTAAACACAAAATGTACTTCTCAAATCAGTCGTTCTGTATAAAAATGGCTCGAGCACACCTCTTCTATATTTCTGTTATTTTTCAGCTCCGTGTCAACTTAAACTTGAAGATTGAACTAACTTCATTGACCTCAGCCGGCGCTTCACCTGATAATTTAACAAACTGGTGCCATAGTGAAATATTCAATCCCTGTTTTGTGGATCCGCGATTTTGCTACTCTAGCCGTTTTTGCTCGTAACTCCTCAAATATATTGCAAAATGCCGGCAACTACGACACATGAATTAAACCTGTTTTAACTACCTAATTTAACAATAAGTAAACGACCCACACTGTTAAAAATATATAGAATGTGAAACACAAATCAACACAAAATTTGTGTTGATATTGTCAAAGTTTGCAGTGAATTTAGCTCAGAAAACATTGGAGAGAGAAAGTACATTCTTCCGATTGCGACGTTAGTATTCACCACTCGAATATTTTTATTGGATTTCTTCAAGGAAGCTAGCTGGCATTTCCTCTTGAAATTGTCAACCGAAGGCTAGGGTTATTTTGTGTTTTATTCCCGTATTAGCCAAACTTTTGTGTTAAAATTCCTCTCGGTGTACTTTCAGTACACTGGGAAAAAAGACACATTGGATCTAGAGTCCAGACTCTTGAAAACATTGACAAGAAAAAATACTCTTGATTCAATCGGATTTTTGCTTGAATCAAAACGAAATCCGCTCAAATTAACAGGCTTGGTTCTTGATTTAAGCAAAAATCCGACTGAATCAAGAGTATTTTTTCTTGTCGATGTTTTTAACAGTCTGGACTCTAGATCCAATGTGGTTTTTTTCCAGTGTAGGGTTATTTTGTGTTTTATTCCCGTATTAGCCAAACTTTTCTGTTAAAATTCCTCTCTGTGTACTTTCAGTAGTGCTTGTCACCTTAAAACACGTGTAGAGCAAACATTTAGCACTCATTTGGATATTGAGCGTTTTCGATATACGTGGTTCCCGAGCTTAGCGATCGATACACGAAACGAACAGCGAAACGTCGCGCGGATATATCGTCGAGTTAACACCCCCCGCGCTAAAGCTGGCGTCGCGGCGCAGCGCAGCACCGAGGTGAGAATAATGTTACGTCGCTTTGAATATTTTTGCATTTGATTATCATTTTTACCGCTCGGGGGTGCGGGAGGGGGGAGGGGGCGGGTAAAGAGGGCTCCTCCGTGCATCCTACACGCGGAAACGGAGTTACATACACCCGAGTTACCTTTCTTCCCCGTGATTTATTCGATTTTAGGCCCGAGCCGCGCTCCCGAAATTGGGATCGCTACCCGGGATTGAGTAATTCCCACTCCGACGCGACGAGGAGAAACAACGCATCAGCGCTCGAGAGTTGCCGAGTCGACCACAGATAGCGCAGATTGCAATTACATGGCTTAATTATTGCTGTTTCATTGGAGTGTTGTGTATGTTGCCTATCTACTGATCAAAAGAACACTTCTTATTGAATGTGCAATCCCCGATTTTCAAGCAAACCTAGGTTTGCCAAAGGGGTCATCGGGAAAACCTAGACTTGTCAGGAGGGTCGTCAGGCAAACCTAGGTTTGCCTGAAAATTTTAGGCGGACCTTGGTTTGCAAAACGCCATTTCAGGCAAACTCTGATTCTGTTTTTTACCGCAAATATGACCATACCGCTTGACTTTTTTTTACCACAAATGTAACGTTGGTATGCAGATTATGGAGACCAAATTTTTACAGGTTGAGGTAGACTTTATTTCAGGAACGCGTGCAACATTGAGGAAGGCTATAAGTGAAGGGGAGAATAACATCGAAAATTGGTAATCGCATAAGTACTGAAAACTATGTCATAAAAATGTTTAAAAGAGGAATGAGGCGAAGACTACTTTGTGTGAAGGGGGAAGTAGGTTAGAAAATTGCAGAGGTACTGTAAAAATGTTATAAAAATGTTTGAAAAATGAATAAGGCGACGACTACTCGACTACTTTGTGTCAAGGGGGAAGTATGTTGGAAAATTTCAGAGGTACTCTAAAAAAGGTTATAAAAATGTTTAAAAAAGTAATGAGGCTAAGACTATTTGACTACTCGTACTCACAATTAATTGAAAATTTCCAAGTTGGGACCTTAATCCAACTTCTATTTTTCTGTGAGATAAGTATTTTTATCTATTAGCTGGAAATTGTAGTTCCTTAATGCAAAATTAATGTAGTTCAAATTAAATAGAACTTTTTCTCTTGCGCTTTTTACTAATTTTTATCTTTGTTAAACTTGAGTGCGACTTTCTTTTTTTATTCTTAATCATTTATAATGGCATAACGTTAATTATGTCTGAAATTAGGCTTATCTGATTATGTTTGGAAAATTTTGATTTTTCCACGTCCATTTCCTTCAGCTCGTTTGAACAGAATTTCAAACAAAAAAATCACACATTTCTCAGCACATCTGTGCGGAATTTGGCAACGCCTGAATGTCCATACGGCGTTTTTCTGTGGCGCTCTCCGGCTTGTAAATTACCGGGCGCACTCGACGAAAGCGAAAAACCCGAGAAAGCTGCCGCGTTAATCGAAAAACAGCATACCTTCAATGAGATTCCCACGCAGATGAGATGTTTGTTTCTAAGCGCGGTGCTTTATTCCACCACGCGATGAGTCGGACTTAAGTGTCATTTTAATACACTCCCATTCGTCTCTTTTGTCTTCGCGTGCCGAGGAGGAGGGATAAGGTTTGTATAGGCTCAGGTGGGATATATCGTCGGAAAGTGGGGCATTTATATTCGGTTTCACCCTGGCTGCCACACGGCCCATTCCCCATAACATGCACCGTCCCCTCAGAGAGCCGCTTCGCGCCGATCAAAGACCCGGGCGATTATTTGAAAATTTGAAGACGACGAACTAGTTGAGAGAATATTCTGCAATTGTCGAAAAATCTCAGAAATCGCTAGAAATGACCTAGTCATGAAATGAAAATTTGAATGAATGGGCCAGCCACGCTGGAATCGTGTTTTGATACTTGAAATCATCTTCACTGGAAAAAAACACATTGGATCTAGAGTCCAGACTCTTAAAAACATCGAAAAGAAAAGACTCTTGATTCAATCAGAATCTAGCTTAAATTAAGAACCAAGCCTCTTAATTTAAGTGGATTTCGTTTTGATTCAAGCAAAAATCCGATTGAATCAAGAGTGTTTTTTCTTGTCAATGTTTTCAAGAGTCTGGACTTTAGATCCAATGTGGTTTTTTTTCCAGTGTTTGTAAATGTACTAAGTTTCAAAAAAAATGTTTGCAGAATTCTTGGGAATACTGATAAAAAATAACATCTTAGGTTTACTCTAATGTATTTAATAGTCAATCTTATATTTCTCTGTTATAGGTAATATCATTAGTGTACTGCATAACACATAACGCATAACGCATAACGCCTTCGGCGCGAATAGCCTTTGGAGGGAGGGGAATTCGGACCGTGAGGAGATCGAGGGGCGTATTCCCTGGTCCAAAAAATCCTGAAATTCACTCTGATTCTTATTTTGATTAGGCGCACCGACAGGAAATGTTGAAGTGTCCAGGTTTTGCTCAAAAGATGAAAAACAATCTTAGCAGAAATGCATTCCATTCCATTTTCCCACTCAAGAATTCGGCTCGAATCCATTCAATTATAACCAGAGAATTCCGCGGTCTCATGGCGAAAGAGCGCCCGCTTGCCTTCGTCTACACAGAGTAAACGACTCATTCCAAGTATAAATGTTCGCTCGAAATTTGGCTCATCGCGCTTTAAGTCCCTGTTTTCAGCGAAGCGAGAACATCGTTACCGGATTGTACTGGAAAATCAGCGCTTGTCTCCATTTAAACCCATGTAAAATATCCACATTTCATTTTAAAACCTGGCAACCTTGAGCGAAAAAGCATCCCGTCGCGTGAAAATATGCAAAGAACAGAGGTTTCCCTCCGACCCCCAACCATCTTCCATCCCTTTCGCCCACGCTCACAGTGCGCTAAAAGGAATTACGTGCATACGGATTACGTGCGAATATAGTTCCTTTTAACACAAATGCGTCCGGTTATTCTATTAACAGATGTGACAAATGCCGGCCAAAAGACTGGCGGTGGAAACTGATGCTCACGCGGTTTTCCTTCTCATTTTCCGCGCCCTCAGCTTTTTCTTTCGTTTTTCCGTTTGGTTTGCTCAGCATCTTGGCTCCAACACCCCGCGCTGTGACAAGAGCTCGACTTCGGCAAAAAACGGGAGCAAGTGTTTTCAAACTGATCGGTCGTTTTTCAATTCACGTCACTTTCCTGACGGAAGGGCGTATCTTTATTTCAATTTGAGCCCCTGCGGGCTGATAATTGAAATTGATAGACAAAGCTATAGACAAAGCAGGCAAAAGGTATATGGAGAGATCCTATTGGTGGAAGCGGGTGGTTGCACTGGACAAAGAGAGTAGGTAATGGACTAGGTAACGCGGCAACTCACGAGGGACCCGATAGTTAGTCCACCATTTTCTCCCTTAGTCAATTGGAACCACCCATTTCAACCAATAGGGTAGCTTCATACTCCCCATGTCTCCTTTTTCTATCGCTTTGTCTATCAATCTCAGTAATCGGCCCACGGGAAGCATTAGGTTGTACAGAGCTCAGGGCTCATGTGAAAATTGAGATACGTCTCGACTCTCGACGTCTGGGGAGCGACGTCAAGCGATGATTATTTGGAATTTTTGCATTAACTTGTTGTTACTAAGAAGAATTGAATTTATACAAAAAAGAAAACCATGTCCTTGATCGTTGGGCTACATTTTGGACAACGGAGCTGTAATAAATAGCTAATTTCACAAGCAACGTATGTTTCATCAGTTTCCCTATGCAAATACATGTCTTTTTGGAAAAGTCGAAATCCTTAGCTCCTTAAGTTAAGGAAACGACTCGATCATTGCATGCCTCAATTCAAATTGCGTATGGTGCAAAAGTTTCTATATTATGATACAAGTTTTTCATTGTGACAACCGGGGGAAGATAAGGGTTTCACACTTAAAATTCCTTATCGGATAAGATTTAGTTGGTCATCGATGCTCCATCCATCCATGCTTTACGCTTTCCTAATGGACCAGTGGACAAGGTACCTTTTCATCAATTTTGATTATTCACAGTGAATCAACGAAAGCTCATTTAATCCGTGCGAAACTTTTTAAATTCACAACCGCTTTTGAGTAAGTTGCGATCTTGTAAACGGCGACTCTTTCAGTATCGCTTCAGAATACGATGACCGAAGCAAGGGACTTAAAATACACAATCTGATCCAGCCGCCTGCGCTCTCCTCTTTGACATAAGACGTAAAGACCAAAAGCAATCTTATTGGTTTTTCAAAATAACATTCCTCAGCATCCTTCGAATATGCGGCTCGATTTAAAACCCAAAATTTTGAACTTTTTGGTCAACATCGTGGTACAAGGCCACTCACAATGGATACAGTAGAGCGCCTTCAAATCAATCCGTAAACTTAATGCAAAATTCTGATACCACTATTCGTGCGCCACGGCAGTCATTTTGCATACCCGGCCATTTGAAGGCGAATCATTGACTTCAGGCAACGGGGTACGCATTACAGCAATGTCATTCGATATTCTAAGGGAGAAAAAAGGAGCCAAAGTCGGGGGTCACCCCCCTGGCCCCTAAGAAGCCAAAGCCGGGGGCCACCCACCTGGCGACTATGGATCCAAAGCTGGGGGCCGCCCACCCGGCCCCATCAGTATGTCACAAAAGTTCCTTCGTTTTTTCCATTTATGCAACACGTGCAGTCACGAAGCCTGAATAGTTGTATCCAGATGCCGCATCGTTCGGTGGTAAAGTCTACCATCTTCTTCGTTATGACCTCACTAAGTCCACAACGATCCGCTGCTGTTAGAAATCTTTTCAGAACTACAATGCGAAGTTTAGGCCATGCTTTTTATTGACTTACGTGTTGTGATTGCGGAAGAAAACCAGCTCAACAATCCAACATCCCCTCGCTTTTTCCAAGACCCCCCAGGATCCTTTCAGCATTTAAAATGTGCCTTCCCATTTTTTCGCCCCCCCCCCTTTCGAACCCCTCCTCATGAAGGACCCCGACGAGTTGTAAATCAGAGTCATTTTCAGACTCGTTAACCTCGTTGCCTCATGTCACAAAGGAACGCCTGAAACCTCGAATTTTTTTGAGAAGCATGGCATCCATGCTCGTTATGAATTCCTCGTCATCTTATTTCCTTTCGCCTTTGCATAATTCCGTCCGCTTTTGATATTCTCCCCTCCCCGCCCCGCTGTTTTTTCGATGCTAAACTTTCTCCCTTTTTTGGGCCATCGTTGCCAGATAGGGCTGAAAAATCAGCATATTTTCTCATTTAAACCCGTGTAAAATACCTACATTTTAGAGTACAATCTCGCAACCTTGTTTTGGGCGCTGCGGAACTTGAGTCGTTAGACAGTGCTGTCCCCTCCAGGCGGGAGTCGGAAGGATGGGCTGCGCAATGCTTTGCGGAGACGAGTAGCATGTAGTATATCTTGTACGACCGAAGGCACGTTTTAGCGCGATGGTTTGTGGCTTGATGCAGTGTGTTGATAGTGTGGTATCCTCTGTAATTTTAAGGCGTACTTTAACGCAGGGGATTAGAGGATTTTAGAGGCGCATACAGCGTGTAGTATATCCTGTAAAATTGAAGGCGCATATCAGCGTTGGTTGTCGTGTTCGAAAGTAAATAGATTCGCTAACCGACAACCTGCTGACAAAACCATATGAGGACCTTTCCGACCAAACAGCACATACCCATGTCAACGCTGCTAAGATTGTGCATACATTCAACTGTTTATAGTTGGTAGAAAGTTGTAAGCTCTGTTCTGAAGTTGGCCTAAAATTTTCTTTCTACCGTCCTGAACATTTTGCAGAGAAATGCACAATGTGGATGATTTCGGATACTTGTAATAAAAAAAGGAAAAGCTGCCTATAATCTCAGCGACATTGAAATGAGTATATGCGTTGTTTGATCGGTAAGGTCCTCATGTAAGTAAAAACAGAAGTTACACTGAACTCTGCCTGGTACTCAAAGTCTCCCTCGGCTATTATAAAACGTGAAGCCATTAAAGTAAGACAAAATTAGTAAAAAAAAAATTGCGATCTATAACAATTCTCAGATAAGAATGTGCATACTTCATTACGTGCAAAATCAAAATTAAATAACACAACATTATTAATTTGACAAAAATAAAGAAATCATTCAACACTATAAAATCAGCTAATCTTCTTTCAAAATGTGGGGAGCCTTTCCACCATCTTGTTGATGAGTTTATGGGCCATGAATCCGGTGTAGGACTGGTATGCTCCTATATATGGACTGCATTTTGCAAAAAGGAACCAAGAGCATTGCAATGTTGCTAAGATTGTGCAACTTCTCTTGTCTTGGAAGAAAAACCTGGTCATCTACGAGAATGTTCTATTTCACACGCTAAAAACTGTAAATTTAAAACCAAAATTACCATGTAAATTTCGTATTTTTGCATGATTACAGTAATTTTATTTTGTGTAAAATTGTAATTTTATTTTGTGTTTATTGTGTGTATTTTCCACCAATTCAAGAGAAAAATTGACTGGAAACTTAGAGATTGAAAACAGTTCTTTCATTTATCAGGGACGGCATGGACTACAATTACGACATAAAAGACAACACGCAGTACACGATGTCACGATGACACAGCATGAAAATCATACAGCAATTTATTTACTTTTATGACAGTTGGGGTAGGGTGTGCAGCAATTTGAAGATGGATTCACTGGTGTAACTTTTCAGCGGATGATTTTCATTTTTCATAGAATAAAAATGAAGAGAAAGACCAGCGTCGGGAGCTCTGATAGAAAAAAGCAAATTTTTCCTTCAACTCGACAACGTCAATTCGAGACAAGTTTCCATCCATCAATATCCAAATTGCCTGCACTTTAAAATATGACTTGGCGGCCGGACCTCCCTCCTGAATATGTCGCAAACTCATTGTGAGTCATGAGGTTTGTCAGTCTTACTCATCGTTGACTCGACATCCTCCTTTTAGAAATCAATTTGAAAATAGCTCTGACGCACGTGTAAGACGCTGTAATTGAGCTCTAGCGTGTAACGGTAATTTTCGATTCAACCACAAAGTCCTGTTTTAAATCTCTTGAAAGACACATATATTACTTGTCTTTACAATATCCCTTCCCCACATTGAAAAAAAAATGAGGAAAAAAACATGTGGGAAAGCTTTAATACGTTTGTATTAGAGGAGGGCTCAGCACTTTTCTATGTAGGCGCGTTTTTAAGTTCCTCGAAGAAGATGAAAACCGTTGACATGAATGAACTCACCAAAATTTTAACTATAAATTTTGAGGAAATTACACAACCGCTATCAAAATATATTATGAAGCAGGTTGAAATCAAAAAGCGCTCCCTACCAGCTGAGTGCTTGAAGAACTCGTCAAAAGGAGACGATATCGCGTTTTTAGTCAGGAATAGGTAAACAACTTTAGTTTATTGTCACATGAAAGTATACAGAAAATTGCTCCACTGAGATTTAGACTCGTAGGAGAACTTGGCTTATTTTCATCTTTCACAACAAAATGAAGGAAGTTTAAAGTATGCTTATGAGATTACAATTTGCACGTGCCATTTCTTAACAATTTGATTATAAAGAGTACGATTTAATTACAATGCAACCACATGATTGTTGGATACCTGAATGGTAACCATAATAATCTAATAAAACCTGAGAGGTGATACCTGAACGTACTAATATTAAGTAAACATAAACATGCAGAGAATAACTTATAGTTGTAACAAACATTGAACAAAAAGTTTGAAAGAGGGAAATTATGTTGCCAAACTTGAAATTGACAGGCATAAGACGATGTGCCGAACCTACAATCACCAATCAGTCTTCGGTCTTTTAGCAACCCAGGCTTTAATTGATGGAATAGCCAAAACTTTATCCCTTAGGGCCTCGAAAAGGGGGTATTTTTCCTCCAAGGTGCGCTCCATGGTTTTATTCACAAGATCCAGTAAAGCAACTACCCACAGATCCGCCCAAGTCAACTAAAAATTGTAAGAAATTATCGTTAGTTAATAGAGTGGCGACTCATAAGCAGTTTCTTTCAGGATAAATAGGCTACAGGCAAGGACCTGAGAAAATTTGTAGCTGATTCGCAGTTATGCGGGGATCGGATGTTAAATAATATAAATATGAAATAATATTAGAGTAAATAATATTAAATAATATGATAGGATATTAAAATAATATGGGGTATAAAATAATGCTTTTCACCGTGAACAAATCACGATTTTACGCACGAGTCGTTTGGACACATGGATGGTGAATTTACCTATGGGCGTTAGAATTCAGTAAAACATTGAAATTCTCATTATATGTAGAGGGGTGAAAGCTTACTCGAGCAATCGACCACAAATTTTACATTGAACAAGCTCTTTCTCCCTTTAGAAAATTTTAGTTTTTAACTGAATTTTAACACACGATAGCAATATTATCGACACTCTGCCTAAAATTTTTCATATGTATCATTGAACTGTTTAATTTCTTGCATCTAAAAACAAATTTTACGAGACACTCTTACTTTAAGATTTGGTGAACACCTCAATACATAGATTAAGCAGCACTTACCCTTCCGTTCACGAAATAACCGTCATTTTCTTTTATTTGCTTTTCCAATCGCTCCATATAGAAAGGAATCGTTTCTCGATTCAATAATTCGATCTTTTTCTTTTTAGATTCTTCGTTGGTTTCATAGTGAGAGTTTGTGATTGCTGAAATACAATTAAATGAAAGCGTAATTTAATAGTTCAATAATTTACAAATTACGAAAGAGTAAATTGCTCCAACTGGATTGCATTTTGCAAAAAGGAACCAGAAGCATTGGAATGTTGCTAAAATTGTGCGTCTTCATCCATTGTAATATAACTATTGAAATCCTGAAAAAATATGAAATTTACATAGCAATTTTTATCCTAAATTTACAATTTTTATTGAGTATAATAGAAACTGTTTATAGACATTCAGGGTTTTCTTCCAAGACAAAAGAAGCTGCACAATAAATTCAGCATTTAAATACTTTTGGTTCCTTTTTGCAAAATGAAATCCAGGTTTTCCTCTTCTTTTTTCCCCCTAGAGTAGAAGTTCCGGAATAGATAGAAAGTACACACTGAATATTATGTTGGACATTACTCCAAATTCAAGTTTGATCTCTCAAGCATGCCCTTAAAAACAAGAAAATAATGCAGAAATCACCACGGTTATTACCTAGCCGCATATCATCAAACGTGCCCACGGTCGCGTCAATCAATAAATCCTCCCAGTCGTCTTTTCCAGCGAGGCCGCATTTTTTAGCATAGTAACGGCAAATCGCAGAAGTCTGAGTGGCAACTTTACCATCAACTTCCAAAACGGGCAGCTTCCCAAAAGGTGTAGCTGGAGGAAATTTGAAAAAAAACAGACATGAAACATGTAAAAAAAAACAACTTAATCGGCCCGAAACATTAACAGAGAAACAAGTTAAAACGGGACTAAGGCCGCAAATAATAACAAGAAGCACATAAAATAAAATAAGAAACCCGGGACGTTTCGCAGGGATCACACCCGCATTTTCAACCGGCAAAACAATAAAAATTAAAAGAAAGGACGCTATGAGCCTCACCGTTGTTATTGTGAGAATGTGAGAATCAAATAATGAAACTCAAAATGTGAGTTTCAAAATAACAACGGTGAGGCTCATAGTGTCCTTTCTTTTAATTTTTATTGTTGTGCCGGTTGAAAATGCGGGTGTGATCCCTGCGAAACGTCCCGGGTTTCTTATTTTATTTTATGTGTTTCTTTTTATTATTTGCGGCCTTAGTCCTGATTTAAGTTGTTTCTCTGTAAAACACGTAAATAAACATGTCGCAGGGAGTCGAAATTCGTCGACAATTTGCAAAACGCATGTCGACGGCGTAAGTCGGCAATCACGTAACTCGGTTTGCGACGTCGCAAACTTCCTGTCATACTTTATTGCGGGGAAATTTGGCAACGTTGAAATGTTGTTACGTTCTTTTGTGAGGGAAACGACGAAGTATAAGGCTCTTGCTAAACAAGTTCAAGACAAAATCATAAGTCTACAACGTACAGGACTTTAGACACAAAATTTTTATTCGTCCTCTTTTTTGAAATTCACGCGATTTGCCTTCTTTTCGTCCTTTTTTTCTATTATACTAAAAATGTAAGCCTCTGCATGCACTTACACGTAAAGCCTTTATTTATTCGATTTTCTCAATTGACAATATACCTATTTCTTTAGAAAATCATTCGCTGGGCAAGGAACTGCAACTTTTGCTTTGGCTACACCGTACGTGAAAGTTAGCTAAAGTGGTGGTTTTAATTTGATATAAGATTTTGGATCGGGGATAATATTTTCAATGGTTTTTAAGTTCCAGAAAAGTATTCGCTGTGTAAGAAACTGGTACTTTTGGCTACTCTACATTTCTCCAAGTCATAAAGCTAGGTTTCAGGACATTTTGTCAACGATTTTTTGTCCGCGCACCTTTTTTGTACAGTAGTTTACGCCCACATGTAAAATAAGCAACGGTGACTTGGTCCAAGCGTTACATGTATTTTAGTCGGTATGTAAAATTATAATGACAATATGGAAATGAGAAATTGAGAGAGAAGGAGGTGTTGTTATGGTTGCTCATTTTCTAAATGAAATGTTATTACTTTCTCCTTTTGAATCATCTTTTTAAATTGTCATTGGTGAATATTTGGTTTTATTTCTATCCTTAAAATATTCGATGTACAATATATCTTATATATGTATAGGTACTTTTTTTATTTTTTTTTTATTTTTTCTTTACGAAATTCTTACTTCATGTTGAAAACATATATATTTTTAAAACGTGACAAATATTTGTAAAACCTTTTCCAAGCGACATTAATCTCAATGAGCCGCAGTTGTGCCGACAGAAACTAAAAAAATGAATAAAAGAGGAAAAAAATCCAAGAAGCGCGCGATCTTTAGTTTTAACCCATTTGTACATCGATCTTTTGGAGTCAAATACGTCAAATTTTGAGCGTTTCGCGTACCCCTCGTTGCAGCACAATAAAAGTACAAAATGTAAAAGAAAAAATTAAAGTGCTTTGGAAATCATTAAATTTGACACGGAACCACCAATATTTAAAAAACACACATTATATTATTATTCTACTTTGATAAATTTATACATATTTTTTCCCCATCAATTTAGATGAGAATAATCAATGCAGAGTGTGCAGACATTTCAAAATCCCGAGTTAAAAAACGCTGACTATGCGAGTATAAATATTAAAGCCGAACAGAGCGGAGCGGCGCGCTGCCAGCGCGAGAGGCTCACTGTCGCCTACAAACCTAAGTGGATACCTCACGCATTGCACAATGCTTGAAGTATCCACTTAGGTTTGTAGGCGCCAATGCGCGTTTTGCGCTGACCGCCCGCCCGCCGTGCAGCGGCGCTTGAAGCAACTATTTCACAACAGAGGTGTTGCACAGTATTATACGAAATTGAACGTATTGAGAATGACAGGCATCCTTTAAAAATACAGATCTTTCCTCGCAAAATAAATCAAGATACTTATCGCACACAGAAAAAATCTAAGAGCCTTTGCCTGTGGCAAATATAGAGGTTTATCCGGTTCAGGTATAACAAGGTGGGAATTTCTTGAAAGATAATTAACTCCTGTCACACCAAAGAAGTGTAGAGAGTTTAAGTGAATTTTGTTGCTAGCTAGAGTGGTAATTTTAATTTTATAACAAATTTTGGATCGGTGATAATATCTACGAGTACGCTTCATAAATTATAACTTAAACCGAGAAAGTGCGTATCAGTACCTCTCAGTTTAGTGAAGAAGAGATGAAAAAGGCGAATGTGGAATTTGCCCTGCATCCTTACATGGAATTGCTATTTCGGCAGATTGAAAAATAAAATCTTACTTGGTTTTATCTTGGGCCAATCCTTGACAAAGTCGATTCTTTCATCGATAAATTCTTCGTTGGCGTACGATAGAATAAAACGGATTGTTTCGCCAGCACCTTTCAACGAGAAGTACGTTAGTTTTGGAGGACCCATGGCGCTTTTTCTGCAAAAAATCGAGAAAACATTTGCTGCTTATCATCGCACAAAGTCACCATACTTTCGAGCTAGGAATAACGGCACCGTAAGAACATTTGAATTTGTTTAAATTTTCTCGCCTCCAATATTCATTTTTGAGGAAGGTTATAAAATTTCTTAACATTTTTGGATACTTTCGATGAGGTTGCAAACATATATTGCGGTTCTTAATTTCATACCTTGTCCAGTAGTCTATTGAAAAGTGGAAATTTCAAACCTGATAAGTGTCATCAGGTGTTGCAAAGTTTATGCATAATTAACTGTGAAAAAATTTGAAAAAACAAAAAAAANCAAACTTAACCTTAATTTATTTCGAAATTCAAAAGTAAGAGACATCTAAAATGTAAACGCGGTACAACTATTCGCGCAAGATGGATGTCCACATTGCATATGAAAAATGTAAGACGCGATGCCGTTAGTCGTGAACTCGCAATGCTCTGCTCTAGTTTGAAGCAACATTACAAATAACACAAACGCAAACAAACACAATATGGAAAATGGAAATAAAGCGAGAGAAAGGATGCGCTTTAACGACGGCGCAGAAATACAACTATTCGTACTTGATGGACATCCGGGCTGCATCTGAAAAATTGAAGGCGCGATGACGCGAAACGTGAGCTCTCAACGCTCTGCTTTATGCTGTCAATGAAGCGTCGCTCTGATTCGGGAGAAAAGTAAAAAAAAACGGCCTAAAGACATCTCTCCTATGTATTACTCACGCAGTGCTTGAAGCACCATTACGAATAAGACAAACGGAAACAAACACAATATGGAAAAAGAGGGAGGGAATGGATGCGTGTTTACGACGGCGCAGAGATACAACTATTTGTACTTGATTGACGTCCGTGCTGCATCTGAAAAATTGAAGGCGCGATGACGCGAATCGTGAGCTCTCAATGCTGTGCTTCATGTTCAATTTTGCAATTTTTACTCCGTGCGATCAATAAACTTTGAACCTGAAAATAGCGTAAAGTTGTGCTGAATTGCCAAAATTTTCTGAACCCCTCTCCACGTAGGGAATGCTCTGCCAGGAAATATCACATTACGCCCCTTTAACCAGCCAAGGGTCTACGCCCTCAGATGCGAGCCAGTCCGATCCTGGCTTCCCCTTCAGTGGGCCGAAGAATTCGGTTGTGTGCACCGAACAAAACCTGGTTCCATATGCTCTTAACTAGCGTGGATGAACCGAACTTTTTTTTAGTGGCGGGTTTAAGGATGGTTCGAGTATTTTTATCTCGCCCAAATGCAAGGCTATAGGGGTCATCTATAAATATTGCCGTGATAGCGAAGAGAGCATTAAGTGTCACATTTTCGCAATCGGGTTTCCTTCCAAATTCGTCTGATCTCTTTTGGATGAAATCACCGAAATAGCTAAAACAGCAAAATTCAACATATGAGAAAGCTGCAAGCGCGCAAAAAATGACGTGGTTTCAGGCAAAACAGCAGTAAGTGACATTATTCCTCCAGAGAGTCAATTGAAAACAGTGCTTCCAGGTAAAGTGCAGCCTTCTTCTGCCAATTTCTATCCTGAAAATGTGTTCTCCTTAATCCTCACCACCTACAGTCCTTAACTCCTTACCACTTGCAAATCTCCATTTAACCGTCAAAACACGGTAATGAGATCTATTTGCGGTCGACCTATCAATTTTTTAGAACTCAACATTGAAACATGTGAATTTCATCAACACCCTTCGTGCGAATTTTCAAAATTCCTGTGCCCGGCACCTGTTCTACTCAGTGGCGAGGAGTGAATAATCGACTGTCGATATTTCCCCACTTGAAGTTGTTGTCTAGAGAATCGATTATTAAGGCGTTCGATGCGAACGCCCATCTTATCGATCCTTTTACATGAGTTTAAGGTGATTCGATGGACGCCATATTTTGTGTCAGAACGGCATGCGATATATCGCATCAATTGGTACCATTTTTTCAGCTACTCGTCACTTTTCTCCAATTTTGAGATCGCAATTCTGTTGTCAGGAGACTAAAGCACTCACTTACCAATTTTAGCAAAGAAATTCAATGTAATAAAAGCGTGGTTTTTTTAGAGAGAAAATATCGCATTCGAGTGCAGTTTCGATATCAGTATCGAATGCGATGTTTTCTCTCTAAAAGAAACTACGCCTCTATTACGTCGAATTTTTTTGCTAAAATTGGCAAGTGAATGCTTTAGTCTCCTGACAACAGAATCGCGATCTCAAAATTGGAGAAAAATGACGAGTAGCTGAACAGATGGAACCAATTGATGCGATAAATCGCATGCCGTTCTGACACAAAATATGGCGTCCATCGAATAACCTTAAATGGGAGAATTATCGATATATCGTAACACGCCACTGGTTCCACTTTCTCCTGGAGAGAAGGAAGGAAGCAGCTGCTTTCGCGATAGAGAGCCAACTATTTCTCGAGCAAAACTAACGCAACGAAGGAGCCGAGGATAAGGGATGGGGAACGAGAGGGGTAGGAAAACATTTTCTCGCCACTTAAGTTGGAAATTAGTGCAAATCTCTCTCCGGTTCATTTTTAGACTCAAGTTTGTTACAATTATCTTGGCGCGCTCTCTGCAAACAATCCCTCCGAGATCGCAGCGCCCGATTGCCGGGTTGCGGCCGCGCTGTTTGAAGGCGCTTTTATTGCCAGAGTAACTCGTCTTTTCGAACTGAACAATTGGACCTTAGAAACTTGTAACGCAAGATTTTCTTCCAGCATACAGCGTATGAATGGACCGCGTTAAGCAGAATGGAACCAAGCCACAACAGCTGTTGCCAAATTCAATAGGGCAATTACATTTTTGACATAAATACGGTTGTGCGGATTTTTGTGGAATTTCAGATAATTTTCTACTTAGTACGAAGCAAATGCTTTAAACCGTTCTGAAGAGTTCGCACAAATGATTTCTTGTATGAAATTAAATTGCCCAGTTAAATTTGGCAATAGCCAAACTTGGTTCTTTTCTGCTGAACGCGGTCCAAATAAGATGAAAGCTGTGATTTCACACTTTCCATTCACTTTACTGCAGACAAAATATTTTAGTGTTATGTTTAAAATCGTTTCTGAAGCACCCTCCCTTTAAATCAGCAACATTTCGGATTTAAAAAAGATTCTCTACTCTTAATTATTTTTATGGCAATATTATTACGGACATATTTTGAAAATATTTCTTACACTCTCCGCAGACATTTTCGACTGTGTTTTAACCATGCTTTTATTTCAATAAATTTTAGAATAAAAAGTCATAGCATTTAAAAAGTGGCAAATTCAGCATGGCAGAAACCTCAAAGTTTCATTGCCAACTCAACTTTTATGAAAATCATAGAAATATATTGTTAGGATGCATTTGCGCATGTTACTATTATTTCCAGATGTTTTGTGGCAAATCATACCGCTCTCGTAAAGATCTTAATTTAAAAGTTATGCTTATATTTATGTTTTCACAATCGATGACCAAGTATGCATAACAATACGTTCAATTATCATGTTTCTTACGTTTTTTTATGCTTTACTTTTATCAACAGTAATAAGATATCACCAATCAAAATAATCACTCTGTAGCATTTACATTAAAAAAGAAGATGAAGAGAAGGAAGATCGGAAGTTGGACGATTTTGGTAGCTGGTGCAGCGCGAAGTATTTTTTTAACGGCAACTTACAAAAAATAATTCTTAGAGAAACATCATTACAGTAATACAATATTTATATTTTGTTAACTTTCCCCTCTTCCATTATCCATTGTATGGCGTCTCAGAATTATTGATTTTAAGATTGTTTTCCTTTATTTTGTGCAAATCTACGAGTTCTGTTCGCTGATTTTTCCATGGAAGTTAATTTCCAACTGTCTGCCTGAAGCAAAAAACAGCGTTATTTCCATACAGACAGGCGTATTCCTTTGCCTTTCACTGTTAATTAAAAGAAGATGCAGTAGTTCGTGAAATAATCCAGTTACAGCGAGGCTTACGGGTAGAATCAAGCTTTATCTACGCCACCAAGAGAGGGGTCAGGATTCCGCACAGTGGATCGCTTTGGAAAATTGTTAGAAATGTAATTTCTTTTATGAAATTGATGTCTGAAATGTTTTACCTACACATTAGACTTCTAACACTATTCTGACCCCAAAAAAGAACGTCTTGACTGTGAGGTTTCATAATTCTTCTTGCTATTTTATGTTTCAAAGGAAAATGGAACACTGGAAAAAAAATGCATTGGATCTAGAGGCCAGACTCTTGAAAACATTGACAAGAAAAAGGACTCTTGATTCAATCAGATTTAAGCTTAAATCAAAAGGAAATCCGCTCAAATTAAGAGGCTTGGTTCTTTGCTTTGAGCTTAAATCTGATTGAATCAAGAGTATTTTTTCTTGTCGATGTTTTTAAGAGTCTGGACTCTAGATCCAATGTGGTTTTTTTTATAGTGAAGAAAAAAATCACGAGTTTTTAGAGAAAATTCCCTATGCGATGAAAATAATGGAATGAAAATCCCGAGGATTATGTTTATCGGTTTTCATTAACAAAATGAAATTTGAAGAGAAATGTGAAACATTAGGCACATATCGAAATATGTAAGTTTTTTATCTTTGCTCTTTAAAATGAATTCCTCGTTTAGAAAACGTTTTATTTGAAACAGAAGAAGCTTCCATTGAGTGTGACGCCCTCATGACGGTTTCGTATACCTCGTGTTCCTCTTGTAAGAAAGAATTCTCTATAAAAATATGCAGCGTACAATGGTATTATAAACGCTTTTAAGATCCTGAAAGCACATTTCTCATGAAATTTTCAGCACGTCTTAAAACATAGAATTTATAAAATTTTAAAATTTAAATGTACCAAAGGCATGTAAGAAGGAAGGAACAAAGGAGAGTCCGTGGATTTGAAGAGTTATTCCTCCCTAAATATTGAAAACCCGTGTAATTCTCGCCATAAATTTACAGAATCCCGTAAACCGTCAAAATTTGACTACCAACCTAGGCAGTTGATAAAACGCCTGATTTGAATAAACGCCGTCGACAAATATATGCCTTCCATACTTTTTCAGATAATTTTGTTCGTGATCTCACTTGAAGCTCCTGAAAATTTCAAAATGTTAAAGATTTAAATGTACTAAAAACATGTAAAACGGTAGGAACAAGGAAAGTTCGCTGATTAGAGGAGTTATTTCCCCCAAAATATTGAAAACCCGTGAACTCCTCGCCGTAAATTTACAGAATTCGTAAACTGTCAAAATTTGACTATCGGCTTAGGCAATTGATAAAATACCAGATTTGACTAATTGCCTTCGACAGATATAAATCTCTGTCCAAAAATCCATTTATCGAGTCCCACCGTGCGACAATTACGAGGCCGGATAGAATTTTTAAAATTTTAAAATTTAAATGTACTAAAGGCATGTAAAAAAGAAGGAACGAAGGAGAGTTCGTGGATTTGAAGAGTTATTCCTATTCCCAAAACATTGAAAATTCCTCGCCATAAATTTACAGAATTCCGTAAACCGTCAAAATTCGACTACCGGCTTAGGCATTTGATAAAATGCCTGATTTGACTAATTGTCTTTGGCAGATATAAATTTCGATCCAAAATTTTATGGATCGAGTCCCACCGTGCGACAGTCGCGAGGCTGGTCCAGCGGCATTTTTAATGCAGCCTCTGCTCCCTCCGAGTGCGAAGTAAGAGATCATTTGAATTGAAAACAAATAAATATAAATAAGAAACGAGAGAGCTGAACCGGCATAATCGATTGTAAAATAAATCGCCCCTCGCCCTCAGCCCCACCCCCAGCGCGCTCCTGCGGGATTTCGTCTAATCTCCCCAGCGCCTAATTAAAAAGGAAAGCCGGAGCCGCGGGCGATGAGGGATGCTCAGCATAGCGGAATCGAATTAACTTCCTATCCATAGAGGGTAAAGTATCGAACTTCGACTCATCGAATCGTAGGTTTTTGAGGCTGATATCGGTATAAATTGTTCGGAGGCGAGGCGTGAATGATCGATTATTGATATTTCCCCATTTGGAGCTATTGTAGAGAATCGATTATGAGGGTGTTCGTTGTGAAAACCCTGTATCGATCATTTTCCATAGGTTTAAATGGTTGGTCAATGAATATACACAGGAAAAAAACACATTGGATCTAGAGTCCAGACTCTTAAAAACATCGACAAGAAAAAGTACTCTTGATTCAATCAGAAACTAGCTTAAATCAAGAACCAAGCCTCTTAATTTAAGCGGATTTCCTTTTGATTTAAGCTTAAATCTAATTAAATCAAGAGTCATTTTTCTCGTCAATGTTTTCAAGAGTCTGGACTCTAGATCCGTCGTGTTTTTTTTCCAGTGTATTGCAAATCACGCTGCGCCACTGAAATCGTAGTTTCATAGACAAAAGATCGTAAATCCATTTGAAGGGCTTGGATGAGAAGAAGTGCATTCTAAGCAGTTTTTGGAAAATTGAGAATTTAATAATTTCAACCAAAACTAGTGTGAGTGTGTATTTTGTGGAAATTTTACAACACAAATTCAATTTTTGAGCATTAAAAATTGAGTTTGAACTTTCTTTCCGTGATGAGGCTCCCTATAATTTTTTAAGCACGTATCTCTCAAAATTGCAAAAACTGCATTTATGCGTCTTGTCCTTCGAGTCCCTTATTTTAACACTGCAAAATTTACATTCACAAATTTCATTTTGAAATGGTAATTTTTCCTACGAAGAGCAATAGAGGGGGTTACTCTCCGAAAATTTTACGATTTTTTCCTTTAATTACACACGAAAAACAAACAAAATTCTGAATAGAAATCGCGAGGTTACATTTTTTTAAAATACTATTTTGTTAGAGTCAATTTCGTAACCATGGTATGAATTTGTATTCCTTCGTCGAGGCAACAACGAAATGAGGTGTCAAAACATGATGGTGCTTCATAAGACGCCTGTAATTATAACTAACCGTTGTGTAACCGTAAAGTGTTTTACCGATTTGTAATAATTTTACCAAGATCTTCGTGAAATCATCACTTAAATGCCACTATCATTGATTACACCACATAGTGGCTTAATTCTGGCGACATAATGGTAGTAAGATCACAATTGAGGGGCTTGGGGGACAAGGAACATAAGTGCAGTTTTTAAAAAATTAAATTCAGTCATTAAAGTCTTTTCAGTTTTTAAAGTCATTTTGAACTTTCTTTTCGCCATAAGGATCCGTGTAATTTCGAAACTTCAAACTTGTATTTCTCGAAATGTCAAAAACTGCACTTATGCGCATTGTCCTGCAAGGTCTCTCCATTATTGTTTGGGTAAAATTTGGGTAATTTTTCTCATTGTGAATTAACTTTATTAATTCTTTAACTAGCTGAAGGCCGACAGTATGGGTTTTTGAACATAAATTGAGGCGATCTCTGGATATATTTGACGTGAAAATACCTGATTTTCAATTTCATGAAAGTTCCCTCGCCTGATTAACATGAAGGGAAGCATCGAACTTCAATGAATCGACTTTCGAGCTCTCGAGACTGCGATCTATTATGCCGAGCCTGAGGGGTGCGCGGATTAAGGGGTGTGTATCTTGGGCGTGCAGGTTATGAATTTCAATGACGTTTCGGGGTGAGACCGCGGGGCGATCATCTTTGTCCTGCAGTTTGATCACCGGAAATGGACTTCGCAAATGCGATGCTCGTCGCTTGGGGAAACGGGCTCCCGGTTCCTCGTTAATCACGGCGATTCGAAGGGCGCTGTTTCCATGTGGGAAATGCCTTACGCGCTTAGTTTGAGTATAATTTAGCGCAGAAAACCAGTGTTTTCTGCGAGAGATTGGGCAAATTCATTCCTCTGATTGCGACATTCGTATTTACTACTCGTTTTTTTTATTAAAAGAAAACTAGCAGATATTGTCTTTTGAAGTTGTCAACCAAAGGACAGGGTTATTTTGTGTTTTACTTCCCGTATAAACCAAACTTTTATATTGGAATTTTTTTCTGTTGTTTGATTGATCTGTGTTGCATAGCTTAATACTGAAGGCGCGATGATTTCAAGCGCACTTTTCCATTCATGCGACATTTTGACGCCGCCGGCCGCTCTGCGCCATATAAAATTACCGTAGATTCCTGGATGCCACTGTTCATACTCAATTCTCATCCTAAATGCACACATAAAATATTGAAGGCACTTTGACCCCTGTTTTGCTTCGTATGTGCAAATTGCGACGCGACGCTTTGCTTCATTGCCGTGGTTTTCGTGATGCTTTCTTGAAAGTTAGGTTTTCGACTTGGTACTGTCGGACGAACTCCGTTCCGTGGAGTTCTTGTAAGCATTGGGGATTTCAGATTCAACTATTGGAAGTCAGGAACTTAACTCTGTCTTTGAAAGATAGGGTCGCAAGTGCGCCTTCAATATGTCGTGTATGCAATACTTACAGTCATCGAACACGAATAGTTGCATCAAGAAATCCATGGCAATGAAGCAAGGCGTCGCATCGCGTCACATCGCACCTTGCACATACGAAGCAAAAAGGAGGCCAAAGCGCCTCCAATATTATACATATGCAATTAGGAAAAGAGTAGAGTACGAATAGTGGTATCCAGGAATCTATGGTAATTTGATACGGCGCAGAGCGGCCGGCAAAATGTCGCATGTATGGAAAGGTGCGTTTGAAATCAGCGCGCCTCCAGTATTGCGCTATGCAAAACAGGTCAATCAATAAACAGAAAGAAATTTCAACTTAAAAGTTTGGTTAATACGGGAAGTAAAACACAAAATAACCCTATCTTTTGGTTGATAACTTCAAGAGAATATGCCAGTTAGTTTTCTTGAAAAAAATTAATAAAAAACGAGTGGTAGATACCAACGTCGCAAACGGAGGGAAGTATTCTCCCAGTCGCCTCCCCATTGTTTTCTGCGGTAAATTCACCTCAAACTCTATTAAAATCAACACACAATTTTGTTGGATCGTGTTTCACTCCCTATATAAACCAAAAGAAACACAAGAACAGAAATAAAGTTATCAGTATAGGGTATATTCTTTTTCCCATTGTCTTCTGCGTCCATTTCATTGTCTATCAATGCCAATATCCAGTCCGCAACGGGTCGATTGTTATGATTTGTTATCGAATGAACTTGATCGATATATCCCTATCCTGCCAATGCTATTTATCGATCAAGATCATTCGATAGCGATTCAACAATTGACCCACAGATGTGACAAGAAAACCGGAAAATCGCGAATCGGGATTCGTGTTCCTCGATGTACGCCTTCGTCATCCTCTGTTTGATCTCAACTATTCGACGGCAGAGTGACGTCGGATCGCGGCCGCGGCAAAAAAAACCGCAGAACACCAATGAAACCGAACAGCGTTTACGCGGTTTTGCCGACCGCGGCACAAGATGACGTCGGGCCGCGGCCGCATCACAAAAACCGCAGAACACCAATGGAATCGTACGGCGTTTACGCGGTTTTGCCGACCGCGGGCGCAAGAGGGCCCGACGCGCGGCGGCCGGCACTCGAAGAAATTAAAAGTTAGCGCGGCTCGGAGCGTGTCGCGAGTAACTTAATTACAAGCTAACGACTCGGCACAACTCACAACTCAAAGCAAACGGAATTAAATTAACAAATAACTACAAAGTCGGGACGCCAGAAAAATGAAGTCGCACATCCGCGCCCCGGCCCCGGCCCCGGCGTCGTCGTCGAATTAAAAAGCTCGACTCCTCCAAACTTTCCGAGTCGAGTAACTTAATTTGCCTTAAATACCTCGGACGCTCCGGCTCCGCTGAATGATCCGCAACTTTTTCCCGACTTAAGTCGGGGGAGTTTGCACGCAAGTGCAGCTTAATGGGATCCTCCGAAAGCATTTCTCTTGTTCTCGTGAAGGGGAGACAAATCTTCGGCCGTCTCGTGGAGTAACTTATCTTGCGCGCCTGGCGTAGAAGTAGAGACAAAGAGAGACCCTCTGTTAGGATTTTGGCAATGGTGGAAGCTTTTACTTTCGGGACTGCAGTATTTAACTGTTGGCTTACCAGTTACTACATAGTAGGAAAAAGTGACCAAAAATTGGACGTATTTCAGTCAAACGGAACTACGTGCATTAAGACATGAGCCCTGAGACCCATAAGGATTTATGCATAATAGGGCTCACGTCATAATGCACATAGTTCCGTCTGACAGAAATACGTTCAATTTGAGTTAATATAGGAAGTAAAACACGCTGTAGGTATTCTAATTTTTTTTTTCTTTCAAAAAACATTTCCTTCCTTTTTTCTTTCATTTTTTTTTCAAGCATATCATTTCGATGTTGCCACGAAAAAGACCTAAGAACATATCGACGCACAGACAATCGAATCAATGGGAGAAGTCGGACAAAACTTGGAAAGTGTAAAAGCGTATAACTTCGTTCATACAAAACTTTGAGGTTTTAAAAGTGGCTCCATTGATCTCTAAGTGGATTTCTTCAGAAGCACCCTTTAACATTTAAAATGTGACGAATTAAATGCAAAAAAATTGCAGTTTTAGTTAAAAATTTTAAGTCCAACCTCTCCGATTGACTCAATCAACTGTGCGACGGTGAAATTAACAAACCACGATCTCGGTTTGTGACGTTGCACACTTCTCGTCATAGTTTATTTTATAAATGGAAAAGTACTCTCAGAGTCAATTCTTGATAAAACTTCCGTGATTTTTCTTCTCTTTGCGAGGAAAGCTCTGTGAAACTTTCAAGGAATGCTATTAATTGTTCTCCTCCAAAAAAATAAGCGGAGATATTTAAACCCCGCTAACGAGATACGTAGTCTGGTAGTTTCACCGTCGATGGGCATCAAAATTTTGGCAACGTCCCGCAAATTTTTAAGTGTTAAGTGACATCTTGACGACATCTTTGGCAATACGGTGCGGTGCTGTGTCAATTATTTTCCGGCTAGAGTAAATGACGTTAACTTTTAACTGGATTTCTTCGCTCGTTACATTCCACGCCAAAGTCAGAGCGGAACTAGGGGATCCGATTCTGAGCTGACACGATGTCATTTTCGTTCTCGGTGTTGCAAATTGTCACGTGTGTCTCCAGTTGTTCTCAGAAATTATTTTTAGAAAAAAATTCGGCTTAATTTCATTTTGACCACAACGAATAATGAGTCACTAAACCATGAACGGATTTTGACGCAGGAATACATTTTGGCAAAGGTAAATGACGCGTAAAACACGATGCACACATTACAAACGCAAAAAAGTACCTTAAGAACCGAGAAATATACATTTAAAAAATCCTAACTTTTCCAAAAAATTAAAACGAACCGAACCGAATGATGTCATCCGGCACCAATCACAAAAATGGATTTTTACGACTTCCGTCAAATGTCTTTCTACTCTCCGTATATGTATTACGAAAACAATAGGAAAGTCGGAACTTCATCTTCAGACTTAAGAATCAAATCTCTCTCATGCTACCTATCGTATACCTATCGTCGTCGTGTATCGTTAACAAGCAAAAATTTCACATCAAAATACGTTTTATTTTAACAAGCATCAGTAGAAAATGAGAGGAGAAAGCGATTTGACTGCCGGAGTGCAATGAGTGCATCACTTCCATAATTTCCCCGCTATTCCGGCGCGTTTGAAATTCCCTCTAGTTTCCGGACTTCTTGAAAGCGGGCTTTCACACTTATAGAATTTTTGCTTTTTAGAATTTTTACACAGCTCCTATTATTTTAAGCTAATCTACATGAATCAAGCATCAAAACACGATTTTGTGACCAGCGCAATTGACCCATTTAACTTGACGTCACGACTATTTGCACGTATTTCTGTCAAACGGAACTAAGCGCCATAGGGGGAGGAAGGTAGAGAGGGGCGTTTGGATTGGCGGCGGAATCGGGCGTCGGGTTCATTCCGTCCTATACTCGCAATGCTTTTCCATGCGCTTAGGTCCGTTTCACAGAACGCACTATTCGGCATTCTAAATTCCCCAAAAGGAACTCAAATTGGCGCTTAGTTTCGTTTGACAGAAATACGTCCAATTGAACTCGTGAGGAAGCAATCGGCGAGGTCACTAACCTCCGAATCGTAACTGGCCCCGTGATTAAAAGAAACAAAACGCTCTAAGCGATGATCAATACCAGGAAGAAATCGCCGCATCATCGAGTATGATCGGGTCCCCCGGCGCGTTGTTAACATCGGGGAAGATGCGACTGATGCGAGAGCGAGAAGTGGTTGTATCCTGGATTGCAACCCCTCGGCCTCGGCGCGGCGATCATCCCCCGGACCGCGGACTGGGGCCACCCTCCTCGAGGGCGTCCCGCCCGGCGCGGCGCGAGCTTTTGTTTATGGATGAAATATCGGTTATCGGAAACGAGGAAAAAAGAAAGTCATGGTAAACAACACACGAGACGGGCTTGTTAATTTGATCGCGGTTCCGCCTCCCCCTCCTCGCTCAAGCAGGGTTGTCGCTCTGAGCCTTAAGGGTGGCTTTGACAGGAATTCATCGAAAAAGGAAAACGTGGATCGATCGACACCGGTTCCACCGAAAAGTGAAAACGTGAATCGAGCGACACCGGTTCCATCGAAAAGTGAAAACATGGATCGATCGACACCGATTCCATCGAAAAGTGAAAACATGGATCGATCGACACCGATTCCATCGACAAATTATTAAAAAACCGGTGACGATTCGATCGACATGAATCGATCGAAAAACGAAAATGTGAACCAATCGACGTGAACCGATTCGATCGACAAAATTTGATGGATTCACATGTTTGTCGATCGGGTCACAGATTTGTCGATCGATTCACGGGTTTGTCGATCGATTCACGGTTGTCAATCGAATCCGTGTCGATCGAATCGCGTCGATCGGTTCACGTTTTGGTATGTTGATCAATTCATGTCGATCGAATCGGTGTCGATCGATTCACGTTTCCATTTTCCGATCGATTCATGTAGATAGAATCCATACTCTTATTTTATAATCACAGACGGTTTACAGAGGAAATTTGGAGTATTTGCGAGCATTAGGGCGCAAAACCACTTTTTTCCCACAGACTGATTGCGATGGACGTACGTTGGCTAAAAAAAACATCAACATACTGTCTTACCTCTCTTTTTCTACCTTTTCAGGAACCCCAAAAACCTATTATTTTTAAAGTTGTTGTTTTTTAATTTTTTTTTTTTTTAAATCTAAAGCTTAAGGTAGCCGTTGAAGATATATTACGGGACAAATCGTCGCTCCTCTGACGTAAGGGCGTATTTCGATTTCAACGTAAGCCCTCTTCCGCATATAACCCCATGCTTTTCAAGGCCCATGTGGAAATGGAGATACGCCCATACGTCAGAGGAGCGACGAAATTAGAGTTGATGAAATTAGAGTACCCCCATAGGCATAGTACAGACGTCATCTGCCGCGGTGGTCCATACCATGGTTTCTTGTTTGCTTCATACTTCGAGATGTCCGCACTCTCCCTAAATAGATACTCTAACTCGCGCCTATAGGACAAGCGTATAATTTATGAACCAATCAGCACCGACATGGCAATATTCCTACGTAAATACTCAAGTCTAATTTTTGATCCTTCCATTAATCCTCTTTCGGCACTACCGTGGCAACACTGGGGCCGGTTTAGGTTAATAAGCACATAAGGTAGGGTGTCGGTGCTTGGTGTTCTCCCGCATGACTCACACTCACCAGTCACCCTGCGAAGATGCGTCCCGGTGAGTGGTGCGCCGGCCGTGTCCTCGCGCAACTACATTGTATTAGCCGCTGCAGTCCGGATAATCCCGGCTGATTCGATTTATCCCATTTATCCTTGCCGGAAGTCTCGTTACGTTGATTTGACGAACTCACGCTTCCGCCGTACNGGGGGGGCGAGAAATCATCCCCCGGGAGGCGCCGGTCGCGAGAGAAGGGCTGAGGGATGATTCGTCAGAACGAGGATGAACCGTTCGATCGCTCGCGGAAATATGAGCGCCCGGACGACGGAATATGATTGTTGAAAAGTTGGTGTACGGGGAGTTTTGAAAGAAAACGAAGAGACAACCAAACGGACCAACTCTTTGCCTTTGCTTGGGGTTTCGATCATTTTCATGCCAACAGAGGTTGGGAAGTTGTATTTCTTCGGTCAGAGGCAATTTTTCAAATTGGCGGCACTGTTAATCCTTCATGTAACCCTCTATTCTCTGAAACATGATCTAATTTTGGATTTTGGATTCTGAGGAACGCAAAGCTATGTTGTAGCTTTTGTAAAACATTTAAATTCAAATATTTTGTGACAAAACTTCAAAATGTTGATATTCGTATTTTTAAAAACGAAAAAAATTGATGTAAAAAGCTACTTTTATTAAGAGGTTCAGTACTAATTTTGCGCCAGAATCTCCGAGCTGCGATTTACTTTTTTCAAGTTCAGAACTTCCAATTTGGTGACTGACGAATCACAGCGTTGGTGCGTGATTTTGGTACCGCCGCGTAAGGTGGTTCTAAAAAAGGTTCGATTCATCGAAAACCAATGGATCTGATTGATCGGATCCGGTAGCAACGGTGTCCACTATAGTGTTTTAGTGATTGATGAAACGAAACGGGACAGAACTCCCCAAAGAGGTTTGGAACTTTAAATAAAATTCGCTTAAATTTGCAGCACTATGCACAAAGGAATGATTCTGTAAAAAAAAATCAGTAAAAGATGCATCGCAACGAAATCGCCCTTACACCACACAGTGGATCGAGTCAATGGGAGAGGTCAGACATGATTTAAAAACTTTGAAAGCGAATATCTTCATTAATCTGAAATGTTGATGTATTAAATGTAATTTTATTGATTTTCTCGTAAACTTTTCCAAAAGAAACACTCCTTAAAATTAAAATTGTGACGAGATAAACGTAAAATTTTTCAAATATTATCAAAAATTGCATGTCCGACTTCTTCCAAAGCCTCGTTCCGCTGTGCGCCAGAGGGGCGACGATCCGTCCGGTTGATACGGTTTCCGAGCCCCCAATAAAGTCACATACCGAATACACGAGGAAAACCAAGCCGAGCCATAACTAATTATCATTACGATTATGGCGTTGACAATTNGCGATAAGACATAGCCGACCAATCACGCTCCGCCTTTTAACCTATGTCATCTATGTCGATCCGACAAACAAAACATTTCAATAATCGCCCCGCAGGGAGGAACAGAATCGCCCATGGAGAGCATAGGCGGGAGGGGGAGGGAGGGGGCGAAAGGGGTGCCCCCCCGTTTACCTGAAAAAAAAGGAGGAGGGAAAGGAGAATGAAGAAATGGACGAATTTCTGCCAAACGGAACTATGTGCATTATGACGTGAGTCCTGTTATGCACATATTCTAATGGGTCTCAGGGCTCATGTCTTAATGCATATAGTTCCGTTCGGCAGAAATACGTCCACACGGAAAAAACGAGCTTAGGGTTGGGACCTACATGTTAGTGCTGGGCACTAACGAGGGTTAGATCAAATGGAGCCAGCAAGTCAGAGTAGTGCTGGGCACTAAACAGCCCGAGGCTGGGTCACTAAGGAAGAAGTAGTGTCAAGCCCTAAAGTGACTTTGGAGCGAGCGTAAAATATGAAACGCCTCCGCCTGGGATCAAACTCGGGTTGCGCCGGTGGAAGACCAGCGCGTTACCACCAGGCTATCGTGGCTCCGACGTCTCTGGGGTGAATTTACACCTGTTAAGCGCAACTACGTCTCGCGGCATCTGATTAGCACTACTCATGTTCAGTGCTCACCTGTACTGCCTTCCGGTGTTGAGCTGTACAGCGCTTAGACGCCAGCCCTCAACTACTCCCCACTAAACGGCCAGTAGTGCTCAACACTAGTCTTGTTTTTTCCGTGCAAATAAAGAAAGAAGAAACGGAAACTGGAAAAAAAGTTTGCTCGTATGTACCAAAGTTCGGTGTTCCATATCATCCCAACTAATTCGGTTCGTGTAACCAAACTTGTGCGGTGAAGTGAACTGACGAACTAAGTTTGATCACATTTGCCGAACGTTCGGTTACATGCNTTTTTTTTTTTTTTTTTTTTTTTCAGCGGAGGAAAGAAAAATGAAGGATGCTTATATTTGGCAATTAATCAGGATGTAATTGACTCAAACTGCATGTAAGATAATTCAAGAATTCAAAAATTTCCTGGGAAAGGTTCCCCTTACTGAGCAAGGTATCCCTGTTTGAGCTAGGTGTCTAGATCCGCCTACCATGGAGAGAAATCTTTCGGCAAATCCTCCAAAATTTGTAAGCTATGGCCTCCAAGGTTTTTCATATTAATGACGAATCGGTTCAGGCGTAATACCTGAAGCTTAGTTGGCAACATATCCTCCAAATGTTGTAATGGTGAAAATACAAAAGCTTTGCGTGAAGTAACCGATACATTCGGTGGTGAGAGCTGAAGTTCTGAGGGATCCATACGGCTCACAAAGTGTAGCGTACACGCAGAAAGATTTCTCTCAGTGTATGTAGTGAGGTACGTCGACTTATGGTGGGTAGATACTCGACGCCTGCACTGAATTACTGGACAGGGTACAAAATCATGCACTACACTATTAATTGCTTCCTTATTAAGATTTCAAAATATCAGCAGTATACGATAAACGCATTCAACTTTTCTAAATCTAGCTCATATGTATGCATGAAGTTGAGAAAATAACGTACAAAATACGTTACCATTGTGTCTTTTTACTTTCCCTGCTCTCGAAAACCAAAGTTTACTCAAGTCGAATTGAGCATCAATTGGATTGAATTTTGCAAAAAGTAATCAAGAGCAATCCAATGTTCTTAGCAACATTGGATTGCTCTTTGTGCTACATACATTCTTTGCGATAAAATTACTGAAATCACCCGGAAAATTGAATTTACAAAGGTAATTTTCGTCTTGAAATTATAGTTTATTGGAAGTAAAGATAAAACTTCTTTAGATGATCAGTTTATATTTACAAGGTTAACAAATTCGCACAATCATAGCGACATCAGAATAATGTCGTTTCCTTTTTGCGAAATGCAATCCAATTTTGCAATCGATTTGTGTTACATTTCATCGGGTTTAAGTGCGAATTTTGATATCTTGCTTAGAAGTTAATTTCTAGACTCACCGTTGCACTAATAGTTTTCATAATATTTAGAAAGCATTTTTGCATTTTCGTAGAATTAGTTAAACGTGATCATTAAACTTATCTTTTATAGTAACTCCGAACTAGAGACGCAGAACCAAGAATGGAAACCCTAGAATTTATTAAAATTAAATGAATCACTAAAAACCATTGGTTTCAAGCCCTAAGGCAAGAAGGGCTCGATTTCTGAATCCCTGTGCCCATCGAAGGATCCAGTCTAAGCCTCCGTCCCGTTAGGGGCTTAACTTTCGACCGCATCTCGGTCCAACTCAGATGATGTACGACTCTTGGCCCACCTCGCGACAGCCTAAAGAAGGTTCGTCCGAACCAGATCACGTTTCTCGATGTTCTTTGAGGGCTTACGAACGCGGTCACCCTTTTGACAGTGGCGGCGGTTGACTTAATTTGGATTACCGCTCCTCGATAAAGTTGCCGGACCCTCGATTCGGCACTCAAATTCGTTGTTTGAATCTCGGATCTGAAATTAAAGGTATCGCGCGATTTCGCAAGACGCACTGTCAGCAAGCTGATTATTTTCATCAATAGACAAAGATATAAATTAACTCAATCGCACTTGCTCCTATGCGTGACATTTCGCGTTGGCGCCGCCCTGCGCCGCGCCGCACATTGGATCTAGTCAATGGGAGGAGTCGAAAAAAATTGGGAAACTTTAAAAGCTTATAACTCCGTTAATTCAAAACTTTGAGATTTTAGAAGTGGTTTCATTGATTTTTTCGTGAAATTTTCTTTTAAAATAATACCTTAAAATTTAAAATGTGACGAATTAAAGAGCTTAATTGAATCAGTGGGAACAAAAACACACCAACTTGGTAACTCGAGAATACTTAATTTCCATTGAAGACAGTTAATTTACATAAAGGTCATTGAAGTTAGCGCGCCTGCTCCAACTTGGACCTTTAAAGTGGCCATAAGTACTTGTATTTCGGTAGCAAAAATATTTTTCTTAAACTAACTTCCTCACCTACTGTGCAGTTTTGTGTGTGTCTTAATTATTCTCATTTTTCCGAGTTGGTGTGTTTTCGTTCTCACTAATTCAATTTGCAGTTTTAGTCAAAAATGTCGTGTCCCACCTCTATGATTGACTCCCATTGTGCGCCGTGTCAAATTATCATAGTTTTGTAGATACCACTATTCGTGCTCTACGATCGTCCGTTTTGCATATTACAGTACTGAAGGAGCTCAATATGCTGGTTTCAATCGCGTTTTCCATGAACACGACATTTTGGTGCCGACTACCGCTCTGCGCCGTTTCAAATTACCATAGATTCCTGGATACCACTTTTCGTACTCGACTCTTGTTTTAATTGCATACGTCAAATATTGAAGGCGCTTTGACCTCCTTTCTGCTTTGTATGTGCAAGGTGCGAAGTGACGCGATGCGACGCCTTGCTTCATTGCCATGGATTTCTTGATACAACTATTCGTACTCGACGACTGTCCGGATTGCATACACGACATATTGAAGGCGCACCAGCGACCCTATCTCCCAAAGACAAAGATAAGTGTGCAACTTCCAATAGTTGAATCTGAAATCCTCAATACCTACAAGGACAAAGTATATTTCGGTTTCCTTGTCACAATTTCGGGCTTCTTATTGAAATTGATAGACAAATCGATAGACAAAGAAGAGATAGGGAGTATGGAGCAATCGTATTGGTTGAAGTGGGTGGTTCCCATAGACTAAGGGAGCACTGGAAAAAAAAACACATAGGATCTAGAGTTCAGACTCTTAAAAACATCGTCAAGAAAAAATACTCTTGATTCAATCGGATTTTTGCTTAAATCAAGAACTAAGCTTCTTAATTTGAGCTGATTTCCTTTTGATTTAAGCTTAAATCTGATTGAATCAACAGTCCTTTTTCTTGTCAATGTTTTCAAGCGTCTGGCTTTGGACTCTAGATCCAATGTGTTTTTTTTTTCCAGTGAGAAAATGATAGATTAACTATAGGTTCTCTCATGGGTTGCCGTTAGTTAGTATATTATCTACCTCCTTTGTCCATTGCGTCCACCCGCTGCCACAAATGGGATCATTTTATGTCCCTTTTGCCACCTTTGTCCATAGCTTTGTCGGTCAATTTCAACCATCGGCCCGCTGCGGGCTGATGCAACAATCTGATCTAGCTCAGAGGACAGTAAGAGGAAGGAGATATCCCATTGATTGAACTGTGTTGCATAGCAAAATACTGGATTTCAATAGCACTTTTCCATATTATTATAACACATTTTGCTCCGCCCTGCGTCGGGCCGTGTCAAATTACGATAGTTTCCTGGATACCACTATTCGTACTCTACTCTTGTCCTAATTGCATACGCAAAATATGGAAGGCGCTTTAACCTTCTTTCTGTTTTGATTGCGCAAGGTGGAACGCCTTGCTCAATGCCATGGACTTCTTGATGCAACTCTTCGTGCTCGACGACTATCCGGATTGAATACACGACATATTGAGGGCGCACTATTGACCTGATCTTTCAAAAATGAAGTGCGACTTCCAATAGTTAAATCTGAAATGCTGAATCTTACAATAACTTCACGGGAGAGAGTATTCCACCGATAGAGACCAAGTATACTTGGCCACACCAAGAAACTAGATAACGGACTGAGTTTTGAAAGTGATAAACTAAGAAGAAAGTGAGTCATTGAACATTTTTGCTAAGAATAAATAATTTGTAATTTTTCAAATTAGGGTTTTAGGATGGATGATTTTTCTGCCATCAGCTACAACGAAATGTTGTGATTCTTGTTTAATAATCATTCTCACGGGAAGCTCTCTCTTGAATTCAGTACACATTAAAAAAATTTTGCGAGAATAAATAAGTCGCAATTTTTCAAATTCACGTTTTAGGGTGGATGACTGTCTGCCATCACCACAAAAATGTCTGCCAACAGAATTCCTCCTTCCCCGTTTTAAAAATTAAAGTTTGATGCTTTACTTAATGCAAATGCTGCTGATGGATTGATGGGAATAATGAAAGTCATGGTAGAAAAGAGGGGAGCTTAAATTAGGGGGAGAGTTAAGGCCACTCGCCGGAGGAGTGAGTTGTAGCCCTCCGGATAATCTATCATCGCCTTCGAAGTATCGAAATCAATTTTAGATGCGTGGGTTATAGTGATATCGCGTCTTTCGTTTTTAGAAAGAGTTGAACATGTGCGCCGATACCGCAGCAACCTTTTAAAAGTGGGCACAGATGTGTCATGTCAGGGATCATCGAGGAAGAACTTGTGTGACCGCACGGGTTTTCTCCCTCTTTTATTCTGCATGCAAGACGTGCTTTTGAAGTGATCGCAGAGTATTTCATGATCAAATTTTCTATATTAATTACTGAATGCAGTGCAGCATTATGTCTGCCGTGATAGCGAAGAGAGAAGCAAGTGCTAAAATGAAGTATTGAGAAAACGGGCTCAGAGGCTTCAAACCGTAAATTGTATTGAAAAAGCGTCCGTTCTTTGACAAATTACCACTAATCACCCTGGCTCTGAGATATTATTTGGATGATTCATAATTGACCGATTTCTTTTTCATCGTAGTCTTGAAGCCAAACAAAAATGCGACGAAAAATTACCCAAAAATTACTTGCAGGGGATAAGTCCGTGGTGCGAGTAGACTTAAAATTGCGAATAAACAAAACCTTGACTGATCCTAATTTTGAGATGAAAATTTGAAATTTTCATGGTAAATGCAAGTTTTCCTTGGATTTTGATCAGCTCTTGTCCAATGAATCGGTGTTGATCGGTTCACATTTTTATTTTTCGTTCGATTCATTTCGATCAAATACATACGTACCCTCTCGTCATTCATGCAGACTCCTATCATACCCTTTTTTTAACTGAACAATACGCCTTCTGCTGCGTTTGAAGCAATTTTTGTTAGGAATATGTTGTGCGTGATGATTTCAGCACATTACATACTCGACTTTCTGAAGGCGTTTAATGTGCGAAAGTAGAGCACCCTGTCGGAGAACAACAGAAGTAATATTGAGTCGCTCAAGTTGTTTCGTTCTTCCTCCGACAGATGTCGGTACTTGCACGCATAAAACGCCTTCAGAGAGTCGAGTATGTAATGAGCTGGAATCAGCGCGCACAACATATTCGTAACAACAATTGCCTCTGGCGCAGCAGAAGGCGAATTGTTTATTTAAAAAAAAAGAGTATGATAGGGTGTCTGCATGTGTGACGAGAGGGTATGTATGTATTCGATCGACATGAATCGAACGAAAAATAAAAATGTGTACCGATCAACACCGATTCAATGGACAAAAGCGGGTCTAAATCAGTAAAAAACTTGCTTTTACCATGAAAATTCAAATTGCTATATCTCGAAATAAGGAGCGGCCAAGATTTTGATTCCTCGCGATTTCAAGTTCGCGCATGCACAATAGACTTATCCCTTGTAAACCGTTTTGGGGTATGTTTTTGTCGCATTTCTTTTTGTTTCAAGACCACTGTGTACTGAGTATTGCCTGAAACTACGTCATTTTTTGCACACTCCGCATGTGTCTCGTTTTGATAGAATTAAGATGAATATTGCTGTTTCAGCTATTCCAGTGTTTTCATCTAAAAGAGATTAGACGAATTTTGAGGGATACTCGATTTTGAAAATTTGGCATTTACGCTCTCTTCAATATCACGGCAGATGAGACCTCCTGAGACTTTTCCTTTCAATAAAATCCTTAAAAACTAATTAACTAAACTTGCCATTAGTTACCCCGAAAAGTGTGTTAGATCCGTCAAAGGATCCTTAATTTTCGACATGAACGAAATGAGCTACATAGGAAGGTCAAAAAATTGATTTTCAGAGAAATAAAAAAATTAATATTCGACTTGACTCATCGTATCAGTTCTCTTGCGATTTAATCAGTTTTTGACATTTTGAAGTTGGTTTTCTTTTTGAACTGAACAAGTCAATTTCTAACGAAGTTCCCGTATTGAAGAAGTCTCGGGAAAATTGTACTAACAATGGAGAGATGCGTTACACTGGGAAAGAAAACACATTGGATCTAGAGCCCAGACTCTTAAAAACATCGACGAGAAAAAATACTCTTGATTCCATCAGATTTAAGCTTAAATCAAGAACCAAGCCTCTTAATTTGAGCGGATTTCCTTTTGATTTAAGCTTAAATCTGATTGAATCAAGAGTCCTTTTTCTTGTCAATGTTTTCGAGAGTCTGGACTCTAGATCCAATTTGTTTTTTTTTCCAGTGTATTTCATTGAAGAAGTCTTGGGAAAATTGTATGAACAATGAGGAGATACTTTGTTTTCATCATTACATCTTAGACAATGGCAACACTGATCGCTTCCGATCCCGTGTCACAGCGGAGTCCTCGCCGTGGTTGGTTCCCTGATTCCTGATTTACTGATTCCTGATTCGAGTCGGCCCCGTAAACGCGGGACTGCGGCTCCCGTTCCTCGCTAGAAATCATCGCGCGACGTTAATTATTCTGCCGGCTTGCGTAATTGCTTCCCTCTGTGCAGCCGCGTATGTCATGCCCCCCATCCCGTCCCCCCTGTCCCCCCTTTCCTTCCTCGCCCCCTTCACCCGTCACCTTTCTCTTCCCCCCCTTCTCGACTGCCGCAGATCTTTTTCTGTCTCGAGATACTCGATCAGTTCGAGTGTTCTCTACCTTGACCACGTGGTCCAAGAACTTTTAGCTTTCCATCAGGGGTCTGCAAGCTGATTATTGAATTTGATATACAAAGCTATAGATAGAGAAGACGGAGGGAAAATGGAACGATTTTGCGGGCTGATTGTTGAAATTGATAGATAAAGAAAACATAGGGAGCGCGACGAGATTCTATTGGTTGAAATGGTTGGTTCCTATGGACTGAGAGATAAAATGATAGACTAGCGGCTGCCGTTCGTTAGTCCTTTACTTACCGAATGTGGCCACTGCAACCACCCGCATCCACCAATAGGATCCCTACGTATTGCTTTTGTCTTCTTCGTATGTCGCTTTGTCTATCAATTTCAACAATCAGCCAGCGGGTGATTGCAATGGACATAAGAGGTATGTAACAACCCAATGGCAACTCGCGAGATACCCTACAGTCAGTCCATCATTTTTTCCCTTAATCTTTGCCAACCGCCCATTTCAACCGATAGAATCGCTCTATTTTTCCGTCGTCTTCTTCTTCTATAGCTCCGTTTATCAATTTTATGAATCAGGCTGCAGAGAAGTAGATGAGACGTGGAATTCATTATGGGTATCGTTAGAACTACGGTTTATTTTTTCTCCGTGATATTAATTGGTTCAGAAAAATATTTCAGACGGTTAGGGAAAGAGGGGTGATGACATTTTCATTCATGGTACTGGCTACTGATCCATTTACATTCATTTCACAAGAAGAAAAATAAAAATAAAAAAATTAGGTAGTCGTATGAATCGTGAATACTGTGTTTCATATCGGCCGTACTTCTCGGTTCATAACCGTATCCACGGTTCATGTAAACGACTTTTTTAATCAAACCGAAGTACATGTCGCAGGCACGTGTATTAACTCGTCAAATTGAAAAATTTGCTTCGATATAATAAAGGCTACATTGGTTAATAACTTCTACAGCAGAAACTCGACCTGAGGCGCCTTCAACCGCCAGTGATACTCTCCGCATTGCCAGGGAGTTAGTTTAGTTGCCTATCCGGAACCAAACCCAACTGAGGTCACTGATTTCACTACACGCATTTAAGAGTGTACTAGCTGGTACCATGCATTCAAGAAGGAAAACACCGTCAATATGAATTCCGAGCATAATACACAGTGCTTGTTATGCAACACAAATAGATTGTAATTATTTGACTAATGTGGTTGCCTGTAACATACAGAAAACGCTCGAATACTAGGACAGTTTTAGGATTTTTAAAATAAAATTCTCACTGAGTTTTCTTCGGATCTCATGAAAAATCATAATAATGTTTGAAACATTTTTTACAAAGATATTCTTGGAAACAAATTGAGTTGTTTAAGTCAGCTTTGCAAGTTTGGAAATAAGTTACACTCCTTAGAGCGTGAAACGACGATGGGTCTCGTTTTTATAAAAATGAGACGAAGTTTACTATTTTAGCTATTTCAGTGATTTCATCTAGTAGATATTAGACGAAATTTGAGGGAGACTCGATTACGATAATTTAACAGCTCTGCACTGGAAAAAAAATCTCGGTGTATTTACTAAGGAAAGGGTAAAATTACCAAGAATTCGGGGTTCTATTTGATCACAATTTTTTCTTGGTAAAATTACCGAGAAATCTCGGTAAAATTATTGAACTTTTTCGGTAATTTTACTGGACCTTGGTAAAAACGCCGAGAATTTTTTTTCAGTGTGCACGCTCAGGATTCATTCGCTATCATGGCAGAATTTCATGCAGGAGGCAACAGAGCCGGAGATCATGCCTCTCTCTCTCTAGCCGGCTTGCATCTTTGTCTGTCCTCTTCTCACGCTGTCTTCCGATCTCGGGCAGGTTGCGGGGGCGGGGGGTGGGGGGTTGCCGGTTGCGGGTCTGATGCCCTGATGGACGAGGATTACGAAGCGTCTCCCGGTGGCTGAGTCCCGACTCCTGATTGACATCCAACAGAGCCACTCCGAATCATAAATAACCCTCCTTCTCGGCCAGACTTCTCCGCAAATATCCCTTTTTTCAGACCTCGGGATAACCTTTTAGCAAAGATGAATCTTCAGCTGTAGTTTCGGAAAAATCAACCAAGTCGCGCTGCTAGAATCTGGCTCCGAAATCCGGAAATATTNCGACAAGAAAAAATACTCTTGATTCAATCAGATTTAAGCTTAAATCAAGAACCAAGCCTCTTAATTTGAGCGGATTTTCTTTTGATTTAAGCTTAAATCTGATCGAATCAAGAGTCCTTTTTCTTGTTAATGTTTTCAAGAGTCTGGACTCTAGATTCAATGTGGTTTTTTTTTCCAGTGTAACTGAAAAGTGTCTATAACTTTTGAACAAAAATAGATAAAAGGTTCCACTTTGGATCATTGATCATTGCGGCAAGGGGCTGTTTTTTTTTTTGGGGGGGAGGAGAGGTCATTTATGGGACCCCTCTCAGAAGCAATAATTATCGTAATGTACAAATTCATTAAAAAAAACTGGTTAAATTATGACATTCAATTTATGAGGATTCATCGAAAATTAAAATTCGAAACTTTCATAACGGGCGTCGCTCATTGACTTATTTTGCTGAGCTGGAGGGAGAGATTATACAGCAATGGCTCTCTTGATATTCGTATTTCTTACCATGTCAGCAAATAACAGCACAGGGTAACACAAATCATGATTACGCCATTTATTCCAACGATAATTCTGTTTTGAACACTGTTTGGTGTAGGTATCGTTCCGCCAAAAGGTTGGTGTTAATCTTAGAAATCAAAGTCGTCTTTATTTAACATTTGGATTCCTCTGGAGGTGAAACGTTTCGGCCAACCAAGGAATGGATGACGCCACATCCTAAATCTAACCTCGCATCACGATTCAAAAATTTCTTTGTTTGAACCATTTGGCAACTCTGCGCCTTTGCGAGTAAACAAATGCTGAGGAGGAAGACGGACGGAATTCATGGGTATGAATGAGGAGAAAGCCTAGGAAAAAACTTCGCAAATAGATTGGACATGAAATTTATGTCCTACAGAATCCCCGATGTGGTTCGTTTCAAATAATTGTACCCTCTTGTAATCCAGACAGTACAGAAATCCTTGAAAAATATCACGTGTAAGCGCGTAGTATTCTGGGATATCGATTCTAATGTTCAATCATTAACCTAACTTAAAACGGGAAGCTAAACCCACGCAGTCGAAAAAATTGAGTAGCAAAACATCAGGAAAACATGCCTCACTAACGCACAATGGTTATGCACAATCAAATTTTTGTTTTCGTATATTTTGTTTTATTATTTTTTGTGTTATTGCAGCTAAAAATGAGCTTGTAACGGCTCGAAACGTCCTGACTTTTAGTATTTTTTAATTTTTTAGCCTAATGTTGCCCATATTTTATATGCCTCCCTATTTTCTCGTATTTTCGAGCTACGTTTTTTGTGCTTTATCCCTAATGTTGAAATTACTAAACCTCATGTTTTATTCGCTAGAATCGCCAATTTTACTCGACTAGCATAATGCTAAACGTTTCTATAAAGGTTTTTCAGACTGAATGCGAGATAATATACAGGATGAACTTCCGAAAAGCGGAGGATCTTGCACGGCAATTTGTGATACAACTATTTTAACTCTGATGTGAGCAGTGAAGTATCACGCGGAACGGAAGGCGTTTTCGACCGGTGACTACACTACAGCTCAACGTAGCCCAAAAAAACTTTTCCTCGTCTGAGGCTCGAATAAACCCACATCCCTCCCGTTATTTCTTTGAAGACGAGAAGATGCAATACATTTGAAGGAACATTTGCAAGCTTTGAGGACCAAATTTTGAGCGTTCATTAAAGAGCTTTCTGCGGACGTAAATCTTTTTCGCGCCAAAGTGTTTGCAAATAAGGTTAGTTGGCAATAATCTAACGCTTAATATTTGGCATGAGTCTGTAATTTCATAATTCACTCTTTCTAAAAAAAATTGTGTATTTTACACTATAGTCATCAATCCCAAATTTGCGAAGATGCAAGTGCTGTTTGCAAGTTGCCCTAAAAATATTCTTTTTGGTTCTAGAGGAGAATAAATCATTTCCTCTCTATTTTAATATAGATTTGGCAAACTTCTTAAATTCTTTGGCTTCCTTAATGCATAGGAAAATTTTAAGCGGCGAAATCGACAAGATATATGATCTGTTTGATTCGATGATATTTTGTTTAACAAAAAAGAGGAACATG